>OY748288.1:0-10000 GCA_963556515.1 Nudaria mundana
GCCTATAGTGGGAGCTGATCCGGTCACAATAGTGAAAACGCGGTGTTCCTGCGACCATCGGCCTAGGAGATACGGCCAGTCAAACTTTACTTTTGACAGCTCGGCGGCCATTTTGGATTTTTTACAACTCTGATATCTCCCTAACCGAGGGTCGCAGAAAGGTGGGAATTCCTTTGTGGGAATTGTCTGGGGGTCTTCTACCCAATAGTAGGCATAGGGAGGACTGATTCGATAGAATCTGGGTCCAAAATTTGGTCCCAGAATATACCGAAACACGTCCGGTGAAGCGGTAGGTCTTGCCGGGCCCTTCACAGCGAGCCCTCTCTCGACGGGCTAGGACCACTGGTCTCGGAGATACGTCACTGGGACTTTTTTGGGACCATCGGGGACCAAAAGTTGGACCAGCCCGTATAGCCGAACCAGAGGGAGCAGCATAGCCGAGTGAGGTATTGTTGAAACGGGCTCGGGGAGCTCTATCGTTTGGGGGGGTAGTAGAGTCGGTAAGACGACTCTACCTAGAGTTGATCTTGTTTTTTGGGACTTTTAATAATTCATTTGATTTGGGACATATTATCAGACTAAGGAGACCTCCCGCATCCTATTAGTTAGTACAAATACAACTTAGACTAAGATTTTATACATATTTTAACTAATTTAAGATAATTTTAAGACACTTTAAGCCCTTATTGGCCTAGTTTTAAGACTTGTAGCTGTGCTACTAGCTTATACGACCCAGGATACAACATCCTGGTTGACTTCAGGTCTCTACATAGAGCCAATTTATTTTGTTCTATTTTTTGTTTGTTTTGTTTTGCTTTACAACAAGAGTAATAGTTACTTACCACAGCAGACTAGAGTTGACCAAAGGGGGGGACACGCCTCAAATTAGGTGCTCCCTTTGTTTCTTCCACCGTACAACCAATAATAACCGGACCTGAAAAGGAAAATAATTATTAATACCGGGCATTCAGCTAACACACGCACATATACACACACACACACACACACACGCACTCGCACACAGACATACACACACAAGCACCCACACACACACACACACACACACACTAACACACACATAAATACACACACACGCACACACACATACACACACACACACTCACACACCACATAGTCCGGGTCGAGCACACACTCTACGGACTCACACTACCCAGGGTACCCTTTACATACCCTGAGTAAACAGAATACTTACTACTGGTACCTCTACATACCAGAAGGACAGCGCAATGAACCCTGTAAGAACTCCACCGGCCAAGGCAAAGCAGGGAGTAGAGCCTATTGCGACCCCAGAATCATCACCAAAAACACCGCCGAAAACAATTACGAAAGTGGCCGCCATTCGTAAGAGTTGGGAGAATGCTGGCAGCAGTGCCAACACTACTTTGCTTCCGCGGAGAGCCGTCCGAATGGACATCGTGGACCCGGAAGCAAAAATACCGAAAAAACCGACCTTGGCACGAACTCCACCAAAAACGAGAGTTAGGACGGCCAGAGCCAAGGCCACTGCAACTGCGGCTGGCCCCACAAGCACCAACACCATCACGACCGCAACCGCTACTACCGCGACTACCATCAACGCGACCTCTAGCCCCGCAACTACCACCACCGCGGCCCCCACCATAACCACAACGGCGACTACCACCATTATCGCCGCCCCACTATCACCCCAACGCTCTCCGAGTAAAAACTTAACGGAGTACATACCACCAGCAACCACCCCAGAGCCGCCCGGCCCACACAACAGAATCACCAGGGCGAGGAATTTGATGATACATGGCAAAGCCTGCATCATGAAGTCGGGTAATATAAAAACAGAGTGTAAGTGGGGAGCAATAGGGGCACTGGAGGCCCTCTATGACGTCGTTAAAGAGGGGGAACAATATGAGGCCACCGAGATGGTGATCACAAAAGGTGAACAACCAAACGGCCAATCAGCGGAAAACGAAAAACTTTTCAAACATCTAAAAAAGATGGAAGACAGGCTAAAGGCTCAAATGGTAGATAACCAAAAACTATTAAAAGAGAATGATAGAAGAATAAGAGAAGGGAATGCAGTTATGACGGAGATGAAAGAGAGATTAGAATGTATGGATATGCGTGAAAGAGAAAGAGTGACAGAGGAGCGAAAGACTTACGCGGGTGTAGTGGCGAGCCGGAAGGTCCACCAGATTCCGGAGAGAACCGCACTGCACTCGGTGGTCATAACCTCAAAGGATGACCAGGAGACGGGAGAGCAAGTGATGGAGAGATTGAGGAAGGCTGCGAATGAAGATGAAGGATGGGTGAGGGTAGAGAAGGTGAGAAAGGCGAAGGATAAGAGAGTTATAATAGGGTATAGAACGGAAGAGGACAGGAAGAGGGCAGCGAAGCGACTCGGCGAGAGGGAGAAAGGCCTCTGCGTCGAAGAGATAAAAAATAGAGATCCCCTGCTGGTATTGTACGGGGTCCTAAAGGTGCACAACGATGATCAGTTGTTAAAAACGATCAGGACCCGAAATCGGGAGATTTTTAGGGGACTCGATCAACACCAAGATAGGATATCTGTGCAATACCGGAGGAACGCGCGCAACCCGTTGACGTGCCATGTGGTGCTTAGGGTCTCCCCGGCGGTGTGGTCCCGTGTCCTGGACATAGGGAGGTTGCACATTGACCTGCAGCCTGTCAGGGTTGCGGATCAATCTCCGTTAGTGCAATGCTCCCTGTGCCTTGGATACGGGCACAGTAGGAAATATTGCAAGGGCACCGAACCCACATGCAGCCACTGCGGCGGCCTTCACTTGAGGGCCAAGTGCCCAGAGCTGCAGGTGGGAACGGAGCCATCCTGCTGCAACTGCCGTAGGGAGGGGCTAAGCAACACACGGCACAGCGCAATGTTCGCTTCCTGCCCAGTTAGAATGAGATGGGATGAGTTAGCACGGGCAACCACCCAGTACTGCTAAGGGCGTCCCGGGCATCACCACCCCATACAGAGTCGTGCAGGCAAACCTGATGAAGAAACAGGTGGCAACCCAGGACTTTCTGCTCGAGGCCTCCAGGCGTAAGGCCTCCATAGCACTCGTACAGGAGCCTTACGTGGGCAATGGGAAGAGGATGAGGGGATACCAGGGCGTCAGGGTCTTCCAGAACGCTGGACAAGGAGATGGGACTGCAAAGGCGGCCATCGTCGTGTTTGACTCGGCGTTGGACGTCATTCAGTACCCGCAACTCACTACCGACAACGTTATGGTAGTGGGGATCCGGACCAGCGCCTGGACGATCACGCTGGTATCCTTTTACTTCGAACCATCCGAACCCATCGAGCCGTACCTGGAGACCTTGGGTAGAGTAGTCCGTACGTTGGGACCACGGTCTGTCATCTTCGGAGGGGATGCCAACGCGAAGAGTGCCTGGTGGGGTGGCACGACAGAATGTCCCAGGGGCGTCATACTGGGTGCAGCCCTAGATGAATGGGGCCTCCATGTCCTGAACAGTGGAGACATTCCGACTTTCGACACTGTGAGAGGTGTAACGAGATATCGCAGCTACGTGGACATCACGGTATGCAGTAGTGACATGCTTCCTCGAGTCGACGGCTGGAGGGTTGACGAATCCCTTGCGCCTAGCTCGGACCACAACGGCATGGTATTCAATATCATCCTGGAAAAGTCTTCGGGAATCGCCATCAAGAGAACTACTCGCAGGTATCACACAAAAAAGGCAGACTGGGAGAAGTTCGGCACGCGCATGATCGGTGCGCTCCATGACCAACAAATTAGTCCCACTAACATTGCGAGTACGCAGGAGTTAGAGACAGTCATTGGAGCGTACACGAACATTATAAGTGATACCTGCGAGGATAGTATTCCCCACATTAAAAACAGGGATATTGTTACCATGCCGTGGTGGTCGGAGAAGCTCGCTGAGCTACGCAGGGCCGTCAACACCAAAAGGCGTCGGATCAGGAATGCATGCCCGGTCCGAAGAGAGGGAGTAGTTCTGCGATATCTAGAGCAAAAGGAGATGTATGAAAGTGAAGTAAAAAAGGCACAGGTCGAGAGTTGGAAGGCCTTCTGCGGAAAGCAGGACAGGGAGGGAGTATGGGAGGGGATATATCGAGTGCTAGGAAGGGCCACAGTGAGGGAAGAAGATCAGCCTCTTATTCAAAATGGAAACCACCTGGATTCTTGGGGTTCAGCCAACCTCCTCGCTCAAACCTTCTACCCAGAAGATAGAGTCGAGGAGGATAACGAGGAGCATCGTGCCATTAGAAAAAAGGCAGCAGAGATGGATGACGACGACAGCGGCGAGGGTCATCATGGAGATGACCCACCTTTTACTCTCGAGGAATTGCACGATGCTCTTCATAGGTTCAACCCCAAGAAAGCTCCGGGGGCGGATGGATTTACATCCGACATCTGCACTCACGCTGTCAGGGCCGACCCCTTATACTTCCTCAAGCTGCTTAATCAGTGCCTCCGGCACGGCTACTTTCCTAAAATATGGAAGGAAGCCGTGGTGGTGGTGCTGAAGAAGCCCGGAAAGGACTCGTACACAGTTCCCAAGTCGTACAGACCAATCGGCCTGTTACCCGTCTTGGGAAAGGTGTACGAGAGGATGCTGGTCACCCGGATCAAGTTCCATCTTTTACCAAGGATGAATCCTCGCCAGTACGGCTTTATGCCCCAGAAGAGCACCGAAGACGCCCTCTATGACCTCATGGGGCACATAGTGACTAAGCTCGACGCAAAGAGAATAGTCACTATGGTGTCCTTGGACATAGAGGGTGCCTTCGACAGCGCCTGGTGGCCGGCCATAAAAGTCCGACTGGCGGAGGAAGGGTGTCCTTCGAACTTGAGGCGGGTGGTCAGCAGCTACCTTAGTGAAAGGAAGGTAAGGGTAAGGTACGCGGGCGAGGAGTGCAGCCGCTCTACGGACAAAGGGTGCGTTCAAGGTTCGATCGGAGGCCCCTTACTGTGGAACTTACTTCTGAATCCGCTTTTGGATGGACTGGAGCGAAAGATGACGTATGTCCAGGCATTCGCGGACGATGTGGTGTTGGTGTTTGATGGCGACTCGGCACTGGAGATTGAGACGCAGGCCAATGCCTCCCTCGCGTATGTGCGGGAGTGGGGTATCAAGAATAAACTTAAGTTCGCACCACACAAAACGAGCGCCATGCTCATTACTCGGCGACTCAGATACGATACCCCACGCCTGCACATGGGCGGGGTGGACATTGGCCTCTCGGAGGAAATAAAGGTTCTAGGCCTCACCATTGACCACATGCTCACATTTAACACTCACATCAAAAACATCTGTAGAAAAGCGATCGGCATCTACCACAAGCTTGCGCGGATGGCCCGGATCAGCTGGGGTTTACACCCCGAGGTGATCCGGACGATCTACGTAGCTGCCGTGGAGCCGACGATATTGTACGCCGCCAGTGCTTGGCACACAACGGCGAATAAGCTTGGCGTCCGAAAGCAGCTGGACGTGGTGCAGCGCGGTTTCGCCCAAAAATTGTGTAAGGCCTACCGGACAGTCTCCTTGAACTCGGCACTGGTCTTGTCTGGCCTGCTCCCTCTGGACCTCAGAATTCGTGAGGTGGCCTCATTATATGAGGCCAAGAGAGGAGTGGACCAGCCATGGCTTGGGGACTGGGAGGCTGAACGGATGGCCCGAGCAATCGAGGCTCCTCACCCCGCTGTGCACACCGCCCTGGAGTTTACGGACCTGGTAGACGAGGAACAAGTCAATCAATTCACCCATTTGGAGGTGCGTATATTTACGGACGGGAGCAAGATTGAGGGCCGGGTCGGTGCGGCGTTATCATTTTGGAATAACGCGGCCGAAACCAAGGCCCTCAAGCTTGCTCTCGCGCCGCATTGCACCGTCTACCAGGCCGAGCTCCTGGCACTGTGCAGAGCGGCCAGTGAGATCCTCAGGCGTGGCGCTACCACGTTCGGCATCTTCTCTGATAGCAGAGCCGCACTCCTGACGGTAATTAACCGTCATGCCCTCCATCCCCTGGCGGTGGAAGCCCGAACCGCCATTCGACAAGGCATGGCCCAGGGTAAGGAAATTTCCTTATTCTGGGTCAAGGCCCACGCGGGGCTGGAGGGCAATGAGCGAGCCGACGTGCTCGCCAAGGAGGCGGCTCTGAAATTGAAGAAGGCACCGGACTACGGTTTGTACCCGGTTTCATTCATGAAGCGTGTTCTGCGTCAGCGCACGCTTCATGAGTGGAACGAGAGGTACAAAGAAGGTACGACCGCCTCCGTCACCAAGCTTTTCCTCCCTTGTGCAGTGGAGGCGTATAGTATCGTCCGCAAGATGCCGGTCGCTGGCACCACTACACAACTGCTGACGGGGCACGGTGGGTTCGCAGAATACCTGCACCGTTTCAGGTGTAAGGCGAGCCCATCGTGCGCCTGCGACCCGGACGTACACGAGACAATTATACACTTGCTGCTCGAATGCCCAGTCCATGCAATCGACCGCTACAACTTTGAAATTAGGAGCAATATAACGTTGAGCAGGGAAAACTTGCCCGTAATGTTAAAAAAGTATAGAGAAGAGTTTATTAAATACAGCGATAGAATTATAAGCATAGTGCACAAAAGGAATGGCGGCAAATGAGCAATATGTCTCAATATTATGATAATATTGCACTACATATTGTGCACAAATAGACAGTAAAATCTATGTATTTAAAATAAGAAAAATAGAGATAAAATGTATAAATTTAAGTTTAAACTGCCCAAACGGTAAAATAACTCTGTAAAAATACTACAGTGATGCTAGAATATAAAAACTGTGTAGATTATTAAAGTAAGTAGTCTAAGAATATTGAGAACAAATAAGGAAGTAAACTGTTAATATATAAGTAAACACCATTGTTAAAATTAAAAACTGTTAGACTTAAGAAATGTAAAATAGAGATAAGAAAAGTGTAAAGGTTAAAATTATTATTTATTAATAAAGAAATAAAAGCGCAGTACCCCAAATAATCCCAACATAAAAGAGTGAAAGGTAGTATGGAAGTGCGAGAGGAATAAAAGAAGAAATGGCATGGTACTAGGGGACAGGAATGAAAGTTGATTAGAATAAGAATAGTTAAAAAAGGAAGGGACCCTGTGAGGGTTATCGTTCATTAGTTAGACTAGTTAAAAACAAGTGTTGTCAAATAGGCTCTGCCATAGGTAGAGGTGCGCATAAAAAAAAAAAAAAAAAAAAAAAAAAAAAAAAAAAAAAAAAAACCTAACCTAACCTAACCTAACCTAACCTAACCTAACCTAACCTAACCTAACCTAACCTAACCTAACCTAACCTAACCTAACCTAACCTAACCTAACCTAACCTAACCTAACCTAACCTAACCTAACCTAACCTAACCTAACCTAACCTAACCTAACCTAACCTAACCTAACCTAACCTAACCTAACCTAACCTAACCTAACCTAACCTAACCTAACCTAACCTAACCTAACCTAACCTAACCTAACCTAACCTAACCTAACCTAACCTAACCTAACCTAACCTAACCTAACCTAACCTAACCTAACCTAACCTAACCTAACCTAACCTAACCTAACCTAACCTAACCTAACCTAACCTAACCTAACCTAACCTAACCTAACCTAACCTAACCTAACCTAACCTAACCTAACCTAACCTAACCTAACCTAACCTAACCTAACCTAACCTAACCTAACCTAACCTAACCTAACCTAACCTAACCTAACCTAACCTAACCTAACCTAACCTAACCTAACCTAACCTAACCTAACCTAACCTAACCTAACCTAACCTAACCTAACCTAACCTAACCTAACCTAACCTAACCTAACCTAACCTAACCTAACCTAACCTAACCTAACCTAACCTAACCTAACCTAACCTAACCTAACCTAACCTAACCTAACCTAACCTAACCTAACCTAACCTAACCTAACCTAACCTAACCTAACCTAACCTAACCTAACCTAACCTAACCTAACCTAACCTAACCTAACCTAACCTAACCTAACCTAACCTAACCTAACCTAACCTAACCTAACCTAACCTAACCTAACCTAACCTAACCTAACCTAACCTAACCTAACCTAACCTAACCTAACCTAACCTAACCTAACCTAACCTAACCTAACCTAACCTAACCTAACCTAACCTAACCTAACCTAACCTAACCTAACCTAACCTAACCTAACCTAACCTAACCTAACCTAACCTAACCTAACCTAACCTAACCTAACCTAACCTAACCTAACCTAACCTAACCTAACCTAACCTAACCTAACCTAACCTAACCTAACCTAACCTAACCTAACCTAACCTAACCTAACCTAACCTAACCTAACCTAACCTAACCTAACCTAACCTAACCTAACCTAACCTAACCTAACCTAACCTAACCTAACCTAACCTAACCTAACCTAACCTAACCTAACCTAACCTAACCTAACCTAACCTAACCTAACCTAACCTAACCTAACCTAACCTAACCTAACCTAACCTAACCTAACCTAACCTAACCTAACCTAACCTAACCTAACCTAACCTAACCTAACCTAACCTAACCTAACCTAACCTAACCTAACCTAACCTAACCTAACCTAACCTAACCTAACCTAACCTAACCTAACCTAACCTAACCTAACCTAACCTAACCTAACCTAACCTAACCTAACCTAACCTAACCTAACCTAACCTAACCTAACCTAACCTAACCTAACCTAACCTAACCTAACCTAACCTAACCTAACCTAACCTAACCTAACCTAACCTAACCTAACCTAACCTAACCTAACCTAACCTAACCTAACCTAACCTAACCTAACCTAACCTAACCTAACCTAACCTAACCTAACCTAACCTAACCTAACCTAACCTAACCTAACCTAACCTAACCTAACCTAACCTAACCTAACCTAACCTAACCTAACCTAACCTAACCTAACCTAACCTAACCTAACCTAACCTAACCTAACCTAACCTAACCTAACCTAACCTAACCTAACCTAACCTAACCTAACCTAACCTAACCTAACCTAACCTAACCTAACCTAACCTAACCTAACCTAACCTAACCTAACCTAACCTAACCTAACCTAACCTAACCTAACCTAACCTAACCTAACCTAACCTAACCTAACCTAACCTAACCTAACCTAACCTAACCTAACCTAACCTAACCTAACCTAACCTAACCTAACCTAACCTAACCTAACCTAACCTAACCTAACCTAACCTAACCTAACCTAACCTAACCTAACCTAACCTAACCTAACCTAACCTAACCTAACCTAACCTAACCTAACCTAACCTAACCTAACCTAACCTAACCTAACCTAACCTAACCTAACCTAACCTAACCTAACCTAACCTAACCTAACCTAACCTAACCTAACCTAACCTAACCTAACCTAACCTAACCTAACCTAACCTAACCTAACCTAACCTAACCTAACCTAACCTAACCTAACCTAACCTAACCTAACCTAACCTAACCTAACCTAACCTAACCTAACCTAACCTAACCTAACCTAACCTAACCTAACCTAACCTAACCTAACCTAACCTAACCTAACCTAACCTAACCTAACCTAACCTAACCTAACCTAACCTAACCTAACCTAACCTAACCTAACCTAACCTAACCTAACCTAACCTAACCTAACCTAACCTAACCTAACCTAACCTAACCTAACCTAACCTAACCTAACCTAACCTAACCTAACCTAACCTAACCTAACCTAACCTAACCTAACCTAACCTAACCTAACCTAACCTAACCTAACCTAACCTAACCTAACCTAACCTAACCTAACCTCCCTGTACGAATCGAAAAGGGGGGTAGGGCGGCCAGTGCTGGCCGACCGGGATGTAGAGACACCGTTCCCATTCAGCCAGAGACCTCATCCAGCCGACCATATTAGCAGGCAATTCATGCGCCTCACCTCCCAGAGTGATGTGGCAGACCTGGTAGGCGATGCAGTAC
>OY748288.1:15000-547473 GCA_963556515.1 Nudaria mundana
AACCTAACCTAACCTAACCTAACCTAACCTAACCTAACCTAACCTAACCTAACCTAACCTAACCTAACCTAACCTAACCTAACCTAACCTAACCTAACCTAACCTAACCTAACCTAACCTAACCTAACCTAACCTAACCTAACCTAACCTAACCTAACCTAACCTAACCTAACCTAACCTAACCTAACCTAACCTAACCTTTATTTCATAGAATGGGACTTAGATTTTTTAATTTTATTTTATTTTAATATGATTCTACAACTGTTATGACTGTTTTTTAACTTATACAAATTATACAACGTTTTTAACCTTTTTTATATGCTTATTTGAAGTATATGTCCCAATTTTACACCAAATTTTTATATACCACTATTCTATTAAGCTGCCCAAATAATATTCGCTTTTAACCTTAATTATTATACACTACCTAAAACTCTTTACAAACTAGATTTAAGACTAAAAATTATAATAGTAAACAAATGAATTTATTAATAAATAATGATAGCAAAGCCTTACTTATGGTAGGGACACTGATCGCGGGCCAGGCCGCAGCGCCTGGACTAATAAAAAAAAAAAAAAAAAAAAAAAAAAAAAAAAAAAAAAAAAACCTAACCTAACCTAACCTAACCTAACCTAACCTAACCTAACCTAACCTAACCTAACCTAACCTAACCTAACCTAACCTAACCTAACCTAACCTAACCTAACCTAACCTAACCTAACCTAACCTAACCTAACCTAACCTAACCTAACCTAACCTAACCTAACCTAACCTAACCTAACCTAACCTAACCTAACCTAACCGAATATCCTAAGGTTCAAAGTGTTATTGTTTTAAGAAAAATCTTTTCCGAATGTTATTAATGTAATAAAAGAATATAATATATATTTAGGACTGTTAGACTAAAATAAATATAAATACATAAGAGATTATAAGAATACTTTGTTAAAAAATTAAGATTGTTAGATTTAAGAAAGTGTAAAATAGATATAAGGGAATATGTAAAGATAAAAATTTCTAAATAAATATAAAAGCGCTGGTATACCCCACAAATCCCCAACACAAAAGAATGAAAGGTTGTATGAAAGTGCGAGAGGAATAAAAGAAGAAATGGAATGATACAAGAGAACTGGAATGAAAGATGATTTAATGCAAAACGACGTATTTGCGGGCGGCGCCACGGGGTGTGCGGCGCCGTGTGCTGGTTAGGTTAATCACCATTTCCCAGTGCATGGCGTCCATGCGCCCTGTGGCGTGGCCGGCGAATACGGGTGTAAGTTTAGGTAAAGAGAAGTGAGCCCTGAGAGGGCTGTCGATTCATTAGGTAGACTAGGCTAAATAATCTAGATGCAGAATAGGCTCTGCCATCGGTAGAGGAGCGCTCATTAAAAAAAAAAAAAAAAAAAAAAAAACCTAACCTAACCTAACCTAACCTAACCTAACCTAACCTAACCTAACCTAACCTAACCTAACCTAACCTAACCTAACCTAACCTAACCTAACCTGGGGTGCGGTCGGATAACCTCCACGTTGGCTTAGCCCTGCTTCTTGTCCTTTCTACTTCGGTGGGGGGAACGGAAGCCGGGACGCTGGTGCACCCTGGACAATGGTTATTGGTGTCCTCCTCGGAGGATTCTGGTAGCGATTGACCAAGTCCGACAAGCCCTTTTCAGGGCTAGCTGACCCCATGAGGGGGGTCGTGGTATGGCGGGCCTGCAACGCCCGCGGCGTCGTTGTTGTTTTCTTTGTTCTTCTTTTCTCCTTGTTTATTCTTCCATCTTTCGTTTCTTGTCTTTGTTCTTCTATCTTTTCTGTCGCGGCGACGGCGCGCTGTTTGTCAGCTCCTTATGGAGCTATGGTGGGGTCGTTCTCGGCCTCACCTGAGCTGAGCCTTAACAGGCAAGAGGACCCCATGAGGGGGTCGGGGCGTATGGGCCTGCAAGGCCCATGGGAACGGACGCGACTGAAAGGTCGCATCGGGGAGGCCTGACCAGCCTCTCGTAGCCGGCCACGTTGCGTCGTGCAACGACCCCTGTCTCACGGTCTACAGGGTACGTGCGGCGCAACGTGGCCGAAGGCGGCTTGCCTTAATTGGCTGGCCTGAGGGTGATACCCGATACAAAAATCCGTGAAGGAAAGCACGTTAAAACCCTGCGGATACTTGGCGACCTCCGCATGTAATAGCCCACTCCCCGGAATGAGCGTCACCCGGGGAGTGTTTGTAGATCGTCTCATTCTCGTGGGATAAAATATGGAATTTCTAAATAAAAAACAAATTGAGGATGTTGGTAGTAAGGAGGTGAGGCCCGGTACTCCAGTGCCGAGGCGGTGTCGGACCCCGGATCGAGACCGGAGCCGAAGCCGGAGTCGAAGCCGGGTTCGAAGCTCCGTTCGAGATCGGAAGGAGCTGCGGGTGTCGGTGTCGCGCTGCGACGCCGCACCGCGCGGCGGTGTGGTTGGAGAGGTGCTGTTGTCGGATTCTGACAGCAGCGTCGTTTCACTCGTGGAGGTATTGCCTCGCCCATCCCCCAGCCCGCTGTCTCGCCTGTGGCAGCGCGCTCACAAGCGCCGCAACTCAGGCTCGGAGGGGGACAGCGAGGAGTCGGTTGGCTCCAACAACACCCGGGGCCAACCCGGTAAACGAGGTCGCGGTCGCCCCCCTACAACGGGGTACTACGTGGGCCTCGCAAAGGCGAAGGCCGACTATGTCGCGGCCAAAGAGCGGGAGATAGAGCTCCAGGCGGAACGAGAACTCGCCGAAGAGCTCCGAAGGCGGGAGGAGAGGCGACTCTCCTTCCTTCGCCAGCCTCCCGTTCAGGACGGAGAAAGCGAGGCGCGTATGCCGGCACCTGTGGGTGACCTCAGGGCCGAGCAATTGGAGAAGGCGGTTGAGGAGGCGGTGGAGTCTATACGCTCCATCGCCCACAAGAGCTCCAAACTGAAGGGACAGTCGGTCCAGGGCCTCAGGAGCGCTGCAGGCTCCATAATGGAACACGTGCGGGAGTTGCGTGGCCGGACCGACAGCGACGAAAACGTCCGCCTGCAGCGTGAGGTGGCTGCACTGCGGGCCGAATTGGAGGCGGTGAAGAAGCAGGTGAGCGCCCCGCCGTCGATGTCGCGCGAGGAGATCATGTTCATGATCAACGCGCGCTTCGACGGCGTTTTCAGACCGCCTGCTTCCGGAGCCGCGGCTGCGCCCACCCCTTCAGGCGGACGCCCGTAACGCCGCTCGCGCCGCTGCGACGATGCTTCCGGACATTGGCCGTTCTGTCGGCCCCGCTGTTTTTGACGCGTCGTTGGTGGAGATGGAGGCGCCCCCTGTAGTTACTCCCTCAACTTCTTTCCCCCCTACGAGTCAGGGGAAGAAAAAGAGGAATAAGAAGATGAGCGCTGCAGCGCGAGAGGCCGAGGCGGCGCGTCAAGAGCGCCTCCAACCGGCACCCACACCTCGGCCACTAACCGGGGCGTGGAATGTTGTGGCTGGGCGCCCCAAGAAGACGCCAGTGGCCAAGCCTCCGGCTGCTAAGCCGGCATCGGCACCCGTCAACGCGCCTAACGTGGGGAAACGTGCCCCGAAACTCCGCTCGCCTCGCACCGCTGCGGTGGTGATAACGCTGCAGCAGGGGGCGGCGGAACGGGGCGTGACATACGCCTCCAAGCTCGCCGAGGCCGAGCGCAAAGTAGACCTGAAAAGCCTCGGTATTGAGGGCCTGCGCTTCCGCACGGCAGCCACCGGGGGCAGGGTCCTTGAGGTGGCGGGCGCCGAGAAAATCCAGAAGGCTGACGCACTCGCTGAGAAACTCAGGGAGGCTCTCGGCGATGAAGTCCGCGTCGCTAGGCCGGAAAAGTGCGCGGAGTTGCGCATCTCCGGCCTCGGTGACACGGCCACGAAGGAGGCCATAGCGCAGGTGGTGGCGGACGTAGGAGGGTGCGCCACCACCAGCATAGTCTGTGGAGACGTTGTCCGCCAGGCGGGACGAGAGGGCACGGCGTGGGTCAAGTGCCCGGTCGCGGCGGCCAAAAAGGTGACAGATGGCCGCCCTCTTATGGTTGGCTGGTCCCGCGTCCGTGCGGTTTTGTTGGAGTCCAGGCCTCAGCGGTGCTTCCGCTGCCTGGAGGTGGGGCACGTAGGGGCCCAGTGCGCTGCGGGAGTTGACCGCAGTGCACTCTGCTACCGCTGCGGGCAGCCCGGCCACAAGGCGGCGGGCTGCTCGGCGGAGCCAAATTGTCCCATCTGCGCGGCGGCGGGAACTGCCGCTGCGCACCGCCTGGGCTCCAGGGCCTGCTTGGCGGCCTCGAATAAGAGAAGGCGTCGTGGTGGTGCGGGGCGAAAGGTGGTGCCGGTTGCGGCCCCACCACCCACCCAGACAAATGTGGAGGAGAGGATGGACGTCGCCACAAACTAAATGGCTCCCAACTCGTTCCTGCAGGCCAACGTCGGGCACTGTGCGGCGGCCCAAGATACTTTAATGCAGGCCATCGCAGAGTGTCGGGCGAATGTGGCCGTAGTCGCCGAACCGTACGCGGTTCTCGGCCGGGATAACTGGGCGGGAAGCCGCGACGAGTTGGTGGCTATCGTCTCCCAGCAGGGCGCGTTTAGCAGAGTATCAAAAGGACGCGGCTGCGTCCTCGTGCTGCTGGGAGACGTTGCAGTGATCGGGGTGTACTTCTCCCCAAACAGAAGCCTCGCCGAATACGAGCAGTGGCTCGCAGAGGTCGGGGCTCTGGTGGTGGAAGCGCACCCCACCCCGTTGGTGGTTGCCGGAGATTTCAACGCTCACTCACAGGCGTGGGGATCTCCGGCGACCGATGGACGGGGTGAGTTGGTGGAGGAATGGGCGGCGTCCCACGGCTTGGTGCTCCTCAACCGGGGTTCGGTCCACACGTTTGTGCGGTCAACGGGCAGGTCAATTGTCGACCTGTCCTTCGCCAGTTCTGGCCTGGCGAACCGCACACGTGGCTGGAGGGTGGTCAGGGGGGAGGAGACGATGTCGGATCATCGTTACATACGGTTCGACATCGTCAACTCCGGCCTGGGGACCCCGGCGGTCGGGGACCGCCTGGTTGAGGAAGGTCCGCGGTGGCGTCTGCGGACGCTGGACCGGGAACTGGCGAAGGAGGCGGCCATCGTGGAGCGATGGGCCGCAGTCGACGAAAGCCCGGACGTGGACGCGAGGGCTGAGCGGCTTTCCGGTGCTCTGACTCGCGTCTGCGATGCGGCGATGCGGAGGGCGGGGCCTATCAAGCCGCGGCGGCGAGTTTACTGGTGGAACGAGGAGTTGGCGGGGCTGCGTGCTTCTTGCCACGCAGCCCAGCGCAGGTGCACTCGCAGCCGCGGTCGTAGCGTCAGGGATCCCGTCCAAGAAGAGGAGTTGCACGCCGCATACCGGGCGGCCCGAGCGGCCTTCAGCTCGGGCATCAGGGCCGCCAAGAAGGCGGCCTGGGAGGAGTGGCTCGAGAGCCTCAATGAAGATCCGTGGGGGCGCCCGTACAAGGTCGTGAGTGAAAAACTCCGGCTCTGGGCGCCTCCGCTCACCAGGTCTCTCGAGCCAGTTTTCGTCGACAACGTCGTCAGTTCCCTCTTCCCTGAGCGGGAGGAGTGGGTCCCACCGCGGATGGCACCGAGCCAGGCGCCGGCAGACGCAGAGGCGATGATTCCGCCCGTGTCCGAAGCCGAACTCGGGGTGGCGGTCCTCAAACTCAAGTCGAGGAACCGCGCCCCCGGCCCGGACGGCATCCCTGGGCGGGTCATCGCCCTCGTCATGCCGGCGTTCGAGGAGGAGACGCTGTCCCTATTGTCGGAGTGTTTGGCGTCGGGGAGGGTCCCGCGACGATGGAAAACCGGGCGGCTCGTGCTGTTGAAGAAGCACGGGCGCCCGGCCGAGTCGCCGTCGGCCTACCGCCCCATAGTCTTGCTCGACGAGACGAGCAAGCTGTTTGAGCGGGTGCTCGCGGCGCGTCTCGTCGGGCACCTGGATGGGGCGGGGCCCAATCTCAGTGACGGCCAATACGGTTTCCGTCGTGGGAGGTCGACCCTGGACGCCATATCCCGGCTACGGGACAGCGTCGAAGAGGCGGTCGGTCGGGGGGAGGTGTTGTTGGCGGTTTCGCTGGACATCGCGAACGCCTTCAACACCATCCCCTGGCAGACCATCGCCGAGGCGCTGAGGTACCACAATGTCCCGTGGTACCTCAGGCGCATCCTTGCGGACTACTTTGTGGACCGGGCCATCTCCTATCCGGCCCGGTCGGCGCTAGTCCGCAAGCAAATGTCGTGCGGTGTTCCGCAGGGGTCGGTGCTTGGTCCGCTCCTGTGGAACATCGCGTACGATTGGGTCCTGCGCGGTGCCACTCTTCGGGGAGTCGGCGTACTTTGTTACGCCGACGATACCCTGGTAACCGCGCGGGGCCCAGACTTTCGGGACGCAAAAGTCCTGGCCACTGCGGGCGTAGCCCAGGTGGTCGGCCGCATCAGGGCGCTCGGACTCCAAGTGGCCCTCGAGAAATCCGAGGCCGTCTTTTTTCACGGGCCTCGGCGAGGGCCCCCTCGAGATTCCCACATTGTGGTGAGCGGCACCCCCATCGCTGTCGGGAAGACCATAAAGTATCTTGGTCTGGTGCTTGACAGTCGGTGGGGTTTCGCCGAGCACTTCCGGCGTCTGTCGTCAAATTTGATCTCATACGCCGGAAGGCTGTCGAGGCTGCTCCCCAATAGTGGGGGGCCCGGTAGCACGTGTCGCCGTCTTTACGACGGTGTAGTACGCTCCAAGGCGCTCTACGGAGCGCCTATCTGGGCGGACGCCCTCAGCGCCACAACGATTCCTCTGTTGCGGCGCCCGCAGCGAGTGCTTGCGCAGAGGGCGGCACGGGCGTACTGCACTGTCTCTTACGAGGCGGCGTGCTTAATTTCCGGAAGCCTCCCTTGGGATCTCGAGGCAGGAGTCCTGAAGAAGGTTTATAACGAGAGCGCCCTGGTGCGGCTGAATGGTGGTCGCCCGCTTCCGGAGGAGATCGACCGCTGGAGACAGTCGGCTCGCGACGATCTCTTCCGGGAGTGGGCCTTGCGATTGGAGTCGCCTTCCGCGAGTGCGATGCTCGTGGGGGCCGTTCGACCCGTCCTGCGGGCCTGGGTGGAGAGGTCACACGGTGCGCCGACGTACCACCTTACGCAACTACTCACAGGACATGGCTGTTTCGCCAAGTACCTGTGTGAGGTGCCTAGGGTGGAGCCGGACACCGTGTGTCGTCACTGCCCGGCCGGTGTCGTCGACACAGCGGCCCACACCCTTGCCGAATGCACGGCATGGGACGGGCCGCGTTCTGCCCTCACGGGCATAGTTGGTGGTGATTTGTCGCTGCCGGCCGTGGTGCAAGCCATGGCCGGCAGCCAACAGTGTTGGGCCGCCGTCGCCACGTTCGCTAGCGTGGTGATGGCGGCCAAGAGAGAATCACTGCGGGAGCGGGAGCGTGCTGGACAGACGCTCCCGCCCTATCGTGCTGTTCGGGGGCGTCGGCGTGCCGAATACATGCGCGCCCCCGACTAGTGTTTTTGACCGTGGGTGGAAGGTCGGGGGACCTCCGCCCACCGATGGTCACCCGTGGCGACGGGCACCCTCCTCGTGTTCCGGACGGTGCCCACTTACGCACGCCCGCACCGGCCGTTCTCTACCCTCTCTGCTTTCAGAGAGGTGCTCGAGAACGGTGGAGGTGCGGGCTAGATTCTTCAGCTCCTTAGGGAGCTCCGGGGGGGTCACTTAATTGGCCCCTCCGAGGCGAGCCCCGACTTCACGGGGCGCCCCTTGCCGGCTCGCAGTGATTTAACCTCTGGCCTACCCTGCGAGCCGGCTTAAGGTGAGGCGGAACACCGCGGTGGTTTAGTGGGTAGTACGGGCCCTCTCTTCATCGGGTCCGTGAGTCCCACACACCGTCCCTGCTGCCCCGCAGCAGGGATGACGGTGCTTAAATGCATTCCCCGCGTCAACAAAAAAAAAAAAAAAAAAAAAACCTAACCTAACCTAACCTAACCTAACCTAACCTAACCTAACCTGGGGTGCGGTCGGATAACCTCCACGTTGGCTTAGCCCTGCTTCTTGTCCTTTCTACTTCGGTGCGGGGAACGGAAGCCGGGACGCTGGTGCACCCTGGACAATGGTTATTGGTGTCCTCCTCGGAGGATTCTGGTAGCGATTGACCAAGTCCGACAAGCCCTTTTCAGGGCTAGCTGACCCCATGAGGGGGGTCGTGGTATGGCGGGCCTGCAAGGCCCGCGGCGTCGTCGTTGTCGTTTTTTTTTTTTTTTTTTTTTTTTTTTTTTTTTTTTTTTTTTTTTTTTTTTTTTTTTTTTTTTTTTTTTTTTTTTTTTTTTTTTTCTTTGTTCTTCTTTCTCCTTGTTTATTCTTCCCTCTTTCTTGTTCTTGTCTTCTGTTCTTTTATCTCTTCTGTCGCGGCAACGGCGTGCTGTGCGTCAGCTCCTTAGGGAGCTATGGTGGGGTCGTTTTCGGCCTCACCCGAGCTGAGCCTTAACAGGCAAGCGGACCCCATGAGGGGGTCGGGGTGTATGGGCCTGCAAGGCCCATGGGGAAGGACGTGACCGAAAGGTCGCATCGGGGAGGCCTGACCAGCCTCTCGTAGCCGGCCACGTTTCGTCGTGCAACGACCCCTGTCTCACGGTCTACAGGGTACGTGCGGCGCAACGTGGCCGAAGGCGGCTTGCCTTAATTGGCTGGCCTGAGGGTGATACCCGATACAAAAATCCGTGAAGGAAAGCACGTTAAAACCCGGCGGATACTTGGCGACCTCCGCATGCATTAGCCCGCTCCCCGGAATGAGCGTCACCCGGGGAGTGTTTGTAGATCGTCTCATTCTCGTGGGTTCAATTATGGAAAATTCAAATAAAATACAAAATGATGTCGGAAGTGGAGAGGAGAGGCCCGGTACTCCGGTTCCGGGTCGGAAATTGTTGAGGGTGGCGGTGTCACGTTGTGACACCGCAGTGTTGTCCCGGGACCTACTGCTGTCAGATTCTGACAGCAGTGTGGTCTCGATGATTGAAGTGACCTCGGGTCCCCCATCGCCCCTGTGTTCCCGGCTGTTTCGCAGGCCCCGGAACTCTGACTCGGAGGGGGACAGCGAGGAGTCGGCTGGCTCATCACCGAGGAGGCATATGAAGCGCCACCTCAACCCGCCAGGAGAAGATGAGGCTGGTGACGTGTTGGCCAAACAGCGGCCCAGGCGAGGACGCCCCCCTACAACGGGGCACTACGTGGGCCTCGCACAGGCGAAAGCAGCGCTGAATGCCCAGCGCGAAAAGGAGCTGGAGCTCCAGGCCGAAGAGGAGCTCGTGGAAGAACTGCGGGGTAGGGAGGAGAGGCGGCTCTCCTTCCTTCGCCAGTCTCCCGCATCGGGAAAGGAGGCTTCGACGTCGCCGCCAGCTGCTGGGGAACTCCGAGCCGAGCAGCTGGGCCGCGCAATTGGGGAAGCGGTGGAGTCTATTCGCTCCATCGCCCATAAGAGCTCCAAATTGAAGGGGCAGTCAGTCCAGGGCCTCAGGAGCGCTGCAGGCTCCATAATGGAGCACGTGCGGGAGCTGTTGTCCCGCACGGAGTCTGATGAGGTGGCTCGCCTGCAGCGCGAGATTGCGGCCCTCAAGGCCGAAATGCAGGTGATAAAGCAGCAGGCGAGTGAAGCGCCGTCGATGTCGCGCGAGGAGATCATGTTCATGATCAACGCGCGCTTCGACGGCGTTTCGGACCGCCTGCTTCCGGAGCCGCGGCTGCGCCCGCCCCTTCAGGCGGACGCCCGCAACGCCGCACGCTCCACAGCTGCCACCGTCACTGATGGCCCTTCGGCGGCAGCCGTAGGAAACTTCGGCGCCTCCATGCCCACTCGCTCCACTGGAGCCAAAGGCCGCTCGGCCAAAGTCGCGCCCGCGGTTGGCGCCTCCTCCGCCGCTGCAGCTCATTCCGCGCCCAACCCTTCGTTGGAGGAGGCGGAGGTTTCCGCACCAGCGGCTTCTTCTCCCCCTGTGAGTCAGGGGACTCAGAAGAAGCCCAAACGAAAGAAGAGGAGCGCTGCGGCGCGAGAGGCAGAGGCGGCGCGTCAGGCGCCCCCCTTGCAGGAATCCACTTCTCGGCCTTTGCCCGAGGCGTGGAATGTGGTGGCAGGGCGCCCAAAAAAGGCGCCAGCCCCGAAGGCGCCCGCCAAGGCAACCGCTAATGGCAATGCCGTGCGGCGCGCCCCGAAACTCCGCGCCCCCCGAACCGCTGCAGTGGTCATCACACTGCAGCGTGAAGCTGCGGATAGGGGCGTAACGTACGCCGCTAAACTCGCCGAGGCTGAGAGGTCAGTCGACCTCAAGAGCCTCGGCATCGAGGCGTTGCGATTCCGCACGGCAGTGACCGGTGGACGAGTCCTCGAGGTGGCGGGTGCCGATAACGCCCAAAAAGCGGACGCTCTGGCGGAGCGGCTGAGAGCCGCACTCGGCGAGGAAGTCAGGGTCGCCAGGCCGGAGAAATGTGCAGAGCTGCGCATCTCCGGCTTGAGTGACGCGGCGACTCAGGAGCAAGTCGCGGGGATGGTGGCGGACTTAGGAGGGTGTGCCACCACCTCCGTCAAGGTAGGTAGCATAGTCCGCTCCTCGGGGCGCAACGGCACGGCGTGGGTGCAGTGCCCGGTCGCGGCGGCCAAAAAACTCACAGATGGCCGCCCTCTTGCGATCGGATGGTGCCGCGTCCGTGCCGTCCTTTTGGAGGTCCGGCCCCAGCGATGCTTCCGCTGCCTGGAGGTGGGGCACGTGGGGGCGAAGTGCGCTGCGGGCATCGACCGCAGCGACCTTTGTTACTGCTGTGGGAAGGCCGGCCACAAGGCGGCCGGCTGCGTAGCGGAGCCGTGCTGCCCCATATGCTCGGCAGCGGGAGCGCCGTCCACGCACCGCCTGGGCACAAAGGCGTGCCTGGCGGCATCAGAAAAACGGGGTCGGACCCGTAGAGGAGGAAAGGGCAGGAGGGTGGCGGCGTCCCCCTCCGCCCCGTCAGAGGAGGCAATGGACACCGCCCAAGTTTAGATGGCTCAAATCTCGTTGCTGCAGGCCAACGTCAACCACTGTGCCGCGGCCCAGGATCTCTTGATGCAGACCGTGGTACAGTGGCAGGCGACCGTGGCCGTAGTCTCCGAACCGTACGTTGTTCGGTCCCGGGATGACTGGGCCGGAGATCGCGACGGTTTGGTGGCTATCGTCTCCCAGCGGGGTGCGCTCGGCTTCGCCCCATTCGACAGAGTGTCGAGTGGGCGAGGCTGTGTGCTCGCACTGCTGGGAGACGTTGCAGTGATCGGGGTGTACTTCTCGCCTAACCGGGGCCTCGCCGAGTTCGAACAGTTCCTCGTCGAGGTCGGAGCTCTGGTGGCGGAAGTGCACCCCACCCCGGTTGTCGTCGCCGGGGACTTCAATGCCCACTCTCGGGCATGGGGCTCACCGGCGACAGATGATCGGGGTGAGATGGTGGAAGAATGGGCGGTGTCCCACGGCTTGGTGCTGCTCAACCAGGGGGCTGTAAACACGTTTGTGCGGGGCGAAGTGGGGTCTATCATAGACCTCTCGTTTGCGAGCCCCGCACTAGCTGACCGCATTTGCGGCTGGAGGGTGGTCGAGGGGGTGGAGACGATGTCGGACCACCTCTACATACGGTTCGACATCGCCGCCCCCAATTCGAGTACCCCAGCGGTCAGCAGTCGCCCCCTGGCTGGGGAAGGTCCGCGGTGGCGTCTCAAGACGCTCGACCGGGAGCTGGCGAAAGAGGCGGCCATCGTTGAGCGATGGGCCGCGGTCGATGGGGGTCTGGACGTGGACGCGAGGGCGGAGCGATTGGAGAGTGCGCTCACTCGCGTCTGCGATGCGGCGATGAGTAGGGTGGGGCCTGTCCCGCCGCGGAGGCGGGTGTACTGGTGGAACGACCACTTAGCGGGGCTGCGTACAGCTTGTGACGCAGCCCAGCGAAGGTGCACCCGCAGCCGCGGACGTAGAGTACGGGTCCCCGCCCAAGAAGAGGTCCTGCTCGCCGCATACCGGGCCGCCCGGGCGGTCTTTCGCTCGGCGATGAGAGCCGCCAAGGAAGCGGCTTGGAAGGAGTGGCTCGAAACACTCAACGAAGATCCGTGGGGGCGCCCGTACAAAGTCGTGAACGACAAACTTCGGCCGTGGGCGCCCCCGCTCACTAGGTCTCTCGAGCCCTCCTTCATAAGCGACGTCGTCAGCTCCCTCTTCCCTGCGCGGGAAGAGTGGGTCCCACCGCGGATGGCGCCAAGCCAGACGCCGGCGGACATCGGGGCGATTCCGCCCGTGTCCGATGCCGAATTGGGGGTCGCGGTTCTGAAACTCAAATTGAGGAACCGCGCCCCTGGCCCGGACGGCATCCCTGGGCGGGTCGTCGCCCTGGTGATGCCCGCGTTCGAGGAGGAGACGCTGTCCCTGCTGTCGGAATGTCTGTCGTCGGGAAGAGTCCCGCGACGATGGAAGACCGGGCGGCTCGTGCTGCTGAAGAAGCACGGGCGCCCGGCCGAGTCGCCGTCGGCCTACCGCCCCATCGTCCTGCTCGGCGAGATGAGCAAGCTGCTCGAGCGAGTGCTCGCGGCACGTCTCGTCGAGCACCTGGAGGGGGCGGGGCCCAATCTTAGTGACGGCCAGTACGGGTTCCGTCGCGGGAGATCGACCCTGGACGCGATATCCCGGCTCAGGGACAGCGTGGAAGAGGCGGTCGGCCAGGGGGAGGTGTTGTTGGCAGTGTCGCTGGACATCGCGAACGCCTTCAACACCATCCCCTGGGGGACCATTGCGGAGGCGATGGGGTACCACAAGGTCCCGTGGTACCTCAGGCGCGTACTCGCGGACTACTTTGTTGACCGGGCCGTCTCGTATCCGACCCGGTCGGGAGTGGTCCGCCGAGATATGACGTGCGGTGTTCCACAGGGGTCAGTCCTCGGGCCGCTCCTGTGGAACATCGGGTATGATTGGGTCCTGCGCGGTGCCACTCTTCGGGGCGTTGGCGTCTTTTGCTACGCCGACGATACCCTGGTCACCGCGCGGGGCCCGTCCTACAGGGACGCTAAAGTGTTGGCCACGGCTGGTGTGGCTCACATTGTCGGTCGCATCAGGGCGCTTGGACTCCAGGTGGCCCTCGAAAAATCGGAGGCCGTTTTCTTTCATGGGCCTCGGTCGGGGGCCCCTCCTCGGGATTCCCAGATTGTGGTGGGTGGCACCCCCATCGCTGTCGGGCGGACCTTAAAGTATCTTGGTCTGGTTCTCGACAGCAGATGGGGTTTCGTCGAGCACTTCCGGCGTCTGGCACCAAAACTGGTGTCATACGCCGGGAGGCTCGCCAGGCTGCTCCCCAATCGGGGGGGGCCTGGTAGTTCGTGCCGCCGTCTGTACGACGGTGTGGTGCGCTCGAAAGCGCTCTACGGAGCGCCCATCTGGGCGGGCACCCTCTGCGCCAAAAGTCTAGCGCTGCTGCGACGTCCGCAGCGCGCGATCGCGCAGAGAGGTGCACGGGCGTACTGCACCGTCTCTTACGAGGCGGCGTGCCTGATAGCCGGGTCCCTTCCATGGGATCTCGAGGCTGGAGTCCTCCAAGCCGTTTACGAGGAGTGCGCCCTGGTGCGACTGAGTGGTGGTCGCCCGCTTCCGGAGGAGATCGACCGCTGGAGACAGTCGGCTCGCGACGATCTCTTCCGGGAGTGGGCTTTGCGATTGGAGTCGCCTTCCGCGAGCGCGATGCTCGTGGGGGCCGTTCGACCCGTCCTGCGGGCCTGGGTGGAGAGGTCACATGGCGTACCGACGTACCACCTCACACAACTCCTCACAGGTCACGGTGTTTTCGCCAAATACCTGTGCAGGATTGTTGGGGTGGAGCCGGACGTCGTGTGTCGTCACTGCCCGGCCGGTGTCGTCGACACAGCGGCCCACACCCTTGCCGAGTGCACGGCATGGGACGGGCCGCGTTCTGCCCTCACGGGCATCGTTGGTGCGAATTTGTCTCTGCCGGCCGTGGTACAAGCCATGGCCGGCAGCCAGCAGTGTTGGGCCGCCGTCGCCTCGTTCGCCAGCCAGGTGATGGCGGCCAAGAGAGAGGAACTGCGGGTAAGGGAGCGGGCGGGTCGCACGCTTCCTCCCCGCCGTCCGGTCAGAGGGCGCCGCCTAGCGGCTTTCATGCGCGCCCCCGACTAGTGTTTTTTGACCGTGGGCGGAAGGTCGGGGGACCTCCGCCCACCGATGGTCACCCGTGGCGACGGGCACCCTCCTCGTGTTCCGGACGGTGCCCACTTACGCACGCCCGCACCGGCCGTTCTCTACCCTTTCTGCTTTCAGAAAGGTGCTCGAGAACGGTGGAGGTGCGGGCTAGATTCTTCAGCTCCTTAGGGAGCTCCGGGGGGGTCACTCAATTGGCCCCTCCGAGGTGAGCCCCGACTTCACGGGGCGCCCCTTGCCGGCTCGCAGTGATTTAACCTCTGGCCTACCCTGCGAGCCGGTTTAAGGTGAGACGGAACACCGCGGTGGTTTAGTGGGTATTACGGTCCGATCCCAGACCGTCGAGTCCCACACACCGCCCTGCTGCCCCCGCAGCGGGGTGACGGTGCCTAAATGCATTCCCCGCGTCAACAAAAAAAAAAAAAAAAAAACCTAACCTAACCTAACCTAACCTAACCTAACCTAACCTAACCTAACCTAACCTAACCTAACCTAACCTAACCTAACCTAACCTAACCTAACCTAACCTAACCTAACCTAACCTAACCTAACCTAACCTAACCTAACCTAACCTAACCTAACCTAACCTAACCTAACCTAACCTAACCTAACCTAACCTAACCTAACCTAACCTAACCTAACCTAACCTAACCTAACCTAACCTAACCTAACCTAACCTAACCTAACCTAACCTAACCTAACCTAACCTAACCTAACCTAACCTAACCTAACCTAACCTAACCTAACCTAACCTAACCTAACCTAACCTAACCTAACCTAACCTAACCTAACCTAACCTAACCCACCGCCACTTTGAAAATTTTCACAAGTGTTTTTCGTTTGTTTTGTTAACTTTTTGACCGAATTCTGACTCCATTTTACGTGGAACTACATACTAGACAGTCGGCACACGTCCCGACACGTCCCTAGGGAACTATTATTAGCTTTTATTTTATCAATTTAGGACTAGCAAAATTTCTATAGTAATTAATTGAAATTTTAAGGAATATTCTCGTTTGCTGCGAAATTTGACCAACCAAAAACATCTTTTTGGGTGTTTTTACTGACGGGTCATCTCCCGGATATCCCGAAGGAACGTATTTTATTATTACAGCTTTGAATTAAAACTTTTTCGAACTTTGTGCACATTTTGTAAAATTTTGGTAATTTGTTAAGTGTTAACATTAATTTTGGCATAATTTCTGTATTTATTCTCGGTTTTGGAGTGTTTTAATTTGAGGAAGGGGTCCCTGCACCGGAGGAAGCTCTGGACTGCACGTACACCATCTGAAACACACAAAAATAATTAAAACATTCTAAACAAGGAAATTTATTAAATTTTTAGGCGCTTTATTGAATAACTTTCACATACTTTCTCCAATTTTTTGCGTGTTCCTGTATCGTTTTGGGGAGAGCGAGCCGCGTCTAGAGAGCCCTCTAACGCCTATCTGCGACCTACCACGACGGTACGGTAATACTTTGAAACTTTGAACTTTAACCACCTACATTTGCACCCCTATTTTCCACCCCCGACCCCTGACGGGCTCCGGAATAACATATTTGGCATCGCACGAGCGAGAGGATTCCATAGACACCTCTCCCGTTCAGATCGAACGAGATAAATTTTTCATAATCTGTTCACCTATACTGCAAGTACATACAAATTCGATATACCCCTTGTAGTTTCACCGTACTAAACCGCCACTTTGAAAATTTTCACAAGTGTTTTTCGTTTGTTTTGTTAACTTTTTGACCGAATTCTGACTCCATTTTACGTGGAACTACATACTAGACAGTCGGCACACGTCCCGACACGTCCCTAGGGAACTATTATTAGCTTTTATTTTATCAATTTAGGACTAGCAAAATTTCTATAGTAATTAATTGAAATTTTAAGGAATATTCTCGTTTGCTGCGAAATTTGACCAACCAAAAACATCTTTTTGGGTGTTTTTACTGACGGGTCATCTCCCGGATATCCCGAAGGAACGTATTTTATTATTACAGCTTTGAATTAAAACTTTTTCGAACTTTGTGCACATTTTGTAAAATTTTGGTAATTTGTTAAGTGTTAACATTAATTTTGGCATAATTTCTGTATTTATTCTCGGTTTTGGAGTGTTTTAATTTGAGGAAGGGGTCCCTGCACCGGAGGAAGCTCTGGACTGCACGTACACCATCTGAAACACACAAAAATAATTAAAACATTCTAAACAAGGAAATTTATTAAATTTTTAGGCGCTTTATTGAATAACTTTCACATACTTTCTCCAATTTTTTGCGTGTTCCTGTATCGTTTTGGGGAGAGCGAGCCGCGTCTAGAGAGCCCTCTAACGCCTATCTGCGACCTACCACGACGGTACGGTAATACTTTGAAACTTTGAACTTTAACCACCTACATTTGCACCCCTATTTTCCACCCCCGACCCCTGACGGGCTCCGGAATAACATATTTGGCATCGCACGAGCGAGAGGATTCCATAGACACCTCTCCCGTTCAGATCGAACGAGATAAATTTTTCATAATCTGTTCACCTATACTGCAAGTACATACAAATTCGATATACCCCTTGTAGTTTCACCGTACTAAACCGCCACTTTGAAAATTTTCACAAGTGTTTTTCGTTTGTTTTGTTAACTTTTTGACCGAATTCTGACTCCATTTTACGTGGAACTACATACTAGACAGTCGGCACACGTCCCGACACGTCCCTAGGGAACTATTATTAGCTTTTATTTTATCAATTTAGGACTAGCAAAATTTCTATAGTAATTAATTGAAATTTTAAGGAATATTCTCGTTTGCTGCGAAATTTGACCAACCAAAAACATCTTTTTGGGTGTTTTTACTGACGGGTCATCTCCCGGATATCCCGAAGGAACGTATTTTATTATTACAGCTTTGAATTAAAACTTTTTCGAACTTTGTGCACATTTTGTAAAATTTTGGTAATTTGTTAAGTGTTAACATTAATTTTGGCATAATTTCTGTATTTATTCTCGGTTTTGGAGTGTTTTAATTTGAGGAAGGGGTCCCTGCACCGGAGGAAGCTCTGGACTGCACGTACACCATCTGAAACACACAAAAATAATTAAAACATTCTAAACAAGGAAATTTATTAAATTTTTAGGCGCTTTATTGAATAACTTTCACATACTTTCTCCAATTTTTTGCGTGTTCCTGTATCGTTTTGGGGAGAGCGAGCCGCGTCTAGAGAGCCCTCTAACGCCTATCTGCGACCTACCACGACGGTACGGTAATACTTTGAAACTTTGAACTTTAACCACCTACATTTGCACCCCTATTTTCCACCCCCGACCCCTGACGGGCTCCGGAATAACATATTTGGCATCGCACGAGCGAGAGGATTCCATAGACACCTCTCCCGTTCAGATCGAACGAGATAAATTTTTCATAATCTGTTCACCTATACTGCAAGTACATACAAATTCGATATACCCCTTGTAGTTTCACCGTACTAAACCGCCACTTTGAAAATTTTCACAAGTGTTTTTCGTTTGTTTTGTTAACTTTTTGACCGAATTCTGACTCCATTTTACGTGGAACTACATACTAGACAGTCGGCACACGTCCCGACACGTCCCTAGGGAACTATTATTAGCTTTTATTTTATCAATTTAGGACTAGCAAAATTTCTATAGTAATTAATTGAAATTTTAAGGAATATTCTCGTTTGCTGCGAAATTTGACCAACCAAAAACATCTTTTTGGGTGTTTTTACTGACGGGTCATCTCCCGGATATCCCGAAGGAACGTATTTTATTATTACAGCTTTGAATTAAAACTTTTTCGAACTTTGTGCACATTTTGTAAAATTTTGGTAATTTGTTAAGTGTTAACATTAATTTTGGCATAATTTCTGTATTTATTCTCGGTTTTGGAGTGTTTTAATTTGAGGAAGGGGTCCCTGCACCGGAGGAAGCTCTGGACTGCACGTACACCATCTGAAACACACAAAAATAATTAAAACATTCTAAACAAGGAAATTTATTAAATTTTTAGGCGCTTTATTGAATAACTTTCACATACTTTCTCCAATTTTTTGCGTGTTCCTGTATCGTTTTGGGGAGAGCGAGCCGCGTCTAGAGAGCCCTCTAACGCCTATCTGCGACCTACCACGACGGTACGGTAATACTTTGAAACTTTGAACTTTAACCACCTACATTTGCACCCCTATTTTCCACCCCCGACCCCTGACGGGCTCCGGAATAACATATTTGGCATCGCACGAGCGAGAGGATTCCATAGACACCTCTCCCGTTCAGATCGAACGAGATAAATTTTTCATAATCTGTTCACCTATACTGCAAGTACATACAAATTCGATATACCCCTTGTAGTTTCACCGTACTAAACCGCCACTTTGAAAATTTTCACAAGTGTTTTTCGTTTGTTTTGTTAACTTTTTGACCGAATTCTGACTCCATTTTACGTGGAACTACATACTAGACAGTCGGCACACGTCCCGACACGTCCCTAGGGAACTATTATTAGCTTTTATTTTATCAATTTAGGACTAGCAAAATTTCTATAGTAATTAATTGAAATTTTAAGGAATATTCTCGTTTGCTGCGAAATTTGACCAACCAAAAACATCTTTTTGGGTGTTTTTACTGACGGGTCATCTCCCGGATATCCCGAAGGAACGTATTTTATTATTACAGCTTTGAATTAAAACTTTTTCGAACTTTGTGCACATTTTGTAAAATTTTGGTAATTTGTTAAGTGTTAACATTAATTTTGGCATAATTTCTGTATTTATTCTCGGTTTTGGAGTGTTTTAATTTGAGGAAGGGGTCCCTGCACCGGAGGAAGCTCTGGACTGCACGTACACCATCTGAAACACACAAAAATAATTAAAACATTCTAAACAAGGAAATTTATTAAATTTTTAGGCGCTTTATTGAATAACTTTCACATACTTTCTCCAATTTTTTGCGTGTTCCTGTATCGTTTTGGGGAGAGCGAGCCGCGTCTAGAGAGCCCTCTAACGCCTATCTGCGACCTACCACGACGGTACGGTAATACTTTGAAACTTTGAACTTTAACCACCTACATTTGCACCCCTATTTTCCACCCCCGACCCCTGACGGGCTCCGGAATAACATATTTGGCATCGCACGAGCGAGAGGATTCCATAGACACCTCTCCCGTTCAGATCGAACGAGATAAATTTTTCATAATCTGTTCACCTATACTGCAAGTACATACAAATTCGATATACCCCTTGTAGTTTCACCGTACTAAACCGCCACTTTGAAAATTTTCACAAGTGTTTTTCGTTTGTTTTGTTAACTTTTTGACCGAATTCTGACTCCATTTTACGTGGAACTACATACTAGACAGTCGGCACACGTCCCGACACGTCCCTAGGGAACTATTATTAGCTTTTATTTTATCAATTTAGGACTAGCAAAATTTCTATAGTAATTAATTGAAATTTTAAGGAATATTCTCGTTTGCTGCGAAATTTGACCAACCAAAAACATCTTTTTGGGTGTTTTTACTGACGGGTCATCTCCCGGATATCCCGAAGGAACGTATTTTATTATTACAGCTTTGAATTAAAACTTTTTCGAACTTTGTGCACATTTTGTAAAATTTTGGTAATTTGTTAAGTGTTAACATTAATTTTGGCATAATTTCTGTATTTATTCTCGGTTTTGGAGTGTTTTAATTTGAGGAAGGGGTCCCTGCACCGGAGGAAGCTCTGGACTGCACGTACACCATCTGAAACACACAAAAATAATTAAAACATTCTAAACAAGGAAATTTATTAAATTTTTAGGCGCTTTATTGAATAACTTTCACATACTTTCTCCAATTTTTTGCGTGTTCCTGTATCGTTTTGGGGAGAGCGAGCCGCGTCTAGAGAGCCCTCTAACGCCTATCTGCGACCTACCACGACGGTACGGTAATACTTTGAAACTTTGAACTTTAACCACCTACATTTGCACCCCTATTTTCCACCCCCGACCCCTGACGGGCTCCGGAATAACATATTTGGCATCGCACGAGCGAGAGGATTCCATAGACACCTCTCCCGTTCAGATCGAACGAGATAAATTTTTCATAATCTGTTCACCTATACTGCAAGTACATACAAATTCGATATACCCCTTGTAGTTTCACCGTACTAAACCGCCACTTTGAAAATTTTCACAAGTGTTTTTCGTTTGTTTTGTTAACTTTTTGACCGAATTCTGACTCCATTTTACGTGGAACTACATACTAGACAGTCGGCACACGTCCCGACACGTCCCTAGGGAACTATTATTAGCTTTTATTTTATCAATTTAGGACTAGCAAAATTTCTATAGTAATTAATTGAAATTTTAAGGAATATTCTCGTTTGCTGCGAAATTTGACCAACCAAAAACATCTTTTTGGGTGTTTTTACTGACGGGTCATCTCCCGGATATCCCGAAGGAACGTATTTTATTATTACAGCTTTGAATTAAAACTTTTTCGAACTTTGTGCACATTTTGTAAAATTTTGGTAATTTGTTAAGTGTTAACATTAATTTTGGCATAATTTCTGTATTTATTCTCGGTTTTGGAGTGTTTTAATTTGAGGAAGGGGTCCCTGCACCGGAGGAAGCTCTGGACTGCACGTACACCATCTGAAACACACAAAAATAATTAAAACATTCTAAACAAGGAAATTTATTAAATTTTTAGGCGCTTTATTGAATAACTTTCACATACTTTCTCCAATTTTTTGCGTGTTCCTGTATCGTTTTGGGGAGAGCGAGCCGCGTCTAGAGAGCCCTCTAACGCCTATCTGCGACCTACCACGACGGTACGGTAATACTTTGAAACTTTGAACTTTAACCACCTACATTTGCACCCCTATTTTCCACCCCCGACCCCTGACGGGCTCCGGAATAACATATTTGGCATCGCACGAGCGAGAGGATTCCATAGACACCTCTCCCGTTCAGATCGAACGAGATAAATTTTTCATAATCTGTTCACCTATACTGCAAGTACATACAAATTCGATATACCCCTTGTAGTTTCACCGTACTAAACCGCCACTTTGAAAATTTTCACAAGTGTTTTTCGTTTGTTTTGTTAACTTTTTGACCGAATTCTGACTCCATTTTACGTGGAACTACATACTAGACAGTCGGCACACGTCCCGACACGTCCCTAGGGAACTATTATTAGCTTTTATTTTATCAATTTAGGACTAGCAAAATTTCTATAGTAATTAATTGAAATTTTAAGGAATATTCTCGTTTGCTGCGAAATTTGACCAACCAAAAACATCTTTTTGGGTGTTTTTACTGACGGGTCATCTCCCGGATATCCCGAAGGAACGTATTTTATTATTACAGCTTTGAATTAAAACTTTTTCGAACTTTGTGCACATTTTGTAAAATTTTGGTAATTTGTTAAGTGTTAACATTAATTTTGGCATAATTTCTGTATTTATTCTCGGTTTTGGAGTGTTTTAATTTGAGGAAGGGGTCCCTGCACCGGAGGAAGCTCTGGACTGCACGTACACCATCTGAAACACACAAAAATAATTAAAACATTCTAAACAAGGAAATTTATTAAATTTTTAGGCGCTTTATTGAATAACTTTCACATACTTTCTCCAATTTTTTGCGTGTTCCTGTATCGTTTTGGGGAGAGCGAGCCGCGTCTAGAGAGCCCTCTAACGCCTATCTGCGACCTACCACGACGGTACGGTAATACTTTGAAACTTTGAACTTTAACCACCTACATTTGCACCCCTATTTTCCACCCCCGACCCCTGACGGGCTCCGGAATAACATATTTGGCATCGCACGAGCGAGAGGATTCCATAGACACCTCTCCCGTTCAGATCGAACGAGATAAATTTTTCATAATCTGTTCACCTATACTGCAAGTACATACAAATTCGATATACCCCTTGTAGTTTCACCGTACTAAACCGCCACTTTGAAAATTTTCACAAGTGTTTTTCGTTTGTTTTGTTAACTTTTTGACCGAATTCTGACTCCATTTTACGTGGAACTATATACTAGACAGTCGGCACACGTCCCGACACGTCCCTAGGGAACTATTATTAGCTTTTATTTTATCAATTTAGGACTAGCAAAATTTCTATAGTAATTAATTGAAATTTTAAGGAATATTCTCGTTTGCTGCGAAATTTGACCAACCAAAAACATCTTTTTGGGTGTTTTTACTGACGGGTCATCTCCCGGATATCCCGAAGGAACGTATTTTATTATTACAGCTTTGAATTAAAACTTTTTCGAACTTTGTGCACATTTTGTAAAATTTTGGTAATTTGTTAAGTGTTAACATTAATTTTGGCATAATTTCTGTATTTATTCTCGGTTTTGGAGTGTTTTAATTTGAGGAAGGGGTCCCTGCACCGGAGGAAGCTCTGGACTGCACGTACACCATCTGAAACACACAAAAATAATTAAAACATTCTAAACAAGGAAATTTATTAAATTTTTAGGCGCTTTATTGAATAACTTTCACATACTTTCTCCAATTTTTTGCGTGTTCCTGTATCGTTTTGGGGAGAGCGAGCCGCGTCTAGAGAGCCCTCTAACGCCTATCTGCGACCTACCACGACGGTACGGTAATACTTTGAAACTTTGAACTTTAACCACCTACATTTGCACCCCTATTTTCCACCCCCGACCCCTGACGGGCTCCGGAATAACATATTTGGCATCGCACGAGCGAGAGGATTCCATAGACACCTCTCCCGTTCAGATCGAACGAGATAAATTTTTCATAATCTGTTCACCTATACTGCAAGTACATACAAATTCGATATACCCCTTGTAGTTTCACCGTACTAAACCGCCACTTTGAAAATTTTCACAAGTGTTTTTCGTTTGTTTTGTTAACTTTTTGACCGAATTCTGACTCCATTTTACGTGGAACTACATACTAGACAGTCGGCACACGTCCCGACACGTCCCTAGGGAACTATTATTAGCTTTTATTTTATCAATTTAGGACTAGCAAAATTTCTATAGTAATTAATTGAAATTTTAAGGAATATTCTCGTTTGCTGCGAAATTTGACCAACCAAAAACATCTTTTTGGGTGTTTTTACTGACGGGTCATCTCCCGGATATCCCGAAGGAACGTATTTTATTATTACAGCTTTGAATTAAAACTTTTTCGAACTTTGTGCACATTTTGTAAAATTTTGGTAATTTGTTAAGTGTTAACATTAATTTTGGCATAATTTCTGTATTTATTCTCGGTTTTGGAGTGTTTTAATTTGAGGAAGGGGTCCCTGCACCGGAGGAAGCTCTGGACTGCACGTACACCATCTGAAACACACAAAAATAATTAAAACATTCTAAACAAGGAAATTTATTAAATTTTTAGGCGCTTTATTGAATAACTTTCACATACTTTCTCCAATTTTTTGCGTGTTCCTGTATCGTTTTGGGGAGAGCGAGCCGCGTCTAGAGAGCCCTCTAACGCCTATCTGCGACCTACCACGACGGTACGGTAATACTTTGAAACTTTGAACTTTAACCACCTACATTTGCACCCCTATTTTCCACCCCCGACCCCTGACGGGCTCCGGAATAACATATTTGGCATCGCACGAGCGAGAGGATTCCATAGACACCTCTCCCGTTCAGATCGAACGAGATAAATTTTTCATAATCTGTTCACCTATACTGCAAGTACATACAAATTCGATATACCCCTTGTAGTTTCACCGTACTAAACCGCCACTTTGAAAATTTTCACAAGTGTTTTTCGTTTGTTTTGTTAACTTTTTGACCGAATTCTGACTCCATTTTACGTGGAACTACATACTAGACAGTCGGCACACGTCCCGACACGTCCCTAGGGAACTATTATTAGCTTTTATTTTATCAATTTAGGACTAGCAAAATTTCTATAGTAATTAATTGAAATTTTAAGGAATATTCTCGTTTGCTGCGAAATTTGACCAACCAAAAACATCTTTTTGGGTGTTTTTACTGACGGGTCATCTCCCGGATATCCCGAAGGAACGTATTTTATTATTACAGCTTTGAATTAAAACTTTTTCGAACTTTGTGCACATTTTGTAAAATTTTGGTAATTTGTTAAGTGTTAACATTAATTTTGGCATAATTTCTGTATTTATTCTCGGTTTTGGAGTGTTTTAATTTGAGGAAGGGGTCCCTGCACCGGAGGAAGCTCTGGACTGCACGTACACCATCTGAAACACACAAAAATAATTAAAACATTCTAAACAAGGAAATTTATTAAATTTTTAGGCGCTTTATTGAATAACTTTCACATACTTTCTCCAATTTTTTGCGTGTTCCTGTATCGTTTTGGGGAGAGCGAGCCGCGTCTAGAGAGCCCTCTAACGCCTATCTGCGACCTACCACGACGGTACGGTAATACTTTGAAACTTTGAACTTTAACCACCTACATTTGCACCCCTATTTTCCACCCCCGACCCCTGACGGGCTCCGGAATAACATATTTGGCATCGCACGAGCGAGAGGATTCCATAGACACCTCTCCCGTTCAGATCGAACGAGATAAATTTTTCATAATCTGTTCACCTATACTGCAAGTACATACAAATTCGATATACCCCTTGTAGTTTCACCGTACTAAACCGCCACTTTGAAAATTTTCACAAGTGTTTTTCGTTTGTTTTGTTAACTTTTTGACCGAATTCTGACTCCATTTTACGTGGAACTACATACTAGACAGTCGGCACACGTCCCGACACGTCCCTAGGGAACTATTATTAGCTTTTATTTTATCAATTTAGGACTAGCAAAATTTCTATAGTAATTAATTGAAATTTTAAGGAATATTCTCGTTTGCTGCGAAATTTGACCAACCAAAAACATCTTTTTGGGTGTTTTTACTGACGGGTCATCTCCCGGATATCCCGAAGGAACGTATTTTATTATTACAGCTTTGAATTAAAACTTTTTCGAACTTTGTGCACATTTTGTAAAATTTTGGTAATTTGTTAAGTGTTAACATTAATTTTGGCATAATTTCTGTATTTATTCTCGGTTTTGGAGTGTTTTAATTTGAGGAAGGGGTCCCTGCACCGGAGGAAGCTCTGGACTGCACGTACACCATCTGAAACACACAAAAATAATTAAAACATTCTAAACAAGGAAATTTATTAAATTTTTAGGCGCTTTATTGAATAACTTTCACATACTTTCTCCAATTTTTTGCGTGTTCCTGTATCGTTTTGGGGAGAGCGAGCCGCGTCTAGAGAGCCCTCTAACGCCTATCTGCGACCTACCACGACGGTACGGTAATACTTTGAAACTTTGAACTTTAACCACCTACATTTGCACCCCTATTTTCCACCCCCGACCCCTGACGGGCTCCGGAATAACATATTTGGCATCGCACGAGCGAGAGGATTCCATAGACACCTCTCCCGTTCAGATCGAACGAGATAAATTTTTCATAATCTGTTCACCTATACTGCAAGTACATACAAATTCGATATACCCCTTGTAGTTTCACCGTACTAAACCGCCACTTTGAAAATTTTCACAAGTGTTTTTCGTTTGTTTTGTTAACTTTTTGACCGAATTCTGACTCCATTTTACGTGGAACTACATACTAGACAGTCGGCACACGTCCCGACACGTCCCTAGGGAACTATTATTAGCTTTTATTTTATCAATTTAGGACTAGCAAAATTTCTATAGTAATTAATTGAAATTTTAAGGAATATTCTCGTTTGCTGCGAAATTTGACCAACCAAAAACATCTTTTTGGGTGTTTTTACTGACGGGTCATCTCCCGGATATCCCGAAGGAACGTATTTTATTATTACAGCTTTGAATTAAAACTTTTTCGAACTTTGTGCACATTTTGTAAAATTTTGGTAATTTGTTAAGTGTTAACATTAATTTTGGCATAATTTCTGTATTTATTCTCGGTTTTGGAGTGTTTTAATTTGAGGAAGGGGTCCCTGCACCGGAGGAAGCTCTGGACTGCACGTACACCATCTGAAACACACAAAAATAATTAAAACATTCTAAACAAGGAAATTTATTAAATTTTTAGGCGCTTTATTGAATAACTTTCACATACTTTCTCCAATTTTTTGCGTGTTCCTGTATCGTTTTGGGGAGAGCGAGCCGCGTCTAGAGAGCCCTCTAACGCCTATCTGCGACCTACCACGACGGTACGGTAATACTTTGAAACTTTGAACTTTAACCACCTACATTTGCACCCCTATTTTCCACCCCCGACCCCTGACGGGCTCCGGAATAACATATTTGGCATCGCACGAGCGAGAGGATTCCATAGACACCTCTCCCGTTCAGATCGAACGAGATAAATTTTTCATAATCTGTTCACCTATACTGCAAGTACATACAAATTCGATATACCCCTTGTAGTTTCACCGTACTAAACCGCCACTTTGAAAATTTTCACAAGTGTTTTTCGTTTGTTTTGTTAACTTTTTGACCGAATTCTGACTCCATTTTACGTGGAACTACATACTAGACAGTCGGCACACGTCCCGACACGTCCCTAGGGAACTATTATTAGCTTTTATTTTATCAATTTAGGACTAGCAAAATTTCTATAGTAATTAATTGAAATTTTAAGGAATATTCTCGTTTGCTGCGAAATTTGACCAACCAAAAACATCTTTTTGGGTGTTTTTACTGACGGGTCATCTCCCGGATATCCCGAAGGAACGTATTTTATTATTACAGCTTTGAATTAAAACTTTTTCGAACTTTGTGCACATTTTGTAAAATTTTGGTAATTTGTTAAGTGTTAACATTAATTTTGGCATAATTTCTGTATTTATTCTCGGTTTTGGAGTGTTTTAATTTGAGGAAGGGGTCCCTGCACCGGAGGAAGCTCTGGACTGCACGTACACCATCTGAAACACACAAAAATAATTAAAACATTCTAAACAAGGAAATTTATTAAATTTTTAGGCGCTTTATTGAATAACTTTCACATACTTTCTCCAATTTTTTGCGTGTTCCTGTATCGTTTTGGGGAGAGCGAGCCGCGTCTAGAGAGCCCTCTAACGCCTATCTGCGACCTACCACGACGGTACGGTAATACTTTGAAACTTTGAACTTTAACCACCTACATTTGCACCCCTATTTTCCACCCCCGACCCCTGACGGGCTCCGGAATAACATATTTGGCATCGCACGAGCGAGAGGATTCCATAGACACCTCTCCCGTTCAGATCGAACGAGATAAATTTTTCATAATCTGTTCACCTATACTGCAAGTACATACAAATTCGATATACCCCTTGTAGTTTCACCGTACTAAACCGCCACTTTGAAAATTTTCACAAGTGTTTTTCGTTTGTTTTGTTAACTTTTTGACCGAATTCTGACTCCATTTTACGTGGAACTACATACTAGACAGTCGGCACACGTCCCGACACGTCCCTAGGGAACTATTATTAGCTTTTATTTTATCAATTTAGGACTAGCAAAATTTCTATAGTAATTAATTGAAATTTTAAGGAATATTCTCGTTTGCTGCGAAATTTGACCAACCAAAAACATCTTTTTGGGTGTTTTTACTGACGGGTCATCTCCCGGATATCCCGAAGGAACGTATTTTATTATTACAGCTTTGAATTAAAACTTTTTCGAACTTTGTGCACATTTTGTAAAATTTTGGTAATTTGTTAAGTGTTAACATTAATTTTGGCATAATTTCTGTATTTATTCTCGGTTTTGGAGTGTTTTAATTTGAGGAAGGGGTCCCTGCACCGGAGGAAGCTCTGGACTGCACGTACACCATCTGAAACACACAAAAATAATTAAAACATTCTAAACAAGGAAATTTATTAAATTTTTAGGCGCTTTATTGAATAACTTTCACATACTTTCTCCAATTTTTTGCGTGTTCCTGTATCGTTTTGGGGAGAGCGAGCCGCGTCTAGAGAGCCCTCTAACGCCTATCTGCGACCTACCACGACGGTACGGTAATACTTTGAAACTTTGAACTTTAACCACCTACATTTGCACCCCTATTTTCCACCCCCGACCCCTGACGGGCTCCGGAATAACATATTTGGCATCGCACGAGCGAGAGGATTCCATAGACACCTCTCCCGTTCAGATCGAACGAGATAAATTTTTCATAATCTGTTCACCTATACTGCAAGTACATACAAATTCGATATACCCCTTGTAGTTTCACCGTACTAAACCGCCACTTTGAAAATTTTCACAAGTGTTTTTCGTTTGTTTTGTTAACTTTTTGACCGAATTCTGACTCCATTTTACGTGGAACTACATACTAGACAGTCGGCACACGTCCCGACACGTCCCTAGGGAACTATTATTAGCTTTTATTTTATCAATTTAGGACTAGCAAAATTTCTATAGTAATTAATTGAAATTTTAAGGAATATTCTCGTTTGCTGCGAAATTTGACCAACCAAAAACATCTTTTTGGGTGTTTTTACTGACGGGTCATCTCCCGGATATCCCGAAGGAACGTATTTTATTATTACAGCTTTGAATTAAAACTTTTTCGAACTTTGTGCACATTTTGTAAAATTTTGGTAATTTGTTAAGTGTTAACATTAATTTTGGCATAATTTCTGTATTTATTCTCGGTTTTGGAGTGTTTTAATTTGAGGAAGGGGTCCCTGCACCGGAGGAAGCTCTGGACTGCACGTACACCATCTGAAACACACAAAAATAATTAAAACATTCTAAACAAGGAAATTTATTAAATTTTTAGGCGCTTTATTGAATAACTTTCACATACTTTCTCCAATTTTTTGCGTGTTCCTGTATCGTTTTGGGGAGAGCGAGCCGCGTCTAGAGAGCCCTCTAACGCCTATCTGCGACCTACCACGACGGTACGGTAATACTTTGAAACTTTGAACTTTAACCACCTACATTTGCACCCCTATTTTCCACCCCCGACCCCTGACGGGCTCCGGAATAACATATTTGGCATCGCACGAGCGAGAGGATTCCATAGACACCTCTCCCGTTCAGATCGAACGAGATAAATTTTTCATAATCTGTTCACCTATACTGCAAGTACATACAAATTCGATATACCCCTTGTAGTTTCACCGTACTAAACCGCCACTTTGAAAATTTTCACAAGTGTTTTTCGTTTGTTTTGTTAACTTTTTGACCGAATTCTGACTCCATTTTACGTGGAACTACATACTAGACAGTCGGCACACGTCCCGACACGTCCCTAGGGAACTATTATTAGCTTTTATTTTATCAATTTAGGACTAGCAAAATTTCTATAGTAATTAATTGAAATTTTAAGGAATATTCTCGTTTGCTGCGAAATTTGACCAACCAAAAACATCTTTTTGGGTGTTTTTACTGACGGGTCATCTCCCGGATATCCCGAAGGAACGTATTTTATTATTACAGCTTTGAATTAAAACTTTTTCGAACTTTGTGCACATTTTGTAAAATTTTGGTAATTTGTTAAGTGTTAACATTAATTTTGGCATAATTTCTGTATTTATTCTCGGTTTTGGAGTGTTTTAATTTGAGGAAGGGGTCCCTGCACCGGAGGAAGCTCTGGACTGCACGTACACCATCTGAAACACACAAAAATAATTAAAACATTCTAAACAAGGAAATTTATTAAATTTTTAGGCGCTTTATTGAATAACTTTCACATACTTTCTCCAATTTTTTGCGTGTTCCTGTATCGTTTTGGGGAGAGCGAGCCGCGTCTAGAGAGCCCTCTAACGCCTATCTGCGACCTACCACGACGGTACGGTAATACTTTGAAACTTTGAACTTTAACCACCTACATTTGCACCCCTATTTTCCACCCCCGACCCCTGACGGGCTCCGGAATAACATATTTGGCATCGCACGAGCGAGAGGATTCCATAGACACCTCTCCCGTTCAGATCGAACGAGATAAATTTTTCATAATCTGTTCACCTATACTGCAAGTACATACAAATTCGATATACCCCTTGTAGTTTCACCGTACTAAACCGCCACTTTGAAAATTTTCACAAGTGTTTTTCGTTTGTTTTGTTAACTTTTTGACCGAATTCTGACTCCATTTTACGTGGAACTATATACTAGACAGTCGGCACACGTCCCGACACGTCCCTAGGGAACTATTATTAGCTTTTATTTTATCAATTTAGGACTAGCAAAATTTCTATAGTAATTAATTGAAATTTTAAGGAATATTCTCGTTTGCTGCGAAATTTGACCAACCAAAAACATCTTTTTGGGTGTTTTTACTGACGGGTCATCTCCCGGATATCCCGAAGGAACGTATTTTATTATTACAGCTTTGAATTAAAACTTTTTCGAACTTTGTGCACATTTTGTAAAATTTTGGTAATTTGTTAAGTGTTAACATTAATTTTGGCATAATTTCTGTATTTATTCTCGGTTTTGGAGTGTTTTAATTTGAGGAAGGGGTCCCTGCACCGGAGGAAGCTCTGGACTGCACGTACACCATCTGAAACACACAAAAATAATTAAAACATTCTAAACAAGGAAATTTATTAAATTTTTAGGCGCTTTATTGAATAACTTTCACATACTTTCTCCAATTTTTTGCGTGTTCCTGTATCGTTTTGGGGAGAGCGAGCCGCGTCTAGAGAGCCCTCTAACGCCTATCTGCGACCTACCACGACGGTACGGTAATACTTTGAAACTTTGAACTTTAACCACCTACATTTGCACCCCTATTTTCCACCCCCGACCCCTGACGGGCTCCGGAATAACATATTTGGCATCGCACGAGCGAGAGGATTCCATAGACACCTCTCCCGTTCAGATCGAACGAGATAAATTTTTCATAATCTGTTCACCTATACTGCAAGTACATACAAATTCGATATACCCCTTGTAGTTTCACCGTACTAAACCGCCACTTTGAAAATTTTCACAAGTGTTTTTCGTTTGTTTTGTTAACTTTTTGACCGAATTCTGACTCCATTTTACGTGGAACTACATACTAGACAGTCGGCACACGTCCCGACACGTCCCTAGGGAACTATTATTAGCTTTTATTTTATCAATTTAGGACTAGCAAAATTTCTATAGTAATTAATTGAAATTTTAAGGAATATTCTCGTTTGCTGCGAAATTTGACCAACCAAAAACATCTTTTTGGGTGTTTTTACTGACGGGTCATCTCCCGGATATCCCGAAGGAACGTATTTTATTATTACAGCTTTGAATTAAAACTTTTTCGAACTTTGTGCACATTTTGTAAAATTTTGGTAATTTGTTAAGTGTTAACATTAATTTTGGCATAATTTCTGTATTTATTCTCGGTTTTGGAGTGTTTTAATTTGAGGAAGGGGTCCCTGCACCGGAGGAAGCTCTGGACTGCACGTACACCATCTGAAACACACAAAAATAATTAAAACATTCTAAACAAGGAAATTTATTAAATTTTTAGGCGCTTTATTGAATAACTTTCACATACTTTCTCCAATTTTTTGCGTGTTCCTGTATCGTTTTGGGGAGAGCGAGCCGCGTCTAGAGAGCCCTCTAACGCCTATCTGCGACCTACCACGACGGTACGGTAATACTTTGAAACTTTGAACTTTAACCACCTACATTTGCACCCCTATTTTCCACCCCCGACCCCTGACGGGCTCCGGAATAACATATTTGGCATCGCACGAGCGAGAGGATTCCATAGACACCTCTCCCGTTCAGATCGAACGAGATAAATTTTTCATAATCTGTTCACCTATACTGCAAGTACATACAAATTCGATATACCCCTTGTAGTTTCACCGTACTAAACCGCCACTTTGAAAATTTTCACAAGTGTTTTTCGTTTGTTTTGTTAACTTTTTGACCGAATTCTGACTCCATTTTACGTGGAACTACATACTAGACAGTCGGCACACGTCCCGACACGTCCCTAGGGAACTATTATTAGCTTTTATTTTATCAATTTAGGACTAGCAAAATTTCTATAGTAATTAATTGAAATTTTAAGGAATATTCTCGTTTGCTGCGAAATTTGACCAACCAAAAACATCTTTTTGGGTGTTTTTACTGACGGGTCATCTCCCGGATATCCCGAAGGAACGTATTTTATTATTACAGCTTTGAATTAAAACTTTTTCGAACTTTGTGCACATTTTGTAAAATTTTGGTAATTTGTTAAGTGTTAACATTAATTTTGGCATAATTTCTGTATTTATTCTCGGTTTTGGAGTGTTTTAATTTGAGGAAGGGGTCCCTGCACCGGAGGAAGCTCTGGACTGCACGTACACCATCTGAAACACACAAAAATAATTAAAACATTCTAAACAAGGAAATTTATTAAATTTTTAGGCGCTTTATTGAATAACTTTCACATACTTTCTCCAATTTTTTGCGTGTTCCTGTATCGTTTTGGGGAGAGCGAGCCGCGTCTAGAGAGCCCTCTAACGCCTATCTGCGACCTACCACGACGGTACGGTAATACTTTGAAACTTTGAACTTTAACCACCTACATTTGCACCCCTATTTTCCACCCCCGACCCCTGACGGGCTCCGGAATAACATATTTGGCATCGCACGAGCGAGAGGATTCCATAGACACCTCTCCCGTTCAGATCGAACGAGATAAATTTTTCATAATCTGTTCACCTATACTGCAAGTACATACAAATTCGATATACCCCTTGTAGTTTCACCGTACTAAACCGCCACTTTGAAAATTTTCACAAGTGTTTTTCGTTTGTTTTGTTAACTTTTTGACCGAATTCTGACTCCATTTTACGTGGAACTACATACTAGACAGTCGGCACACGTCCCGACACGTCCCTAGGGAACTATTATTAGCTTTTATTTTATCAATTTAGGACTAGCAAAATTTCTATAGTAATTAATTGAAATTTTAAGGAATATTCTCGTTTGCTGCGAAATTTGACCAACCAAAAACATCTTTTTGGGTGTTTTTACTGACGGGTCATCTCCCGGATATCCCGAAGGAACGTATTTTATTATTACAGCTTTGAATTAAAACTTTTTCGAACTTTGTGCACATTTTGTAAAATTTTGGTAATTTGTTAAGTGTTAACATTAATTTTGGCATAATTTCTGTATTTATTCTCGGTTTTGGAGTGTTTTAATTTGAGGAAGGGGTCCCTGCACCGGAGGAAGCTCTGGACTGCACGTACACCATCTGAAACACACAAAAATAATTAAAACATTCTAAACAAGGAAATTTATTAAATTTTTAGGCGCTTTATTGAATAACTTTCACATACTTTCTCCAATTTTTTGCGTGTTCCTGTATCGTTTTGGGGAGAGCGAGCCGCGTCTAGAGAGCCCTCTAACGCCTATCTGCGACCTACCACGACGGTACGGTAATACTTTGAAACTTTGAACTTTAACCACCTACATTTGCACCCCTATTTTCCACCCCCGACCCCTGACGGGCTCCGGAATAACATATTTGGCATCGCACGAGCGAGAGGATTCCATAGACACCTCTCCCGTTCAGATCGAACGAGATAAATTTTTCATAATCTGTTCACCTATACTGCAAGTACATACAAATTCGATATACCCCTTGTAGTTTCACCGTACTAAACCGCCACTTTGAAAATTTTCACAAGTGTTTTTCGTTTGTTTTGTTAACTTTTTGACCGAATTCTGACTCCATTTTACGTGGAACTACATACTAGACAGTCGGCACACGTCCCGACACGTCCCTAGGGAACTATTATTAGCTTTTATTTTATCAATTTAGGACTAGCAAAATTTCTATAGTAATTAATTGAAATTTTAAGGAATATTCTCGTTTGCTGCGAAATTTGACCAACCAAAAACATCTTTTTGGGTGTTTTTACTGACGGGTCATCTCCCGGATATCCCGAAGGAACGTATTTTATTATTACAGCTTTGAATTAAAACTTTTTCGAACTTTGTGCACATTTTGTAAAATTTTGGTAATTTGTTAAGTGTTAACATTAATTTTGGCATAATTTCTGTATTTATTCTCGGTTTTGGAGTGTTTTAATTTGAGGAAGGGGTCCCTGCACCGGAGGAAGCTCTGGACTGCACGTACACCATCTGAAACACACAAAAATAATTAAAACATTCTAAACAAGGAAATTTATTAAATTTTTAGGCGCTTTATTGAATAACTTTCACATACTTTCTCCAATTTTTTGCGTGTTCCTGTATCGTTTTGGGGAGAGCGAGCCGCGTCTAGAGAGCCCTCTAACGCCTATCTGCGACCTACCACGACGGTACGGTAATACTTTGAAACTTTGAACTTTAACCACCTACATTTGCACCCCTATTTTCCACCCCCGACCCCTGACGGGCTCCGGAATAACATATTTGGCATCGCACGAGCGAGAGGATTCCATAGACACCTCTCCCGTTCAGATCGAACGAGATAAATTTTTCATAATCTGTTCACCTATACTGCAAGTACATACAAATTCGATATACCCCTTGTAGTTTCACCGTACTAAACCGCCACTTTGAAAATTTTCACAAGTGTTTTTCGTTTGTTTTGTTAACTTTTTGACCGAATTCTGACTCCATTTTACGTGGAACTATATACTAGACAGTCGGCACACGTCCCGACACGTCCCTAGGGAACTATTATTAGCTTTTATTTTATCAATTTAGGACTAGCAAAATTTCTATAGTAATTAATTGAAATTTTAAGGAATATTCTCGTTTGCTGCGAAATTTGACCAACCAAAAACATCTTTTTGGGTGTTTTTACTGACGGGTCATCTCCCGGATATCCCGAAGGAACGTATTTTATTATTACAGCTTTGAATTAAAACTTTTTCGAACTTTGTGCACATTTTGTAAAATTTTGGTAATTTGTTAAGTGTTAACATTAATTTTGGCATAATTTCTGTATTTATTCTCGGTTTTGGAGTGTTTTAATTTGAGGAAGGGGTCCCTGCACCGGAGGAAGCTCTGGACTGCACGTACACCATCTGAAACACACAAAAATAATTAAAACATTCTAAACAAGGAAATTTATTAAATTTTTAGGCGCTTTATTGAATAACTTTCACATACTTTCTCCAATTTTTTGCGTGTTCCTGTATCGTTTTGGGGAGAGCGAGCCGCGTCTAGAGAGCCCTCTAACGCCTATCTGCGACCTACCACGACGGTACGGTAATACTTTGAAACTTTGAACTTTAACCACCTACATTTGCACCCCTATTTTCCACCCCCGACCCCTGACGGGCTCCGGAATAACATATTTGGCATCGCACGAGCGAGAGGATTCCATAGACACCTCTCCCGTTCAGATCGAACGAGATAAATTTTTCATAATCTGTTCACCTATACTGCAAGTACATACAAATTCGATATACCCCTTGTAGTTTCACCGTACTAAACCGCCACTTTGAAAATTTTCACAAGTGTTTTTCGTTTGTTTTGTTAACTTTTTGACCGAATTCTGACTCCATTTTACGTGGAACTACATACTAGACAGTCGGCACACGTCCCGACACGTCCCTAGGGAACTATTATTAGCTTTTATTTTATCAATTTAGGACTAGCAAAATTTCTATAGTAATTAATTGAAATTTTAAGGAATATTCTCGTTTGCTGCGAAATTTGACCAACCAAAAACATCTTTTTGGGTGTTTTTACTGACGGGTCATCTCCCGGATATCCCGAAGGAACGTATTTTATTATTACAGCTTTGAATTAAAACTTTTTCGAACTTTGTGCACATTTTGTAAAATTTTGGTAATTTGTTAAGTGTTAACATTAATTTTGGCATAATTTCTGTATTTATTCTCGGTTTTGGAGTGTTTTAATTTGAGGAAGGGGTCCCTGCACCGGAGGAAGCTCTGGACTGCACGTACACCATCTGAAACACACAAAAATAATTAAAACATTCTAAACAAGGAAATTTATTAAATTTTTAGGCGCTTTATTGAATAACTTTCACATACTTTCTCCAATTTTTTGCGTGTTCCTGTATCGTTTTGGGGAGAGCGAGCCGCGTCTAGAGAGCCCTCTAACGCCTATCTGCGACCTACCACGACGGTACGGTAATACTTTGAAACTTTGAACTTTAACCACCTACATTTGCACCCCTATTTTCCACCCCCGACCCCTGACGGGCTCCGGAATAACATATTTGGCATCGCACGAGCGAGAGGATTCCATAGACACCTCTCCCGTTCAGATCGAACGAGATAAATTTTTCATAATCTGTTCACCTATACTGCAAGTACATACAAATTCGATATACCCCTTGTAGTTTCACCGTACTAAACCGCCACTTTGAAAATTTTCACAAGTGTTTTTCGTTTGTTTTGTTAACTTTTTGACCGAATTCTGACTCCATTTTACGTGGAACTACATACTAGACAGTCGGCACACGTCCCGACACGTCCCTAGGGAACTATTATTAGCTTTTATTTTATCAATTTAGGACTAGCAAAATTTCTATAGTAATTAATTGAAATTTTAAGGAATATTCTCGTTTGCTGCGAAATTTGACCAACCAAAAACATCTTTTTGGGTGTTTTTACTGACGGGTCATCTCCCGGATATCCCGAAGGAACGTATTTTATTATTACAGCTTTGAATTAAAACTTTTTCGAACTTTGTGCACATTTTGTAAAATTTTGGTAATTTGTTAAGTGTTAACATTAATTTTGGCATAATTTCTGTATTTATTCTCGGTTTTGGAGTGTTTTAATTTGAGGAAGGGGTCCCTGCACCGGAGGAAGCTCTGGACTGCACGTACACCATCTGAAACACACAAAAATAATTAAAACATTCTAAACAAGGAAATTTATTAAATTTTTAGGCGCTTTATTGAATAACTTTCACATACTTTCTCCAATTTTTTGCGTGTTCCTGTATCGTTTTGGGGAGAGCGAGCCGCGTCTAGAGAGCCCTCTAACGCCTATCTGCGACCTACCACGACGGTACGGTAATACTTTGAAACTTTGAACTTTAACCACCTACATTTGCACCCCTATTTTCCACCCCCGACCCCTGACGGGCTCCGGAATAACATATTTGGCATCGCACGAGCGAGAGGATTCCATAGACACCTCTCCCGTTCAGATCGAACGAGATAAATTTTTCATAATCTGTTCACCTATACTGCAAGTACATACAAATTCGATATACCCCTTGTAGTTTCACCGTACTAAACCGCCACTTTGAAAATTTTCACAAGTGTTTTTCGTTTGTTTTGTTAACTTTTTGACCGAATTCTGACTCCATTTTACGTGGAACTACATACTAGACAGTCGGCACACGTCCCGACACGTCCCTAGGGAACTATTATTAGCTTTTATTTTATCAATTTAGGACTAGCAAAATTTCTATAGTAATTAATTGAAATTTTAAGGAATATTCTCGTTTGCTGCGAAATTTGACCAACCAAAAACATCTTTTTGGGTGTTTTTACTGACGGGTCATCTCCCGGATATCCCGAAGGAACGTATTTTATTATTACAGCTTTGAATTAAAACTTTTTCGAACTTTGTGCACATTTTGTAAAATTTTGGTAATTTGTTAAGTGTTAACATTAATTTTGGCATAATTTCTGTATTTATTCTCGGTTTTGGAGTGTTTTAATTTGAGGAAGGGGTCCCTGCACCGGAGGAAGCTCTGGACTGCACGTACACCATCTGAAACACACAAAAATAATTAAAACATTCTAAACAAGGAAATTTATTAAATTTTTAGGCGCTTTATTGAATAACTTTCACATACTTTCTCCAATTTTTTGCGTGTTCCTGTATCGTTTTGGGGAGAGCGAGCCGCGTCTAGAGAGCCCTCTAACGCCTATCTGCGACCTACCACGACGGTACGGTAATACTTTGAAACTTTGAACTTTAACCACCTACATTTGCACCCCTATTTTCCACCCCCGACCCCTGACGGGCTCCGGAATAACATATTTGGCATCGCACGAGCGAGAGGATTCCATAGACACCTCTCCCGTTCAGATCGAACGAGATAAATTTTTCATAATCTGTTCACCTATACTGCAAGTACATACAAATTCGATATACCCCTTGTAGTTTCACCGTACTAAACCGCCACTTTGAAAATTTTCACAAGTGTTTTTCGTTTGTTTTGTTAACTTTTTGACCGAATTCTGACTCCATTTTACGTGGAACTATATACTAGACAGTCGGCACACGTCCCGACACGTCCCTAGGGAACTATTATTAGCTTTTATTTTATCAATTTAGGACTAGCAAAATTTCTATAGTAATTAATTGAAATTTTAAGGAATATTCTCGTTTGCTGCGAAATTTGACCAACCAAAAACATCTTTTTGGGTGTTTTTACTGACGGGTCATCTCCCGGATATCCCGAAGGAACGTATTTTATTATTACAGCTTTGAATTAAAACTTTTTCGAACTTTGTGCACATTTTGTAAAATTTTGGTAATTTGTTAAGTGTTAACATTAATTTTGGCATAATTTCTGTATTTATTCTCGGTTTTGGAGTGTTTTAATTTGAGGAAGGGGTCCCTGCACCGGAGGAAGCTCTGGACTGCACGTACACCATCTGAAACACACAAAAATAATTAAAACATTCTAAACAAGGAAATTTATTAAATTTTTAGGCGCTTTATTGAATAACTTTCACATACTTTCTCCAATTTTTTGCGTGTTCCTGTATCGTTTTGGGGAGAGCGAGCCGCGTCTAGAGAGCCCTCTAACGCCTATCTGCGACCTACCACGACGGTACGGTAATACTTTGAAACTTTGAACTTTAACCACCTACATTTGCACCCCTATTTTCCACCCCCGACCCCTGACGGGCTCCGGAATAACATATTTGGCATCGCACGAGCGAGAGGATTCCATAGACACCTCTCCCGTTCAGATCGAACGAGATAAATTTTTCATAATCTGTTCACCTATACTGCAAGTACATACAAATTCGATATACCCCTTGTAGTTTCACCGTACTAAACCGCCACTTTGAAAATTTTCACAAGTGTTTTTCGTTTGTTTTGTTAACTTTTTGACCGAATTCTGACTCCATTTTACGTGGAACTACATACTAGACAGTCGGCACACGTCCCGACACGTCCCTAGGGAACTATTATTAGCTTTTATTTTATCAATTTAGGACTAGCAAAATTTCTATAGTAATTAATTGAAATTTTAAGGAATATTCTCGTTTGCTGCGAAATTTGACCAACCAAAAACATCTTTTTGGGTGTTTTTACTGACGGGTCATCTCCCGGATATCCCGAAGGAACGTATTTTATTATTACAGCTTTGAATTAAAACTTTTTCGAACTTTGTGCACATTTTGTAAAATTTTGGTAATTTGTTAAGTGTTAACATTAATTTTGGCATAATTTCTGTATTTATTCTCGGTTTTGGAGTGTTTTAATTTGAGGAAGGGGTCCCTGCACCGGAGGAAGCTCTGGACTGCACGTACACCATCTGAAACACACAAAAATAATTAAAACATTCTAAACAAGGAAATTTATTAAATTTTTAGGCGCTTTATTGAATAACTTTCACATACTTTCTCCAATTTTTTGCGTGTTCCTGTATCGTTTTGGGGAGAGCGAGCCGCGTCTAGAGAGCCCTCTAACGCCTATCTGCGACCTACCACGACGGTACGGTAATACTTTGAAACTTTGAACTTTAACCACCTACATTTGCACCCCTATTTTCCACCCCCGACCCCTGACGGGCTCCGGAATAACATATTTGGCATCGCACGAGCGAGAGGATTCCATAGACACCTCTCCCGTTCAGATCGAACGAGATAAATTTTTCATAATCTGTTCACCTATACTGCAAGTACATACAAATTCGATATACCCCTTGTAGTTTCACCGTACTAAACCGCCACTTTGAAAATTTTCACAAGTGTTTTTCGTTTGTTTTGTTAACTTTTTGACCGAATTCTGACTCCATTTTACGTGGAACTACATACTAGACAGTCGGCACACGTCCCGACACGTCCCTAGGGAACTATTATTAGCTTTTATTTTATCAATTTAGGACTAGCAAAATTTCTATAGTAATTAATTGAAATTTTAAGGAATATTCTCGTTTGCTGCGAAATTTGACCAACCAAAAACATCTTTTTGGGTGTTTTTACTGACGGGTCATCTCCCGGATATCCCGAAGGAACGTATTTTATTATTACAGCTTTGAATTAAAACTTTTTCGAACTTTGTGCACATTTTGTAAAATTTTGGTAATTTGTTAAGTGTTAACATTAATTTTGGCATAATTTCTGTATTTATTCTCGGTTTTGGAGTGTTTTAATTTGAGGAAGGGGTCCCTGCACCGGAGGAAGCTCTGGACTGCACGTACACCATCTGAAACACACAAAAATAATTAAAACATTCTAAACAAGGAAATTTATTAAATTTTTAGGCGCTTTATTGAATAACTTTCACATACTTTCTCCAATTTTTTGCGTGTTCCTGTATCGTTTTGGGGAGAGCGAGCCGCGTCTAGAGAGCCCTCTAACGCCTATCTGCGACCTACCACGACGGTACGGTAATACTTTGAAACTTTGAACTTTAACCACCTACATTTGCACCCCTATTTTCCACCCCCGACCCCTGACGGGCTCCGGAATAACATATTTGGCATCGCACGAGCGAGAGGATTCCATAGACACCTCTCCCGTTCAGATCGAACGAGATAAATTTTTCATAATCTGTTCACCTATACTGCAAGTACATACAAATTCGATATACCCCTTGTAGTTTCACCGTACTAAACCGCCACTTTGAAAATTTTCACAAGTGTTTTTCGTTTGTTTTGTTAACTTTTTGACCGAATTCTGACTCCATTTTACGTGGAACTACATACTAGACAGTCGGCACACGTCCCGACACGTCCCTAGGGAACTATTATTAGCTTTTATTTTATCAATTTAGGACTAGCAAAATTTCTATAGTAATTAATTGAAATTTTAAGGAATATTCTCGTTTGCTGCGAAATTTGACCAACCAAAAACATCTTTTTGGGTGTTTTTACTGACGGGTCATCTCCCGGATATCCCGAAGGAACGTATTTTATTATTACAGCTTTGAATTAAAACTTTTTCGAACTTTGTGCACATTTTGTAAAATTTTGGTAATTTGTTAAGTGTTAACATTAATTTTGGCATAATTTCTGTATTTATTCTCGGTTTTGGAGTGTTTTAATTTGAGGAAGGGGTCCCTGCACCGGAGGAAGCTCTGGACTGCACGTACACCATCTGAAACACACAAAAATAATTAAAACATTCTAAACAAGGAAATTTATTAAATTTTTAGGCGCTTTATTGAATAACTTTCACATACTTTCTCCAATTTTTTGCGTGTTCCTGTATCGTTTTGGGGAGAGCGAGCCGCGTCTAGAGAGCCCTCTAACGCCTATCTGCGACCTACCACGACGGTACGGTAATACTTTGAAACTTTGAACTTTAACCACCTACATTTGCACCCCTATTTTCCACCCCCGACCCCTGACGGGCTCCGGAATAACATATTTGGCATCGCACGAGCGAGAGGATTCCATAGACACCTCTCCCGTTCAGATCGAACGAGATAAATTTTTCATAATCTGTTCACCTATACTGCAAGTACATACAAATTCGATATACCCCTTGTAGTTTCACCGTACTAAACCGCCACTTTGAAAATTTTCACAAGTGTTTTTCGTTTGTTTTGTTAACTTTTTGACCGAATTCTGACTCCATTTTACGTGGAACTATATACTAGACAGTCGGCACACGTCCCGACACGTCCCTAGGGAACTATTATTAGCTTTTATTTTATCAATTTAGGACTAGCAAAATTTCTATAGTAATTAATTGAAATTTTAAGGAATATTCTCGTTTGCTGCGAAATTTGACCAACCAAAAACATCTTTTTGGGTGTTTTTACTGACGGGTCATCTCCCGGATATCCCGAAGGAACGTATTTTATTATTACAGCTTTGAATTAAAACTTTTTCGAACTTTGTGCACATTTTGTAAAATTTTGGTAATTTGTTAAGTGTTAACATTAATTTTGGCATAATTTCTGTATTTATTCTCGGTTTTGGAGTGTTTTAATTTGAGGAAGGGGTCCCTGCACCGGAGGAAGCTCTGGACTGCACGTACACCATCTGAAACACACAAAAATAATTAAAACATTCTAAACAAGGAAATTTATTAAATTTTTAGGCGCTTTATTGAATAACTTTCACATACTTTCTCCAATTTTTTGCGTGTTCCTGTATCGTTTTGGGGAGAGCGAGCCGCGTCTAGAGAGCCCTCTAACGCCTATCTGCGACCTACCACGACGGTACGGTAATACTTTGAAACTTTGAACTTTAACCACCTACATTTGCACCCCTATTTTCCACCCCCGACCCCTGACGGGCTCCGGAATAACATATTTGGCATCGCACGAGCGAGAGGATTCCATAGACACCTCTCCCGTTCAGATCGAACGAGATAAATTTTTCATAATCTGTTCACCTATACTGCAAGTACATACAAATTCGATATACCCCTTGTAGTTTCACCGTACTAAACCGCCACTTTGAAAATTTTCACAAGTGTTTTTCGTTTGTTTTGTTAACTTTTTGACCGAATTCTGACTCCATTTTACGTGGAACTATATACTAGACAGTCGGCACACGTCCCGACACGTCCCTAGGGAACTATTATTAGCTTTTATTTTATCAATTTAGGACTAGCAAAATTTCTATAGTAATTAATTGAAATTTTAAGGAATATTCTCGTTTGCTGCGAAATTTGACCAACCAAAAACATCTTTTTGGGTGTTTTTACTGACGGGTCATCTCCCGGATATCCCGAAGGAACGTATTTTATTATTACAGCTTTGAATTAAAACTTTTTCGAACTTTGTGCACATTTTGTAAAATTTTGGTAATTTGTTAAGTGTTAACATTAATTTTGGCATAATTTCTGTATTTATTCTCGGTTTTGGAGTGTTTTAATTTGAGGAAGGGGTCCCTGCACCGGAGGAAGCTCTGGACTGCACGTACACCATCTGAAACACACAAAAATAATTAAAACATTCTAAACAAGGAAATTTATTAAATTTTTAGGCGCTTTATTGAATAACTTTCACATACTTTCTCCAATTTTTTGCGTGTTCCTGTATCGTTTTGGGGAGAGCGAGCCGCGTCTAGAGAGCCCTCTAACGCCTATCTGCGACCTACCACGACGGTACGGTAATACTTTGAAACTTTGAACTTTAACCACCTACATTTGCACCCCTATTTTCCACCCCCGACCCCTGACGGGCTCCGGAATAACATATTTGGCATCGCACGAGCGAGAGGATTCCATAGACACCTCTCCCGTTCAGATCGAACGAGATAAATTTTTCATAATCTGTTCACCTATACTGCAAGTACATACAAATTCGATATACCCCTTGTAGTTTCACCGTACTAAACCGCCACTTTGAAAATTTTCACAAGTGTTTTTCGTTTGTTTTGTTAACTTTTTGACCGAATTCTGACTCCATTTTACGTGGAACTACATACTAGACAGTCGGCACACGTCCCGACACGTCCCTAGGGAACTATTATTAGCTTTTATTTTATCAATTTAGGACTAGCAAAATTTCTATAGTAATTAATTGAAATTTTAAGGAATATTCTCGTTTGCTGCGAAATTTGACCAACCAAAAACATCTTTTTGGGTGTTTTTACTGACGGGTCATCTCCCGGATATCCCGAAGGAACGTATTTTATTATTACAGCTTTGAATTAAAACTTTTTCGAACTTTGTGCACATTTTGTAAAATTTTGGTAATTTGTTAAGTGTTAACATTAATTTTGGCATAATTTCTGTATTTATTCTCGGTTTTGGAGTGTTTTAATTTGAGGAAGGGGTCCCTGCACCGGAGGAAGCTCTGGACTGCACGTACACCATCTGAAACACACAAAAATAATTAAAACATTCTAAACAAGGAAATTTATTAAATTTTTAGGCGCTTTATTGAATAACTTTCACATACTTTCTCCAATTTTTTGCGTGTTCCTGTATCGTTTTGGGGAGAGCGAGCCGCGTCTAGAGAGCCCTCTAACGCCTATCTGCGACCTACCACGACGGTACGGTAATACTTTGAAACTTTGAACTTTAACCACCTACATTTGCACCCCTATTTTCCACCCCCGACCCCTGACGGGCTCCGGAATAACATATTTGGCATCGCACGAGCGAGAGGATTCCATAGACACCTCTCCCGTTCAGATCGAACGAGATAAATTTTTCATAATCTGTTCACCTATACTGCAAGTACATACAAATTCGATATACCCCTTGTAGTTTCACCGTACTAAACCGCCACTTTGAAAATTTTCACAAGTGTTTTTCGTTTGTTTTGTTAACTTTTTGACCGAATTCTGACTCCATTTTACGTGGAACTACATACTAGACAGTCGGCACACGTCCCGACACGTCCCTAGGGAACTATTATTAGCTTTTATTTTATCAATTTAGGACTAGCAAAATTTCTATAGTAATTAATTGAAATTTTAAGGAATATTCTCGTTTGCTGCGAAATTTGACCAACCAAAAACATCTTTTTGGGTGTTTTTACTGACGGGTCATCTCCCGGATATCCCGAAGGAACGTATTTTATTATTACAGCTTTGAATTAAAACTTTTTCGAACTTTGTGCACATTTTGTAAAATTTTGGTAATTTGTTAAGTGTTAACATTAATTTTGGCATAATTTCTGTATTTATTCTCGGTTTTGGAGTGTTTTAATTTGAGGAAGGGGTCCCTGCACCGGAGGAAGCTCTGGACTGCACGTACACCATCTGAAACACACAAAAATAATTAAAACATTCTAAACAAGGAAATTTATTAAATTTTTAGGCGCTTTATTGAATAACTTTCACATACTTTCTCCAATTTTTTGCGTGTTCCTGTATCGTTTTGGGGAGAGCGAGCCGCGTCTAGAGAGCCCTCTAACGCCTATCTGCGACCTACCACGACGGTACGGTAATACTTTGAAACTTTGAACTTTAACCACCTACATTTGCACCCCTATTTTCCACCCCCGACCCCTGACGGGCTCCGGAATAACATATTTGGCATCGCACGAGCGAGAGGATTCCATAGACACCTCTCCCGTTCAGATCGAACGAGATAAAATTTTAAATTTTTGCCCGCCCACCCACCCAGTTGCTCCTGGGTATATCGATTCAGTTAAGCGACTGGAAGGTCGCTGGGACTTTTTAAACCAAAAACTACACTTACAAATTCTCTTGGGCCATTGCTTTATGTTTGATTGCACATAGGTTAGGTTAGGTTACACATAAATTACCCGGGGTACCCTATACATACCCCGAACATGTTTCGCACTCCTACTAAGGATGCTCAGGGGGAGCAATCAAAAGTGTCACCTTCGAGAACAGTGACCAAAGTGGCCTTAGTCCGGAAGAGTTTTGAAACGGCTGGCAGTAGTGGACCAGCCGCTAGAAAAACCACCACCAAAAATTCGGACCCGCTCAAACCAAAGAAGACTCTTCTTGCGAAAAGTCCAAAGCAGCTAATTACCATAGCCGCAGCAACTGCCACTACCGCCACCACTGCCACTCCCCCTACTGCAGCCGACACTGAAGCCACCGCAACTATTACCACCGCGGCTTCTACCACTGAAGCTCCTACCACCGCGGCTTCTACCACTGCGGCTTCTACCACCGTGGCTTCTACTACCACAGCTTCTACCACTGCCACTGCCGCCATAGATACTGCCACCATCACAGCCAAATACCCCACCACCAAATACCCTTGGACACGAGAGGCAAACTCCTACGTGAGCTATATTAAACAGCAGTTGGACAGCGCGGGTAACATAAAAAAGGAGAAAAAAGCAGCAGCCATTAAGTGGATAGAGCGGCTCTGCGGCCTGGTGGAGGCGATGGAAAAGGATCTCCCACCAACCCAATTCAAACCATCACCAGAAGATCTACCGCAGAATAACACGACGAAGAAAGACAGCCCAGTACCGACAGGTCAGTTCGCAGAACTATCGACAAAATTAGAGGAACACGCACGACTCCTGGTAATAAATAATAAGAAGATGAGGGAGCTCGAAAACACCATTAAAAAACATACCGAACTGACGGAAAAGCGAACTTACGCTGAGGCGGCTACCAACATACCATCGTCGCAAATACCGCACAGACCCGCTCTACACTCTATTATAATTTCATCGGAGAAGGAAGATGAAACTGGGGACGAAGTACTGGAAAGAGTCCGTAGAGCGGTGGATGCGAAGGAGGGATGGGTAAAGGTGGAAAGGGTGCGGAAAGCCAAGGACCGCAAAGTAATTATCGGCTGCCCAACTACGACAGACAGGGACAAAGCCAAGCAGAGGTTGGAAACCGAGCGCCTCATTGTCGAGGTCATAAAAAACAGGGACCCGTTACTAATCCTCAGAGACATCTTGAGCATCAACTCTGACGAGGAGGTGCTCAAGGCTCTGAGGAAGCAAAACAAGGAGGTTTTCGATGGTCTCGACAAGGAAGGCGATCGGATGACAATAAAATATCGAAGGCGCACACGAAACCCCCACATGAGCCATATTGTCATGGCCGTATCACCCCAAATTTGGAAGAAGGCCATAGGAGCGGGGGCACTTCACGTGGACCTGCAGCGCGTTCGGGTCATGGACCAGTCGCCATTGGTCCAGTGCTCGCGGTGTTTGGGCTACGGCCACACCAAAAGGCTCTGCACAGAGGCGACTGACGCATGCAGCCACTGTGGCGGCCCTCATCTTAAAGGGGAGTGCCAAGTATGGGCCGTAAACGCAACGCCTACGTGTAGGAACTGCGTGAAGGCGAAGATCAGCCGTACCGAGCACAACGCCTTCAGCGAAGTGTGCCCTGTACGTAAACGCTGGGAAACTATAGCCAGATCAACCGTGGCGTATTGCTAAGGTGGTGACGGGGAAAGATCTCGCCTACCACGTGATTCAGGCAAACCTCATGAAAAAGAAGATTGCAACGCAGGAACTGGTTACCATAGCCACACAGCGCAGAGCGATGGCCGCCCTAATCCAGGAACCCTACGTCGGCTCGGCTCACAGTATGAGGAGCTATCCGGGTGTGAGAGTTTTCCAAAATAATGCGCCAGGGGGTGACATAAATAAGGCTGCTGTCGCCGTATTCGATCAGAATGTGGATGTCACCCAATATCCCCAACTCACCACGAACAACATCACCGTGGTGGGACTTGGCACTGGCGCATGGAAACTCACACTCGTATCTTTCTACTTTGAGCCGGACCGGCCCATAGGCCCTTATATCCAGCACCTTAAAAAGGTTGTAAGCACGCCTGGACTAGGAAAAGTCATCATCGGAGGAGATGGGAATGCCTGGAACACGTGGTGGGCGAGCGTTTCGGTGGATGGCCGAGGAGAGGATTTGTTGGAGTTCATCGATGAGTACGGCCTTCAGGTGCTCAACGTAGGAAACACACCGACTTTTGACACCGTCAGGGGTGATACCCTCTTCCGCAGTCACGTCGACATCACCTTTTGTACCGCGAGCGTCCTCGACCTAGTGACAAAGTGGAGAGTGGAGGTGGGCCTTGTGAGCTCGGACCACAACCCAATAACATTTAACGTCGGGCTGATAAGGTCGAGAGGTACAGACATCGAAAGGACTACCAGACTTTACAATACCAGGAAGGCAAACTGGGACGAATTTAGTAGGAAAATGGACGAACAGAAGACGCAACTGGTAATAACTCGGGAGAAAATTAACAAAATTGGGGAAAAAGGGGATTTAGATAATATGATCAACAAATATACAAAAATAGTAACCGATGCCTGTACCAGTTCGATACCCCGGAAAGGATTGAACCAGAGATTGGGATTCCCATGGTGGTCTGACGGGCTCGCAAGGCTCAAAAAGGACGTAGTCACAAAAAGACGTCGGATAAGGTGTGCGGCACCGATTAGGCGGGCAAAGGTGGTAAAGGAGTACCTGGAGGCCAAGCTCCTTTATGAAGAGGAGACCAAGAAAGCCCAGGTTGCGTCTTGGAAGGAGTTCTGCAAGAAGCAAGATAGGGAAGGGATGTGGGAGGGGATTTACCGTGTTATTGGTAGGACCGCGAACAGAGCTGAGGACGTACCCCTGGAGATGAATGGTGTGGTCCTCGATGCAGAACAGTCCGTGAGGCTCCTCGCTGAAACATTTTACCCAGAGGACTTGGAGGAGGAGGATTCGGAGGAGCAAGCACAAATCCGAAGACAAGCGGCGAGGCTGAATGAAGAGGCCCACAAAGGGCCGCCGGATCCCCCATTCACTATGCTTGAGCTGAAAATGGCGACCGAATCCTTCAACCCGAAAAAAGCACCAGGATCGGATGGCTTCACGGCTGACATTTGTAGCCACGCTATTAGGAATGAACCACAGCTGTTCCTCAGCATTGCAAACAGGTGCTTAGCGATCCACCACTTTCCTACAGCGTGGAAAGAAGCCACCGTTGTCGCTCTCCGAAAACCAGGCCGTGAAAGCTACAGTATTCCTAAGTCCTACAGGCCCATCGGGCTTCTCCCGGTACTGGGTAAGATACTCGAGAAGATGATAATGACGAGACTCCGGTACCATCTAAACTCGAGTATCAGTACTCTCCAATACGGGTTCATGCCGCAGAGGAGCTGCGAGGACGCCCTCTATACCCTCGTCCAGAGAATAGGAACTAAGCTGGATGATAAGAAGATTGTGACACTCGTATCTCTGGATATAGAGGGCGCCTTCGACAGCGCTTGGTGGCCTGCCATCAAAATGCGGCTCGTGGAGGAGGGATGCCCAGAGGGACTTAGGAAACTACTGTATAGCTACCTGGAGGACAGACGGGTGCGCGTGAGATACGCAGGAAAAGAGTACACCAAAAGCACAAGAAAAGGTTGCGTTCAGGGCTCTATTGGCGGACCAATACTTTGGAACCTCTTGTTGAACCCACTACTCAAGGAGTTGGAATTGAGGGGCGACTACGCACAGGCCTTCGCAGATGATGTCGTCCTGGTCTTCGACGGTAACACAGCTGCAGAGATCGAAAGGCGTGCCAATGCCTCTCTCGAGCATGTCCGGGCGTGGGGAGCCAGTAATAAACTACGATTTGCACCGCACAAAACGAGCGCCATGTTGCTCACGCGTAAGTTGAAATACGACACCCCACGCCTGAGCATGGGCGGGATAGACATTGGTATGTCAAGGGAGGTCAAGATTCTTGGCCTCACGATCGACTGCAAGCTAACCTTCAACAGCCACGTCGCAAACGTTTGCACAAAGGCGATAAACCTACACAAACAGCTGACCAGGGCGGCAAAGGCTAGTTGGGGTCTCCACCCGGAGGTGATACACACAATGTACACAGCCACCATCGAACCAATAGTATTGTACGCAGCCAGCGCATGGGCACCGGCGGTTGAGAAGCTGGGGGTACGGACGAAGTTAAACTTCGTCCAACGTAGTTTTGCCCAAAAAATTTGTAAGGCCTATCGAACGGTCTCCCTCAATGCAGCTCTGGTACTGGCCGGCATCTTACCCCTCGACCTTCGAGTGAAGGAAGCAGCATTGCTTTATCAAGCACGGAAAGGGGGACCAATACCGGAGCTGCCGGGGCGGGGGATCGAGCGACCGACCTCAGCCTTGGATAATCCTCACCCTGCAACGTATGTGGGGCTGGAGTTCCAAAGCCTGGAGACCAGCGCTCAGCTAGATACCACTACGCGAAGCGCAGTGCAGATCTACACCGACGGCAGTAAGATTGGCGGTAAGGTCGGAGCCGCTCTGTCCATTTGGACAAATGGGGCCGAGACCAAATCCGTCAAGCTTAGCCTGCCGTCTTACTGCACAGTCTACCAGGCGGAGCTTTTGGCCATTTGTGAGGCAACGGGGGTTATTCTTCGGCACAGGGCAAATACGTTTGGGATCTACAGCGACTCAACTGCCGCACTCCAGACGGTCACAAATCAAACCCACCTCCACCCGCTTGCAACTGAGGCACGGAAAAATCTGTCAAAGGTATTTCAACAGAATAAATCTGTGAATTTATTCTGGCTGAAGGCGCATGCGGGGCTGGAGGGGAATGAGAGGGCGGACCAACTGGCAAAGGAGGCAGCTTTGGGATCGCGGCGGGCACCGGACTACGACCTGTGTCCGGTTTCATTCGTAAAGCGGAATATCCGTACGGAATCGCTTTGCGAGTGGAACCGGAGATACGTGTCGGGTGATACCGCGTCGATCACAAAGCTGTTTCTTCCAAACGCGGTGGATGCGTACAGTGTTATCCGTAAGATGGACACTACACGGTACACTTCACAGCTCCTAACGGGACACGGTGGGTTCTCCGAATACTTGACTCGGTTCAAGTGTAAGGACAACCCATCGTGTCTCTGTGATCCGGATAAGGTGGAGGACATACCTCACGTTATTATGAAATGCCCACAGTTCGACAAGCTCAGAATGGAGACAGAAATAAAAATAAATATAGATATAATAGAAAGAAACCTAAGCCAGATTATGTCCAGCAAATATAGAGAGGAATTTATAAAATATTGTACACATATAATAAAGATAGTAAACAAAAGAAATAAAGTAAATTAAAAAATGACAACATTATAATTTAAAATTATAAATTGCAGTCATTATAGACTACAAGAAATATAGTATAATTAGTAATAAGTACAATAGAATAGTAGAGAAACATAAAATGTATAACAAATAATACATAACATACACGTATATACAGATATATATAATAGAATATGTCAGACTAAGGGAAAGTTAATTAGATATAAGAAAAGTAGTAGCCACTAAACCTTTAATAACGGGGAATGTTATCCCACACTACCCCCCTTTTATTTACCTGTTTTCTAAAAGTAAAAGTAAAAGTATACTTACTAATTTTGACGATAGAGCACAGCAGACAGGTATAGACCTGCAAGAGAAAGAAAGAGATTATTAATATGGATAAAAGAAGAACACGTATGCAGTATAAATACAAAAGTTTATAAGATACAAATATAGCAAGAACAATAGAAGCATAGAATGACTCCGAAACAGTCTGTATTGGAGGAACTAGTATCTGCAAAAAAAAAAAAAAAAAAAAAAAAAAAAAAAAAAAAAAAAAAAAAAAAAAAAAACCTAACCTAACCTAACCTAACCTAACCTAACCTAACCTAACCTAACCTAACCTAACCTAACCTAACCTAACCTAACCTAACCTAACCTAACCTAACCTAACCTAACCCAGTTGCAATCCGTTTGCCACGCTAACCGGATCATTTTCCCACGTGCTCCACAGTTTTAAAATCGTTTTGGTGGGTTTTTCTTGACGTAGAGACCTGACCCGTACGTCAAAAGTTGCGCATTTGCGAGGCGCACACGCCGATAGTTCGCGAGTGAAATTCGCACATCGCCTCGCGAAGTTATTAGTGAAAAACCAAATTTTCGAGGTTGTTAATTGTGTTTTCTGCGTGCGCTGCAGTGTGTGTTGTGTGTTTCCTCCGGGACAAAGTGCCTTCGAGTGCGCTCCGCGTGCCCGCATCTGCGGACACCTTTACATCGAGCCGCGAGCACACCGTTCCGGAGAAAAGAGGGAACTTTCTCTTTTGCAACGTGCCACGCCCACCTCAATTTTCATCGGAGAGTCACCAAATTTTGCGGCGCTCAAGAGAACACCGATACAAGCACATTGCCGTGGACAGAATAATTTTAGGACACACACATAGTGAGTAGTAATTATAAGAAAATTGAAACTTTGAGCACACGCCGCCCCAAACCTATCAAGAATTTAAAAATTTTTCAACTGCTCGTTTGTGCGCGCTCGTGAGAAGAACCGGTGTAGCAAGTTTCATCACTTTTGGACTATTCCTTGTTACTTTTAAAATTAAAAACTGTATTTTTTAGATTATGTGGAATTTTATTAGTCAAATTTTTACATTTTTTCATTATTATTATTTTATGTCGTAACCCCCTATTTTATGTTATTTTCTATATTTTTTGTGTATTTTTAGCCCTCTGTGTTTCGGAGCTATCGATTTTTATGTGTTTTTTGTTCATATATCATAAGTTAATTAATTTAAATACTTTTTGACAACAGAATCCTTTTTAGAGTACCCATTTCACCATTATTGAGCCCAAGTCTGGGCCCGATAGCTCTAAAATTGACGAAAATCGTCAAAACCGGAATTCAGCAGATTAATTCCGGAATTTTAATAGTGTTGTAGCTCCGAAACGGTAGTACTTAGGAGGACCGGACTTCCACTATTGGGAGCGCCGGATTTTTATCTATCGGACTGGTTACCTTTTGGGAGGAATTAGAGATAAAAACTTTTGAGCGGATTTTACAACTCAGCAAGGTAGAGTAGGTTCGTCCGAGCGGCCCAGTGAAAACCCGGACTCTCAACGACCCATAGGGCCGGAGATATCCCAGTTTGAATAGTGACACTGACAGCTCGGCGGCCATCTTGGAAAACTTTAAACTACAATTACTCCTGAACGGATTTAGATATCGGACTGCTGATTTCAGATTTGGGATCAGGGGCGTCACCTCTGTCCACTTCAGCAGTTTCAGGTCGATCCGAGACCAGAAATTTTCCACCTCCCAGGAGGTACCAGGTTCGGTACAGGAGTCGCCACTGAGCAGGGAGGAGGAATCCCGAAGTTTCTGCGACCTCTGGTTCCCGAGATACGGGCTTCTGAAATCCAAGTTTGACAGCTCGGCCGCCATTTTGGAAATCTTGGAAGCACGATATCTCCGGAACCGGTGGTCCTACGGACTCGGGATTTGGACTGGAGTTATTGCCAAGTGGGACTCCACGCGACTGGGGAGCTTTCAGGAAGTTTCAGGACCTGAAATTTTCAGGTGCTGAAACCATAGGGGATCGGTAGTGCTCGCCGAGCCCTTCAAAACGAGCCCACGCACGAGGGAATTGGACCTCTGGTTCGTGAGATAGTCGAGGGGGGAGGAATAACGGATTCCGGAATTCGGAATCCGGTAAATCTTGAACCTCGATTGTGGCCGAACCAGAAGGAGCTAGTACCTCGTGTGTGGTATCACGAGAATCGTCTCGGGGAGCTCTATCCATCCAGGGGGTTGTAGAGCAGATATATCGACTCTACATAGAGTCGATCCAAAATTGTGGGTTCTTGAAGGGTCTTCCCTACTTTGGGGTATTACCCTGTACTTAGGAGACCTTCTGCCTCTATTTAGACAATACATATTGCAACTTAGTGTTTAGGAAATTACAAATTTTACTTTTTATTAGATTTAAGACTTTTACTGTAGCTCTAAGACCATTTAAGCCCGTATTGGCCTAGGTTAAGACTTGTAGCTGTGCTACAACACTTTAGACCCAGGACTCTACATAGAGTCAATTTATTGTACTATTTCTGATTTAATTTTAATTTAATTTCGTTTAACTAGAGTATTTCTACTACTCACCTATTAGAGTTAGAGTTGACCAAAGGGGGGGACACGCCTCATTTTAGGTGCCCCCTTTACTTTCAAACGTACAACCAGTAGGACCTGGAAAAGAAAAATAATTAAAATTAATACTGGGCATTTAAGCAACATACACACACACACGTACGAGACACATTTAAACATACACAAACGCACACACGCACACACACAGCCACACACACACGCACACACGCACACACACATACCCACCCACACACACACACACACACACACACACACACACACACACACACACACACACACACACACACACACACACACACACGCAAGCACACATACACATATACACACACACACTTACACACCACATAGTCCGGGTCGAGCACACACTCCACCTATACACACTACTCAGGGTACCCTTTACACACCCTGAGTAAACAGAATACACACACGGTACCTTTACATACCAGAAGTCGCTGCGCAAAAATGAACCCCATAAGGACACCAGTTAAGGCGAAGCAGGGAGAAGAGCCTACTACCACACCAAAAACAACGCCTAAAACAACACCGAAAACGATCACGAAAGTGGCCGCCATTAGGAAGAGCTGGGAGAATGCTGGCAGTAGTGCTACCACTACATTGCTTCCGCGGAGAGCCGTCCGAATGGACATCGCGGACCCGGAAGCGAAAATACAAAAAAAGCCAGCCTTAGCACGAACTCCGCCAAAAGCTAGAGTGAGGACGGCCAGAGCCAAAGCCGCTGCCACTGCTTCTGGCGCCACGAGCACCAACACCATCACGACCGCAACCGCTACTACTGCGAATACCACCACCGCAACCTCCAACCTCGCTACAACCACCACCGCGACTACCACAACTATAGCCGCCCCACTATCACCCCAACGTTCCCCGAGTAAGAACGAAACGGTGTACATACCACCGGCAACCACCCCAGAGCCACCTGGCCCACACAATAGGATCACCAGGGCGAGAAATCTCATGATCCACGGCAAGGGCTGCATTATGAGATCTGGGAACATTAAAACGGAGTGCAAGTGGGGAGCTATAGGGGCACTGGAGGCCCTCTACGACATCGTCAAAGAAAGAGGACCAAGCGAGACAACTGAGATGGTGATCACAGAGGGTGAACCACTAAACGGCCATACAGCAGAACACGAAAAGCTGTCAAAACAATTAAAAAAGGTGGAAGAACGGTTAAAGGCGCAAATAGCTAATAATGAAAAACTATTAAAAGAGAATGAAAGAAGAATAAAAGAAGGGAATGTAGCTATGACGGAAATGAAAGAGAGATTAGAATGTATGGATATGCGTGAAAGAGAAAGAGTGACAGAGGAGCGAAAGACCTATGCGGGTGTAGTGGCGAGCCGGAAGGACCACCAGATTCCGGAGAGAACCGCACTACACTCGGTTGTAATAACGTCGCGAGATGAGCAAGAGACGAGTGAAGAGGTGATCGAAAGACTGAGAAAGGTTGCGAATGAGGATGAGGGATGGGTGAGAGTTGAGAGAGTACGAAAGGCGAAGGATAAGAGGGTTATAGTAGGATACAGAACGGAAGAGGAGCGAAAGAGGGCAGCGCAAAGGCTCGGAGATAAGGAGAGGGGCCTTTGCGTAGAGGTGATCAAAAATCGCGACCCCCTTTTGGTGCTGTACGGGGTGTTAAAAATCCACAAGGACGACGAATTGCTAGGTGCTATCAGGACTCGCAACCGCGAAATCTTCCGCGACCTGCCTGACGGCCAGGATCGCATGACCGTACAGTACCGAAGGAACGCGAGGAACCCTCTGACGTGCCATGTGGTGCTCAGGGTCTCCCCGATGGTATGGTCCCGTGTCCTGGGGGTAGGAAGACTGCACATTGATCTGCAACCCGTAAGAGTTGCGGACCAATCTCCATTGGTGCAGTGCTCCCTATGCCTAGGATACGGGCACAGTAGGAAGTACTGTAAGAGTACCGAGCCCACGTGCAGCCACTGTGGCGGCCTTCATATGAAGGCCAAGTGCCCGGAGCTGCAGGTGGGAACGGAGCCTTCCTGCTGTAACTGCCGCCGGGAGGGGCTGAGCAGCACACGGCACAGCGCAATGTTTAGTTCATGCCCAGTAAGAATGAGATGGGATGAGATAGCACGGGCAACCACCCAGTACTGCTAAGGGCGTCCCGGGCATACCCACCCCATACAGAGTCGCACAGGCAAACCTGATGAAGAAACAGGTGGCAACCCAAGACTTCCTGCTCGAGGCCTCCAGGCGTAAGGTATCCATAGCACTTATACAGGAGCCTTACGTGGGCAATGGGAATCGGATGCGGGGATACCAGGGCGTCAGGGTCTTCCAGAACGCTGGGCAAGGAGATGGGACTGTAAAGGCGGCCATCGTCGTGTTTGACTCGACGTTGGACGTCATTCAGTACCCGCAACTCACTACCGACAATGTGGCGGTAGTGGGGATCCGGACCAGCGCCTGGACGATCACGCTGGTATCCTTCTACTTCGAACCCTCCGAACCCATTGTGCCGTACCTGGAGACCTTGAGTAGAGTCGTCCGTACGTTGGGACCACGGTCTGTTATCTTTGGAGGGGATGCCAATGCGAAGAGTGCCTGGTGGGGTGGCACGACAGAATGTCCTAGGGGCGTCACACTGAGTGGTGCCCTAAATGAATGGGCCCTTCAGGTCCTGAATAGTGGAGACATTCCAACTTTCGACACTGTCAGGGGTGTAACAAGATATCGCAGCTACGTGGACGTCACGTTTTGTTCTTGTGACATGCTTCCGCGAGTCGACGGCTGGCGGGTTGACGAGACCCTCGCGCCCAGCTCGGACCACAACGGCATAGTGTTCAACATCAATTTAATTAAGTCATCGGGTATCTCCATTAAGAGAACAACTCGCAGGTATCACACAAAAAAGGCGGATTGGGAGAGATTTGGCATACAGATGGTCGGTGCGCTCCATGACCAGCAAAACAGTCTCCAGGATATTGCGAATACGCAGGAATTGGAGACCGTCATTGGGGCGTACACCGACATCATAAGTGATACCTGCGAGGATAGCATTCCTCGTATAAAGAATAAAGATGTTGTCACTATGCCGTGGTGGTCGGAGAGGCTTGCTGAGTTGAGAAGGGCCGTCAACACCAAAAGGCGTCGGATCCGGAATGCATGCCCGGTCCGAAGAGAGAGGGTAGTTCTGCGATATCTAGAGCAAAAGGAGATGTATGAAAGCGAAGTAAAAAAGGCACAGGTCGAAAGTTGGAAGGCCTTCTGCGGAAAGCAGGACAGGGAGGGGGTATGGGAAGGGATTTACAGAGTGTTAGGAAGGGCCACAGTAAGGGAAGAAGATCAGCCTCTAGTTCATAATGGAACCCACCTGGATTCTTGGGGTTCAGCCAACCTCCTCGCTCAAACCTTCTATCCAGAAGATAGAGTCGAGGAGGATAACGAGGGGCATCGTGCCATTAGAAAAAAGGCAGCAGAGGTGGATGACGATGATAACGGCGAGGGTCATCATGGAGATGACCCACCTTTTACTCTCGCGGAATTGTACGATGCCCTTCATAGGTTCAACCCCAGGAAAGCACCGGGGGCGGACGGATTTACATCCGACATCTGCAACCACGCTGTCAGGGCCGACCCCTTATACTTCCTCGAGCTGCTTAATCAGTGCCTCCGGCACGGCTACTTTCCTAAGATATGGAAGGAGGCCGTGGTGGTGGTGCTGAAGAAGCCAGGCAAGGACTCGTACACGGTTCCCAAGTCGTACAGACCAATTGGCCTGTTACCGGTCTTGGGAAAGGTGTACGAGAGGATGCTGGTCACCCGACTCAAGTTTCATCTTTTACCAAGGATGAATCCCCGCCAGTACGGCTTTATGCCCCAGAAGAGCACCGAAGACGCCCTCTACGACCTCATGGGGCACATAGTGACTAAACTCGACGCAAAGAGAATAGTCACTATGGTGTCCTTGGACATAGAGGGCGCCTTCGACAGCGCCTGGTGGCCGGTCATAAAAGTACGACTGGCGGAGGAAGGATGTCCGACGAACTTGAGACGGGTGGTCAGCAGCTACCTTAGCGAAAGGAAGGTAAGGGTAAGGTACGCGGGCGAGGAGTGCAGCCGCCCTACGGACAAAGGGTGCGTCCAAGGTTCGATCGGAGGTCCCTTACTGTGGAACTTACTTTTGAATCCGCTTTTGAATGGACTGGAACGAAAGGGGATGTATGTTCAGGCGTTCGCGGACGATGTGGTGTTGGTGTTCGATGGTGACTCGGCACTAGATATAGAAACGCAAGCTAATGCCTCCCTCGCTTATGTGCAGGAGTGGGGTATCGAGAATAAGCTGAAATTTGCGCCGCATAAGACGTGCGCAATGCTTGTAACTAGGCGATTGAAATACGATACCCCACGCCTGCACATGGGCGGGGTGGACATCTGTCTCTCCGAGGAGATTAAGATCTTAGGGTTAACTATCGACCACAAACTCACCTTCAACACACACATTAAGAACATTTGCAGAAAGGCGATCGGCATCTACCACAAGCTCGCGCGGATGGCCCGGATCAGTTGGGGGTTGCACCCCGAGGTGATCCGGACGATCTACGTAGCTGCCGTGGAGCCGACGATATTGTACGCAGCCAGTGCTTGGCACACAACGGCGAACAAGCTTGGCGTCCGAAAGCAGCTGAACGCGGTACAGCGCGGTTTCGCCCAGAAATTGTGTAAGGCCCACCGGACGGTCTCCCTGAACTCGGCACTGGTCCTGTCTGGCCTGCTCCCTCTGGACCTCAGAATTCGTGAGGTGGCCTCATTATATGAGGCCAAGAGAGGAGTGGACCAGTTAGGGCTTGGGGACTGGGAGACTGAACGGATGGCCCGAGCAATCGAGGGTCCTCACCCCGCTGTGCACACCGCTTTGGAGTTTTCGGACCTGGTAGACGAGGAACAACTACAAAACTCGAATAACTTCGACGTTCGAATATTTACGGACGGGAGCAAGATTGAGGGCCGGGTCGGTGCAGCGTTATCGTTTTGGAATAACGCGGCCGAAACCAAGGCCCTCAAACTTGCTCTCGCGCCGCACTGCACCGTCTACCAGGCCGAGCTACTGGCGCTGTGCAGAGCGGCCAGTGAGATTCTCAGGCGTGGCGCTACCACGTTCGGCATCTTCTCCGATAGCAGAGCCGCACTCCTGACGGTGATTAACCGTCATGCCCTCCATCCCCTGGCAGTGGAAGCCAGAACCGCCATTTGGCAAGGCATGGCCCAGGGTAAGGAAATTTCCTTATTCTGGGTCAAGGCCCACGCCGGGCTGGAGGGCAATGAGCGAGCCGACGTGCTCGCCAAGGAGGCGGCTCTGAAATTGAAGAAGGCACCGGACTACGGTTTGTACCCGGTTTCATTCGTGAAGCGTGTTCTGCGTCAGCGCACGCTTCACGAGTGGAATGAGAGGTACAAAGAAGGTACGACCGCCTCCGTCACCAAGCTTTTCCTCCCTTGTGCAGTGGAGGCGTACAGTATCGTCCGCAAGATGCCGGTCGCTGGCACCACGACACAACTGCTTACGGGCCACGGTGGGTTCGCAGAATACCTGCACCGTTTCAGGTGTAAGGCGAGCCCATCGTGTGCCTGCGACCCGGACGTACACGAAACCATCATACACCTGCTACTTGAGTGCCCAGTCCACTTAACTGACCGCTTCAATTTTGAACAGGAATATAACGTCACGCTTAGTCAGGATAACCTGCACATAATGATGAAGCATCATAGAGACTCATTTCTTAAATACTCTGAGAGAATAATAAAAATTGCGCATATAAGAAATGGCGGAACTCAATTAATATAATACAATATTATGTAAAATATTGACCTTATATTATACTAAAATAGCAAAATAGAAATGCTTAAATTAAGAAGCATAAATAAATAGATAGATAAGAACCAAGTATGTGTAAGCAGGTAAAATCTGCACAAGTTATAAAACAGATTATTGTAAATTGTTATTGTTTTAAGAAATAGTAAATGTTGGTATTAAAATAAGATTGTTTAGATTTAATATAAATAGATAATAAGATTCTTATAAAAACACTCTGTTAGAAAATTAAGATGGTTAAAAAATTTTAAGATATGTAAATAGAAGTAAGAAAAATGTAAAAATTCAAAATTTTTTAATAAATGCAAAAAAGCGCTGGTGTACCTAGTAATCCCCAACACACAAAAGAATGAAAGGTTGAATGAAAGTGCGAGAGGCATAAAAGAAGAAATGGAATGGTACAAGGGAATAGGAATGAAAGATGATTTTAATATAACAGAACGACGTATTTGCGGGTGACGCCACGGGGTGTACGGCGTCGTGCACTGGTTAATCACCATTTCCCAGTGCATGACGTCCATGCGCCCCGTGGCGTGGCCGGCAAATACGGGTGTAAGTTTAGCTCATTAGCAATGAGCCCTGAGAGGGCTATCGTTAAAGTAGGCTAGCCTAGAATAATGAAACTAAGGTGTCTAATAGGCTCTGCCATCGGTAGAGGAGCGCACAAAAAGAAAAAAAAAAAAAAAAAAAAAAAAAAAAAAAAAAAAACCTAACCTAACCTAACCTAACCTAACCTAACCTAACCTAACCTAACCTAACCTAACCTAACCTAACCTAACCTAACCTAACCTAACCTAACCTAACCTAACCTAACCTAACCTAACCTAACCTAACCTAACCTAACCTAACCTAACCTAACCTAACCTAACCTAACCTAACCTAACCTAACCTAACCTAACCTAACCTAACCTAACCTAACCTAACCTAACCTAACCTAACCTAACCTAACCTAACCTAACCTAACCTAACCTAACCTAACCTAACCTAACCTAACCTAACCTAACCTAACCCCAAGGATGAATCCTCGCCAGTACGGCTTTATGCCCCAGAAGAGCACCGAAGACGCCCTCTATGACCTCATGGGGCACATAGTGACCAAGCTCGACGCGAAGAGAATGGTCACTATGGTGTCCTTGGACATAGAGGGTGCCTTCGACAGCGCCTGGTGGCCGGCCATAAAAGTCCGACTGGCGGAGGAAGGGTGTCCTTCGAACTTGAGGCGGGTGGTCAGCAGCTACCTTAGTGAAAGGAAGGTAAGGGTAAGGTACGCGGGCGAGGAGTGCAGCCGCTCTACGGACAAAGGGTGCGTTCAAGGTTCGATCGGAGGTCCCTTACTGTGGAACTTACTTCTGAATCCGCTTTTGGATGGACTGGAGCGAAAGATGACGTATGTACAGGCGTTTGCGGACGATGTGGTGTTGGTGTTCGATGGAGACTCGGCTATGGAAATAGAAATGCAGGCCAATGCCTCCCTCGCGTATGTGCGGGAGTGGGGTATCGAAAATAAGCTCAAATTTGCGCCGCACAAGACGTGCGCAATGCTGATAACGCGACGATTAAAGTACGATACCCCACGCCTGCACATGGGCGGGGTGGCCATCGGCCTCTCTGAAGAAGTTAAAGTACTAGGCTTAACCATCGACCACAAGCTCACGTTCAACACACACATTAAGAACACTTGCAGAAAAGCGATCGGCATCTACCACAAGCTTGCGCGGATGGCCCGGATCAGCTGGGGATTACACCCCGAGGTGATCCGGACGATCTACGTAGCTGCCGTGGAGCCGACGATATTGTACGCAGCCAGTGCTTGGCACACAACGGCGAACAAGCTTGGCGTCCAAAAGCAGCTGAACGTGGTACAGCGCGGTTTCGCCCAGAAATTGTGTAAGGCCTACCGGACGGTCTCCCTGAACTCGGCACTGGTCCTGTCTGGCCTGCTCCCTCTGGACCTCAGAATTCATGAGGTGGCCTCATTGTATGAGGCCAAGAGAGGAGTTGGCCAGCTAGGGCTTGGGGACTGGGAGACTGAACGGATGGCCCGAGCAATCGAGGGTCCTCACCCCGCTGTGCACACCGCTTTGGAGTTTTCGGACCTGGTAGACGAGGAACAACTACAAAACTCGAATAACTTCGACGTTCGAATATTTACGGACGGGAGCAAGATTGAGGGCCGGGTCGGTGCAGCGTTATCGTTTTGGAATAACGCGGCCGAAACCAAGGCCCTCAAACTTGCTCTCGCGCCGCACTGCACCGTCTACCAGGCCGAGCTACTGGCGCTGTGCAGAGCGGCCAGTGAGATTCTCAGGCGTGGCGCTACCACGTTCGGCATCTTCTCCGATAGCAGAGCCGCACTCCTGACGGTGATTAACCGTCATGCCCTCCATCCCCTGGCAGTGGAAGCCAGAACCGCCATTCGGCAAGGCATGGCCCAGGGTAAGGAAATTTCCTTATTCTGGGTCAAGGCCCACGCCGGGCTGGAGGGCAATGAGCGAGCCGACGTGCTCGCCAAGGAGGCGGCTCTGAAATTGAAGAAGGCACCGGACTACGGTTTGTACCCGGTTTCATTCGTGAAGCGTGTTCTGCGTCAGCGCACGCTTCACGAGTGGAATGAGAGGTACAAAGAAGGTACGACCGCCTCCGTCACCAAGCTTTTCCTCCCTTGTGCAGTGGAGGCGTACAGTATCGTCCGCAAGATGCCGGTCGCTGGCACAACAACACAACTGCTTACGGGCCACGGTGGGTTCGCAGAATACCTGCACCGTTTCAGGTGTAAGGCGAGCCCATCGTGCGCCTGCGACCCGGACGTACACGAAACAGTCATACACTTAATTCTTGAATGCCCAGTCCATATGACTGACCGTTTTAACTTTGAAAGGAAGAATGATATAGTGCTGAGCCGGGACAACCTGCCCACACTAATAAAACAGTATTGTGACCCGTTTTGACCCGTTTCTTAAATATACAGAGAAAATTATCAGAATAGCACATATAAGAAATGGAGGAAACTAAGTCATATAAAGCAATATTATAACGAATATTGGCTGATATATATACGGAAATAGTAAAAAGAAATGTTAATGATATAGATAAAAATAATTAGAAGAATAAGAACAAAATAGGTGTGAGCAGGTTTTAATCTGACCAAGCTGTAAAATAGACACAAAAATTTTAAGGATTATATTAAGTTTTGAATGTTATAGATTTAAGAAAGTTTGAAACAGATAATAAATAAGATTGTTAAGTTTAAATTTAAACACAATATATACAGTGTTAAAATACTTTGTACAAAATTAAGATTGTTAGAATTAAGAAATGCTAGACATAAGAAAATGTAAAGTTCAAAAAATTTTAATAAATACAAAAGCGCTAATGTACCCTCAAAATCCCCAACACTAAAGAATGAAAGGTTGTATGAAAGTGCGAGAGGCATAAAAGAAGAAATGGAATGGTACTAGAGGAACAGAATGAAAGATGATTGAATAATAAAAAACAAAACGACGTATTTGCGGGTGGCGCCACGGGGTGTGCGGCGCCGTGCACTGGTTAATCACCATTTCCCAGTGCATGACGTCCATGCGCCCCGTGGCGTGGCCGGCAAATACGGGTGTAAGTGTAGCTCAATAGCAATGAGCCCTGAGAGGGCTATCGTTAAAATAGGTTAGCCTAGAGTAATTAAAATAAGCCGTCTAATAGGCTCTGCCATCGGTAGAGGAGCGCAAAAAAAAAAAAAAAAAAAAAAAAAAAAAAAAAAAAAAAAAAAAAAAAAAAAAAAACCTAACCTAACCTAACCTAACCTAACCTAACCTAACCTAACCTAACCTAACCTAACCTAACCCAGTCGTATTTGGTCTCCCACGCCGACTAGATCATTTTTCCACGTGCTCCACACTAAAAAATTCATTTTGCTGGGTTTTTTAAACGTTACAAACGCGAGTGATACACCAAAAGTTGCGCATTCGCGAGGCGCATCCGCCCATAGTACGCGAGCAACGGGCACTCACCGCCCCGCGAAGTTATTAGTGAATAAGTGATTTTTATAGGTTAGAAATTGTGTTTTCTGCGTGCGCTGCAGTGTGTGTTGCGTGTTTCTTCCGGGACAAAGTGCCTTCTAGTGCGCCCCGCGTGCCCGCATCTGCGGACACCTCTACATCGAGCCGCGAGCACACCGTTCCGGAGAAAATTGAGAACTTTCTCTTTTGCTACGAGCCACGCCCATCCCAATTCTCGACGGAGAGACTTCATTTTTTGCAGCCTTCAGGAGACCACCCACAGCAACACTTTCCCGTGGAGAGAAAAATTTTAGGACCCATACTCAGTGAGTAATAATTATTAGAAAATCAAAAGTTTCAACACGAGCCACTCCGGATCCATCAAGATTTTCCAGTTTTTTCAACTGCTAGTTTTTGCGCGCTCGTTGAAAGAACAGGCCCTGCAAATTTCAAAAATTTTGGACAATTCTTTAGTGTTTTTAAAATTAAAAAACTGTATTTTTTGTATTTTTTGAAATTTTTTGTCTTAACTGTTATATTTTTTATGTATTTTAATTCAGTCTTATAGCCCCCTGTTTTATACGATTTTTAATATTTTTTATATAATTTTATCTCAAGCCAATCCTTAGATACCCAATTTTTCATCTTTTTCGTTAATAAATAGAAAAATAATAGTAAAATTCAAAATATTTCTTCCAAATTGACTTTAAATAGGGTAAGTCCATAAGACGAACCCAAAATCCGGTCTTCGTAGCGCTTCATTTAAAAAATATTTAATTTGGTCCCATTTTAAAATTTAGGTCCCAGAATTTGTAAGTCCGGTAACTCCGGATTGGGCTGAGATACAGAATTGTGGTTTTTTGTGTTATTTAGGTCCCATTTAGCTTTTTAGGGTGGGGCACTTTTGGTCCCAATTGGGACCAAAATATTATTTAGGCAAACTGTGACTGTGGTTCGGTGACGGGAGTCCGGCTGGTGCTGGCAGTGAAAACCCGGCGCCTGTGCGACCTGTAGTTCCGGAGTTATTGAAGTCTAAAGTCAGACTTTGACAGCTGCGCCGCCATTTTGGAAATCTTCTACAGGGCATAGCTCCGGAGCCGGCAGTCGTACGGGCAAGCCGATTTGGCTTTCGGCATCAGTGGGGCTCTCTTTATCCGACTGGGCCCTTTTGGGTCCAATCTGGACCCAAAAAATTTCGATTTCTAATTCGGCCTGGGGTCTATAGTGGGAGTTGAACTAATCACAATAGTAAAAGCGCGGTGTTCCTGCGACCATCGGCCTAGGAGATACGGCCAGTCAAACATTGAGTTTGACAGTTCGGCGGCCATCTTTTATTTTTTATAACACCAATATCTCCTCAACCGAGAGTCGCAGAAAGGTGGGGTTTTCTTTGGGGGATTTGCCTGGGGGTCTTCTACCCATTAGTAGGCAAAGGGAGGACTGAGTCGATAGAATCTGGGTCCAAAATTTGGTCCCAGAATATACCGAAACACGTCCGGTAAAGCGGTGGGTCTTGCCGGGCCCTTCACAGCGAGCCCTCTCTCGACGAGCTAGGACCACTGGTCTCGGAGATACGCCACTGGGACAATTTTGGGACCATCTGGGACCAAAAGTTGGACCAGCCCGTACAGCCGAACCAGGGGGAGCAGCACAGCCGAGTGAGGTATTGCTGAAACGGGCTCGGGGAGCTCTACCGTTTGGGGGGGGTATAGAGTCGATTAGACGACTCTATGTAGAGTCGGTCCTGTTTTTTGGGATTTTATAGGATTTTAAATTTTTGGGACATACAGTTAGACTGAGGAGACCTCCCACCTCCCACTAGATAGCATTAATACGACGTAGATTAAGATCTTATATATTTTAAATAGCTTTAAACTAATTTTTAAGACTTTTAGCCCCTATTGGCCTAGGTTAAGACTTGTAGCTGTGCTACGACATTGTAGACCCAGGGTATAACATCCTGGTAGACTCAAGGATCCAAACAGGACTCTACGTAGAGCCAACGTTATTTTTATCTTTATACTTTGTTCTTATTTTTCATATTTTAAAACAAGAGTAGTACCTACTCACTTACAGTAGACCTAGATTTGACCAAAGGGGGGGACACACCCCAGATTAGGTGCTCCCTTTGTTCTTTCACCGTGTAACCAGCAACTGACCTGAAAAAGAAAAAGAAAAATTAAAAACTGGGCATTCAGGTAACACACACACACACACAAACACACCCACGCACACCTTTACACTCGCACGCGTACAAGCACACTCACACACACACACAGGCACACGCTAACACACACATACATACACACACACACACACACACACAGACACACAGACACACACACGCACACATATACACACACACACACACACACACACACACACACACACACACACGAACACAAACACACACACACATCCACCCACACCACACTAGTCCGGGTCGAGCACACACTTCACAAACACACACTACCCTGGGTACTCTTTACATACCCCGAGTATACAGAATTTCTATACTACTGATACCTCTACATATCGGAAGTACAAAGCGCCATGAACCCAATAAGAACGCCAGTGAAGGAGAGGCAGGTTAAAGGCGAAGAGCCTATTACATCGCCAATCGTATTAACTACAGTGGCTACCATTAGGAAGAGTCTGGAGAAGGCCGGCAGTAGTGACAATACCACCTTACCGCTACGGAGAGCGGCCAGAGTGGACATCGGGAAACCGGCTTTACAACGGACTCCCCCAAAAACAAGAGCGGCCAGAGCCAAAGTCACTGCCACCACAGCTAGAGTCACGAACACCACCACCACCGCGTCCGCTGCACCGAAAACCGTGACCACCACCACTGCGACCTACAGTACCGCGACGACCACCACCGCGGCCCATGCTATAACGGCCACCAATACCACCATAACCGCCCCGGTAACACCTCAACGTTCCCCAAGCAAGGACGAAACAGAGCTGGAAATACCGTTAACTACTCCAGAACCCCCCGGTCCACATAACAAGATTGCCAGGGCGAGAGCCCTAATGATCCATGGCAAAAGTTGCATTTTAAAAGCTGGCAACATAAAGACAGCATGTAAATGGGGGGCCTTAGGGGCGTTAGAGGCCCTGTACGACATTGTAAAAGAGGGAGGAACAAGTGACGACAAAGAAGTGGTTACCGCGGAGGGTGGAATACAAAATCTTCTAAATAAAGAGAACACAAAGGTGGTAAAACAACTAAAACTAATGGAAGAGAGGCTCAAGGCCCAAATTACAAGTAACACCAAACTTTTAATAGAGAATGAGAGAAGAATGAAAGAAGGGAATGCAGCTATGATAGAGATGAATGAGAAGCTAGAGTGTATGGATACGAGAGCAAAAGAGAGAGAGAATAAGGAAAGTATGACATACGCAGGTGTAGTAGCGGGCCGGAGCGAACACCAGCTCCCGGGGAGGACCGCACTCCACTCGGTGGTGATCACGTCACGGGATGAGCAAGAGACAAGCGAGGAAGTGATTGAAAGGTTGAGAAAGGTAGCGAGTGAGGATGAGGGATGGGTGAGAGTTGAGAAGGTAAGAAAAGCGAAGGATAAGAGGGTTATAGTAGGATACAGAACGGAAGAGGAGCGAAAGAGGGCAGCGCAAAGGCTCGGAGATAAGGAGAGGGGCCTTTGCGTAGAGGTTATGAAAAATCGCGACCCCCTTCTGGTGCTGTACGGAGTGTTGAAACTCCACAAGGATGAAGATCTCTTAAAAGCTGTTAGGACTCGCAACCGCGAGATTTTCCGCGACCTGACTGACGACCAGGATCGCATGTCCGTACAGTACCGGAGAAACGCGAGGAACCCTCTAATGTGTCATGTGGTGCTCAGGGTCTCCCCAACGGTATGGTCCCGTGCCCTAGGACTAGGAAGGCTGCACATTGATCTGCAACCCGTAAGAGTTGCAGACCAATCTCCACTAGTGCAGTGCTCCCTATGCCTAGGGTACGGTCACAGCAGGAAGTATTGTAAGAGTACTGAGCCCACGTGCAGCCATTGTGGCGGCCTTCATATGAAGGCCAAGTGCCCGGAGCTGCAGGTGGGCACGGAGCCTTCCTGCTGTAACTGCCGCCGGGAGGGGCTGAGCAGCACACGGCACAGCGCAATGTCTAGTTCATGCCCAGTAAGAATGAGATGGGATGAAATAGCACGGGCAACCACCCAGTATTGCTAAGGGCGTCCCGGGCATACCCACTCCATACAGAGTCGCACAGGCAAACCTGATGAAGAAACAGGTGGCAACCCAAGACTTCCTACTCGAGGCCTCCAGGCGTAAGGTATCCATGGCACTCGTACAGGAACCTTATGTGGGCAATGGGAAGAGGATGAGGGGATACCAGGGCGTCAGGGTCTTCCAGAACGCTGGACAAGGAGATGGGACTGCAAAGGCGGCCATCGTCGTGTTTGACTCGACGTTGGACGTCGTTCAGTACCCGCAACTCACTACCGACAATGTGGCGGTAGTGGGGATCCGGACCAGCGCCTGGACGATCACGCTGGTATCCTTTTACTTCGAACCATCCGAACCCATTGAGCCATACCTGGAGACCTTGGGTAGAGTCGTCCGTACGTTGGGACCACGGTCTGTTATCTTCGGAGGGGATGCCAATGCGAAGAGTGCCTGGTGGGGTGGCACGACAGAATGTCCTAGGGGCGTCACACTGAGTGGTGCTCTAAATGAATGGGCCCTCCAGGTTCTGAATAGCGGAGACACTCCAACTTTCGATACTGTAAGAGGTGTAACGAGATATCGCAGCTACGTGGACGTCACGTTTTGCTCTAGTGACATGCTTCCGCGAGTCGACGGCTGGCGGGTTGACGAGACCCTCGCGCCCAGCTCGGACCACAACGGCATGGTATTCAACATTAATCTGGTTAAGTCCGCGGGAATCTCTATAAAGAGAACTACTCGCAGGTACCACACTAAAAAGGCGGATTGGGAGAGTTTCGGAACACAGATGGCTGGTGCGCTCCATGACCAACAAATCAGTCTCACGGACATTGCGAGTACGCAGGAGTTAGAGACTGTCATTGGAGCGTACACCAGCATCATCAGTGGTACCTGCGAGGATAACATTCCTCGAATTAAAAATAGAGACGTTGTTACCATGCCGTGGTGGTCGGAGAGGCTTGCCGAGTTGAGAAGGGCCGTCAACACCAAAAGGCGTCGGATCCGGAACGCATGCCCTGTCCGGAGAGAGAGGGTAGTTCTGCGATATCTGGAGCAAAAGGAGATGTATGAAAGTGAAGTAAAAAAGGCACAGGTCGAGAGTTGGAAGGCCTTCTGCGGAAAGCAGGACAGGGAGGGGGTATGGGAAGGTATTTATAGAGTGATAGGGAGGTCCACAGTGAGGGAAGAAGATCAGCCTCTAGTTCATAATGGAACCCACCTGGATTCTTGGGGTTCAGCCAACCTCCTCGCTCAAACCTTCTATCCAGAAGATAGAGTCGAGGAGGACAACGAGGGGCATCGTGTAATTAGAAAAAAGGCAGCAGAAATGGACGAAGATGACATCGGCGAGGGTCATCATGGTGATGACCCACCTTTTACCCTCGACGAAATGCACGATGCCCTTCATAGGTTCAACCCCAAGAAAGCTCCGGGGGCGGATGGATTTACATCCGACATCTGCACTCACGCTGTCAGGGCCGACCCCTTATACTTCCTGGAGCTGCTTAATCAGTGCCTCCGGCACGGCTATTTTCCTAAGATATGGAAGGAAGCCGTGGTGGTCGTGCTGAAGAAGCCAGGCAAGGACTCGTACGCAGTTCCCAAGTCGTACAGACCAATTGGCCTGTTGCCCGTCTTGGGAAAGGTGTACGAGAGGATGCTGGTCACCCGACTCAAGTTTCATCTTTTACCACGGATAAGTCCTCGCCAGTACGGCTTTATGCCCCAGAAGAGCACCGAAGACGCCCTCTATGACCTCATGGGGCACATAGTGACTAAACTCGACGCAAAGAGGATAGTCACTATGGTGTCCTTGGATATAGAGGGCGCCTTCGATAGCGCCTGGTGGCCGGTCATAAAAGTACGACTGGCTGAGGAAGGGTGTCCGACAAACTTGAGGCGGGTGGTCAGCAGCTACCTTAGCGAAAGGAAGGTAAGGGTAAGGTACGCGGGCGAGGAGTGCAGCCGCTCTACGGACAAAGGGTGCGTCCAAGGCTCGATCGGAGGTCCCTTACTGTGGAACTTACTGTTGAATCCTTTGTTGAATGGGCTGGAGCGAGAGGGGACGTATGTGCAGGCGTTCGCGGACGATGTGGTGTTAATATTTGATGGCGATTCGGCACTGGACATCGAAACACAGGCCAATGCCTCCCTCGCGTATGTGCGGGAGTGGGGTATCAAAAATAAACTAAAATTCGCGCCCCACAAGACGTGCGCAATGTTACTTACGCGACGATTAAAATATGATACCCCACGCCTGCACATGGGCGGGGTGGACATTGGCCTGTCAGAGGAGATAAAAATATTGGGCCTCACAATAGACCACAAATTAACATTTAACACTCACATCAAAAACATCTGCAGGAAAGCGATCGGCATCTACCACAAGCTTGCGCGGATGGCCCGGATCAGTTGGGGGTTGCACCCCGAAGTGATCCGGACGATCTACGTAGCTGCAGTGGAGCCGACGATATTGTACGCAGCCAGTGCTTGGCACACAACGGCGAATAAGCTTGGCGTCCAAAAGCAGCTGAACGTGGTGCAGCGCGGTTTCGCCCAGAAATTGTGTAAGGCCCACCGGACGGTCTCCCTGAACTCGGCACTGGTCCTGTCTGGTCTGCTCCCTCTGGACCTCAGAATTCATGAGGTGGCCTCATTGTATGAGGCCAAGAGAGGAGTCGGCCAGCTAGGGCTTGGGGACTGGGAGGCTGAACGGATGGCCCGAGCAATCGAGGGTCCTCACCCCGCTGTGCACACCGCCTTGGAGTTTACGGACCTGGTAGACGAGGAACAAATAGGTAAATTCACACATTTAGATGTAAGAATATTTACGGACGGGAGCAAGATTGAGGGCCGGGTCGGTGCGGCGCTATCATTTTGGAATAGCGCGGCCGAAACGAAGGCCCTCAAACTTGCTCTCGCGCCGCACTGCACCGTCTACCAGGCCGAGCTCCTGGCGTTGTGCAGAGCGGCCAGTGAGATTCTCAGGCGTGGCGCTACCACGTTCGGCATCTTCTCCGATAGCAGAGCCGCACTCCTGACGGTAATTAACCGTCATGCCCTCCATCCCCTGGCGGTGGAAGCCAGAACCGCCATTCGGCAAGGCATGGCCCAGGGTAAGGAAATTTCCTTATTCTGGGTCAAGGCCCACGCAGGGCTGGAGGGCAATGAGCGAGCCGACGAACTCGCCAAGGAGGCGGCTCTGAAATTGAAGAAGGCACCGGACTACGGTTTGTACCCGATTTCATTCGTGAAGCGTATTCTGCGTCAGCGGACGCTACACGAGTGGAATGAGAGGTACAAAGAAGGTACGACCGCCTCCGTCACCAAGCTTTTCCTCCCTTGTGCAGTGGAGGCGTACAGTATCGTCCGCAAGATGCCGGTCGCTGGCACGACCACCCAACTGCTGACGGGGCACGGTGGGTTCGCAGAATACCTGCACCGTTTCAGGTGTAAGGCGAGCCCATCGTGCGCCTGCGACCCGGACGTACACGAGACTGTCATACACCTACTGCTTGAATGCCCAGTCCACAGTGTAGACAGATTAAACTTTGAAATTCAAAATGGTATCAACCTTGACATAGCAAACTTACCTATGCTGATCAAAAGCCATAGAGAAACATTCCTTAAGTATACCGAAAAAATAGTAAATATGGCTCATAAAAGGAATGGCGGAAATTAGGCAATATGTACCAATATTATGATCAATATTGTAAGACATATACTAGGCAAAATAGATATTAAGAGAAAAGGTATTAGGAATAAGAAATATATAGAAAAATATTGTAATAGGATGCTAACGTTAAGTTATACCATAAAATTGTTAGAGATAAATACTAGAATATTGATTAGAATATAAACCTTGCAAAAAACTAAATTATTAATGTAGCGTGTCTCAGTAAAATCTGTACCCTTAAAAATTTTTTTGTTAGAAATAAGTTATTAGAATACTGTTTTAGAATAAGTTTTCTTTGCTAATAATAAAACTGTTAAATAAAAATATTGTAAATAGCTGTAAGAAAAACATGTAAAAGATATTTTTAAATTTTCGTAATAAAGTTATAAAGCGCATAGTACCCAAATAATCCCAACACATAAGAATGAAAGGTAGTATGAAAGTGCGAGAGGAATAAAAGAAGAAATGGAATGGTACTAGAGGAACAGAATGAAAGATGATTATTATTAAAACAAAAACGACGTATTCGCGGGTGGCGCCACGGGTTGCGCGGCGCTGTGCTCTGGTTAATCACCATTCTCCAGGGCATGACGTCCGTGCGTCCCGTGGCGTGGCCGGCGAATACGGGTGTAAGGCTAGTTAAAAATGAAAGAGCCCTGAGAGGGCTGTCGAAGCGATAGGTAGACCAGATAAACATACCGATGTAGAATAGGCTCTGCCATTGGTAGAGGAGCGCAAAAAAAAAAAAAAAAAAAAAAAAAAAAAAAAAAAAAAAACCTAACCTAACCTAACCTAACCTAACCTAACCTAACCTAACCTAACCTAACCTAACCTAACCTAACCTAACCTAACCTAACCTAACCTAACCTAACCTAACCTAACCTAACCTAACCTAACCCAAGCTGCTAAATACAGATAAAAATTTAGAAAAGTTAAATGTTATTAAAGTTATAAAATAAGAATAAGATTGCTAAACTAAATATAAATAGAAAATAGGATTGTGTAAGAATACTTGTAAGAGTAATAAAAATCAGAAAAGTTAAATGTTATTAAAGTCATATTTAAGAAGATAAAATATAAGATTGTTAAACTAAATATAAATAGAAAATAAGATTGTTGCAAGAATATTTGTTAGAATATTAAGATAGCTAAAAGTTTAAGATTATGTTAAATTGATATAAGAGAAAATGTAAAGATCAAAAATTCTTTAATAAATATAAAAAGCGCGTCAGTACCCTTGAATCCCCACACAAAAGAATGAAAGGTTGTATGAAAGTGCGAGAGGAATAAAAGAAGAAATGGAATGGTACAAGAGAATAGGAATGAAAGATGATTGAATACTTTAATACAAAACGACGTATTTGCGGGTGGCGCCACGGGGTGTGCGGCGCCGTGCGCTGGTTAATCACCATTTCCCAGTGCATGGCGTCCATGCGCCCCGTGGCGTGGCCGGCAAATACGGGTGTAAGTTTAGATAAAGAGAAGTGAGCCCTGAGAGGGCTGTCGATTTATTAGGTAGACCAGGTTAAAAATCTAGATGTAAAATAGGCTCTGCCATTGGTAGAGGAGCGCAAAAAAAAAAAAAAAAAAAAAAAAAAAAAAAAAAAAAAACCTAACCTAACCTAACCTAACCTAACCTAACCTAACCTAACCTAACCTAACCTAACCTAACCTAACCTAACCTAACCTAACCTAACCTAACCTAACCTAACCTAACCTAACCTAACCTAACCCAAGCTGCTAAATACAGATAAAAATTTAGAAAAGTTAAATGTTATTAAAGTTATAAAATAAGAATAAGATTGCTAAACTAAATATAAATAGAAAATAGGATTGTGTAAGAATACTTGTAAGAGTAATAAAAATCAGAAAAGTTAAATGTTATTAAAGTCATATTTAAGAAGATAAAATATAAGATTGTTAAACTAAATATAAATAGAAAATAAGATTGTTGCAAGAATATTTGTTAGAATATTAAGATAGCTAAAAGTTTAAGATTATGTTAAATTGATATAAGAGAAAATGTAAAGATCAAAAATTCTTTAATAAATATAAAAAGCGCGTCAGTACCCTTGAATCCCCACACAAAAGAATGAAAGGTTGTATGAAAGTGCGAGAGGAATAAAAGAAGAAATGGAATGGTACAAGAGAATAGGAATGAAAGATGATTGAATACTTTAATACAAAACGACGTATTTGCGGGTGGCGCCACGGGGTGTGCGGCGCCGTGCGCTGGTTAATCACCATTTCCCAGTGCATGGCGTCCATGCGCCCCGTGGCGTGGCCGGCAAATACGGGTGTAAGTTTAGATAAAGAGAAGTGAGCCCTGAGAGGGCTGTCGATTTATTAGGTAGACCAGGTTAAAAATCTAGATGTAAAATAGGCTCTGCCATTGGTAGAGGAGCGCTCAAAAAAAAAAAAAAAAAAAAAAAAAAAAAAAAAAAAAAAAAAACCTAACCTAACCTAACCTAACCTAACCTAACCTAACCTAACCTAACCTAACCTAACCTAACCTAACCTAACCTAACCTAACCTAACCTAACCTAACCTAACCTAACCTAACCTAACCACCGCCACTTTGAAAATTTTCACAAGTGTTTTTCGTTTGTTTTGGTTTGAGCAGCTGGAAGGTCGCAGGGACTTTTTAGGCCAAAAGCTAAACTAAAATATTTTTGGATTGGCTTTAGGATTATTTACACAGTGTTATTTTGTTTTTGTTGTTTGTTTTGTTTGACGTTCTGCCCTTATTGGCTTAGCTTTAAGAGACGTTTTGAAATAATATTTAGTAGGACTATATCGCCCATATTGGCTTAGTTTTAGGACTTGACTGTGATTCTTATTATACTTGTTTTGACTATTTTGCCCCCTATTGGCTTTAGATTAAGGGACTTATATTTTTAATAATTTATTGTTTACACTGTGTTTGTCTACTTTGTTCCCTATTGGGTTTTAAATTTATTAATAATTATTTGATAATTTTTGATTTAATTTGCATTGGGTTGAGTTAGGTTAGGTAACACACCGGACTCTTTACACCCGGTGTGCCAACGGGCCCCATTATGAACCCCATTAGAACACCACCACCAAACAAGCAAGGTAAAGCGCCGAGTGTCTCACCTTCTAGAACCAAGACACTGACCAATGTGGCGTCTATACGGAGGAGTCTGGAGGCGGCTAGCGGTGGGTCTACCCAACCGAAAGCCGCACTCAGACTGGAATACACCCCTCCTCCTATTACCAAGAAGTCTGCCCTGCCGAGAACGCCCGTAAGGGTTAAGGCCCTCAAAGCCAAGACCATTGCCGCTGCGGCCGCCGCTACAAAGGCCGCCACCACCGCCGGCATTACTACCGCCGCCTCGAGCACTGTCGAGGACACCACCATCTCCACCCCTGCCACTGCTACCACCACTGCAGTCACCACCACCACCACCACCGGTGCCACCACCATTACCACCAACAGCACCGACACCACCGACGTCACTACCGCCACTGCGACCACGACCACCACCACCACCACAGATACCACCGCACTCGCCACTTCACCATCAAAGTCGGAACCCTTTAATGGGGATATGGTGGTCGTGCCGTATACGCCAACCCGACAGAACCGGGCAGCCAGGGCGAAGGCTATGGTGATACATGGCAAGAACAGTGTGGCCCACACCAGAAACATGCGGGGTGATTGCAAAAGGGGCGTACTGGTGGCACTACAGGGCTTGTACGATATCTACAAAGAGATGACACTCGAGGGAGACTGTGCGGAAACGGGTATGGGGGAAAGTCAGAATGAGCAAAACCAGGGAAAGGAAGGGAAAGATACGGGAAAGGTAGTAAAGCAATTGAAGACTATGGAGGAAAGATTACGCGTAAAAATAGAGAGGAATGCTAGTTATTTAAGGGAGAATGAGAGAAGAATGCAAGAAATGACGGATAAGATTGAGCGTATGAATGAAATGGATGGAGAGAGAGAGAGAAGGATGCATGCGAACTACGGGAGCGTAGCAACGGGGGTAGGTGTAGGGATAGAGGGGCCTCCAGGCGACTGTGGCCTGTTAGTTAAATTAGAAGAGCACGCGGTAGCATTGGCGACTCACAAACGAGAGATGGAAAGAATGACTGAAGGGTTGAAAGGTATGACGAATGAGGTCGCCGGAGGGCAACAGAACGGAGAACTGTTAAAGGAGATAAGGGCCATTGGCCACACTACTAAGGAGGTTGAGCGACGGGTCGCCGCGGGGGAGAGGTCGATGCCCTCCTACGCGGCGGTCCTCGCAAAGCCGAAACCGACATTCTCCGTTCTGGTGTCATCCGGTGACGAAAAAGACAATAGTGAAAGAGTGATTGAGGATGTAAGGAAGGCCCTGGATGCGAGGGTGACGGGCATCCAGGTTGAAAGGGTAAGAAAGGTGAGGGACAAGAGGGTAGTTCTGAGTTGTACCTCACGGGACGACCTCGAGCGGGCACAGGCTAGGCTGAGTGCCAACAAGAAACTTCTTGTTGAGGACGCACCAGCCAAGCATCCCCTCGTGGTCCTCCGGTTCCTGATGAGGTACAACTCAGATGATGATATATTGGCTGCCTTAAGAAAACAAAATAAACACCTGCTGGATGGGCTGTCACCAGCCGAGTCTGCGGCAACCGTGAGGTACCGGAGGAGGGCACGGAACGACCTCGAGTGCCATGCCGTCCTCCAGGTGCATCCCAGGTTGTGGCAGAGACTGGTGACAGCTGGGCGGGTCTACATAGACATCCAGCAGGTGCGGGTAGAGGATCAATCCCCCGTCGTCCAGTGCACTACGTGCCTCGCGTACGGCCACGGCCGCAGGAACTGCGCCGAGGCTGGGGAAACCTGCAGTCATTGCGGGGGACCTCATCTGAGGGCTGCATGTCCTGCGGCTTTGGCCGGCCGCGGGCCCACGTGTGTAAATTGCTGTCGGGCTAAACTACCAGACGCTAGCCATGCGACGTTTAGCCGGGATTGCCCTGTCCGCGTCAAGTGGGACGCCATAGCGCGGTCCTCAGTATCGTATTGCTGAGGGCACCTTTGGCGTTTCAAGTGCTGCGGACACCCCCGGCTACAACGTCGTCCAGGTTAACCTCCAGCGGGGAGAGTTGGCCACTACCGAGCTCATGCTAGAGGCCAAGAAGCGTAACATCGCTTTTGCCTTGGTGCAAGAGCCCTACGTTGGGAACATCAAGGCGATGAAGTCGTACGGAGGGGCGAGGATCTTCCAGAACACCTGCCGAGGTGAGGGCACTGTTAAGGCCGCTGTCGTGGTCTTCGACTACGACATCGACGTTAGCCAGTGCCCCCAACTCACCACCAACAACGTTTGTGTGGTGATGCTTCGGACCAGGGTCTGGGAGATGCTCGTCGTTTCGTACTACTTTGAGCCCGACGTACCTCTTGCACCATACTTGGAGCACTTGGCCCGTATTAGAAGAGAGCTCGGTACGCCAAAACTTCTCGTTGGAGGGGACGCCAACGCGAAAAGCGCCTGGTGGGGTAGCCCGATAGACGACGACCGGGGAGACGATCTGTCTGCTCTCGTGGGGGAGCTTGACCTTCACGTACTCAACGACGGGGGTGGGCCGACCTTCGACACGGTTCGAGGGATGACCCACCTCACCAGCTATGTCGACGTGACCTGCTGCAGCGTGGACCTGCTCGGATTGGTGAACGGCTGGCGAGTAGTCAAGGACCTGGCTACCTCCGACCACAATGGGATGCTATTCAAAATTCTGCTCGAAAGAGCTAAAGGTATCGCCGTGGAACGCACGACCCGTGTGTACAACACCCGCAAAGCTAAATGGGGGGACTTCCACAGTAAGTTCAGCGAGGTAAGCTCGCTGAACCGAATCACTGTGGAAGATATCCAGCCCATTTGCGATGCGGGTGCTCTGAACGCACTTGTGCGAAAGCACACGGAGTCGGTCGCCGAAGCATGTGACCACGCGATACCTAAACACAAATCTCGGCACAGATTTAGCATCCCATGGTGGTCGGAGGAGCTGGAACAGATGAAAAAGTCAGTCGCCACCAAGAAGCGCAGAGTCCATTGGGCAGCGCCGTCGCGGCGGCAGTGGGTAGTCGAGGAGTATGTGACGGCCAAGGCCCTTTACGTGAAGCAGGCTAAGGCGGCCCAAATTAAGTCATGGAAGGAGTTTTGTGAGCGTCAGGATAGGGAAGGGGTGTGGCAGGGCATCTACAGGGTCATACGCAACACTTCGAGACAGGAGGAGGACTTACCTCTCGTACATGGTGGAATCCAGATTGACCAGCGGAACTCCGTCAGGGTACTGGCGGAAGTCTTCTACCCCGTGGATTCCCCACGGGAAGACACACCGGAGCACAGCCGCATTCGACTAAAAGCCGAGACAGTGGGGCCCGCGCCCCATGATGATCATGAGCCGGACCTCACTGAACACGAGCTGCGTGCGGCTGTGCTCAGCTTCAATCCGAAAAAGGCTCCCGGGGTGGATGGCTTCACGTCGGATATCTGCACACGGGTTGTGCTGACCAATCTGGACACCCACCTTACCCTCTTCAACAAATGTTTTCGTCTCGGATGTTTTCCCAAAGACTGGAAGGAGGCGACCGTGATCGCGTTACGGAAGCCGGGTAAAACCGACTACCAGGATCCACGGTCGTACAGACCCATTGGGCTGCTTCCAGTGTTTGGGAAGATATTCGAGAAGATGCTGGTTAGGCGGCTGGTATGGCACCTAGCACCGAGGATGAGCCCCCGTCAGTACGGCTTCATGCCGCAGCGCGGTACCGAGGACGCCCTCTGTGCCCTGGTGGGCCACGTGAGGGGCGAACTTCGCAAGAAGAAGCTCATCACGATGGTCTCGCTGGACATAGAGGGCGCCTTCGATAACGCGTGGTGGCCTGCCATCAAGGTTCGGCTGGCGGAGGAACAGTGTCCACCGGTGTTACGTGCGGTGCTAGCCGACTATCTCAGCGAGAGGAGGGTACGAGTGAGGTACGGGGGCTGCGAATACGTTAGGGAAACCACCAAGGGCTGCGTGCAGGGCTCCATCGGAGGCCCTATCCTCTGGAATCTCCTCCTCGATCCCCTATTGAAGGGTCTCACGGAGAGAGGCGACTATTGTCAGGCTTTTGCCGACGACATAGTCGTCGTCTTTTCCGGGGACACGGCAATGGAGATCGAGCGCCGTGGCAATGGCGCCCTCGAGTATGTTCGGTCTTGGGGTGTCATGAACAAGCTGAGGTTTGCACCGCACAAAACGTGCGCTATGGTGCTTACCAATAAGCTTGATTATGACACCCCACGCCTGAGCATGGGCGGGGTCGACATTGCAATGGCGGAGGAAATCAAGTTGCTGGGGCTGACGATCGACCGGCGGTTGACGTTCAATGCCCACGTCGCAAACGTGTGCGAACGGGCATTGGGCGTCTACAAGCGGGTGTCGTCAGCCGCCAGATCCAGCTGGGGCCTCCATCCGGAGATAATCCGGATCATCTACACCGCGACAGTGGAGCCCATCATCACCTATGCAGCAGCAGCTTGGGCGCCAGCGACAAAAAAGAAAATGGTGCAGAAGAGACTCAACGTGGTGCAGCGCGGCTTCGCACAGAAGCTGTGCCGGGCCTACCGGACGGTGTCTCTCAATGCCGCGTTGGCATTGGCCGGCCTGCTCCCCTTGGACATTCGGATCAGGGAAAATGCTTCCCTGTACGAATCGAAGAGGGGGGTAGGACGACCAGTGCTGGCCGACCGGGATGTAGAGACACCGTTCCCATTCAGCGAGAGACCTCATCCAGCCGACCATATTAGCAGGCAATTCATGCGCCTCACCTCCCAGAGTGATGTGGCAGACCTGGTAGGCGATGCAGTACGTATTTTTACAGACGGCAGCAAGATTGATGGCAAGGTAGGAGCCGCTCTGTCGATCTGGGAACGACAGACGGAAACCAGAGCCATCAAACTTGGACTGTCGCCCTACTGCACCGTCTACCAGGCCGAATTGCTTGCAATATGCCGGGCTACGAGGCTCGCGGCTGAAAGGCCCGGTACACGCTTCGCAATCATCAGCGACTCCCGATCGGCCCTCGAATCCGTTACCAACCACGCCTCCACCCACCGCCTGGCCGTCGAGGCCAGGGCCAACATCAGGGCCGGCGAGGTCCAGGGCAGGGAAATATCCCTGTTCTGGATCAAAGCGCACGCCGGTCTGGAGGGTAACGAGAGGGCCGATGAGCTGGCGAAGAGTGCCGCGTTGAGTCTGAAAACCCGACCCTCCTACGATCAAGTGCCGGTTTCCTTCGTCAAACGAATTCTCCGCGAGAAATCGGTTGACGAATGGAATCGGCGATACACAGAGGGCGGGGTCGCCGGCGTGACCAAGTTGTTTTTCCCTGACGTACGCGCAGCCCACAAATTCGTCGTCAAAGTGGGTACTGAGTACCTGCTCACACAGATACTCACAGGGCACGGCGGGTTCGCCTCGTACTTGCATCGTTTCAAGTGCAGGGCGAGTCCGTCGTGTGCCTGTGACGCCACCGTCGACGAAACCGTGCCTCACCTCCTGTTCGAGTGTCCCATCTTTGGGGCACTACGGTATGACCTGCAGATGTCCCTGGCAACAGATTTTAGTTTAAATAGTGTAGGGCAATTATTACTAGACAGGAATACTAGGGGGAAGGTAACAGCCTTCCTGACTCATGTGGCAGGACGTGCGGTGGAGAGAAACAGGACCTAGGAACCCCCGGCTGAACATCTATGATAGGCTTATGCCGCCAGCATAAATCGCTCTCAGCCGGGAAGTTAACCGCAAGGTCCTGCTTCTACCCACCGCACCACAAAGTCTCAGAAATCATTATTGTGGTGTCTAGTTTATTGTTTTATAATGATATTTTATTATTGATGATTTATATTTATTGATTATTTAATTTAATTTTATTTTGACAATTTTACACTTTTCTAAATGTTATTTGCTGAATTATTTTAATCTTAAACTATGAACTATTCTATTTATACACCCATAATTTTAAGTTGCCCATACTATTGTTATTTTATTAATTTTTATTTTAATTATACACTATTGTTAACCCCTTAATTTATAGCTAGCTTTAAGAGTCTAATTGTAAAGACTATTAAATAAAGTAAGCCAGTAAAGCCTTGCTCACGGCAGGGAACCAATTCGCGGGCCAGGCCACAGCGCCTGGACTAACAAAAAAAAAAAAAAAAAAAAAAAAAAAAAAACCTAACCTAACCTAACCTAACCTAACCTAACCTAACCTAACCTAACCTAACCTAACCTAACCTAACCTAACCTAACCTAACCTAACCTAACCTAACCTAACCTAACCTAACCTAACCTAACCGCGAAGGGAGGAGGGATAGAATTCGAAAATATACGCAAGGCTAGGGACAGAAAGATAATTGTAGGTTGCAGGACGAGAGAAGAAAGAGAGAAGCTCAAGGCGAAGCTCAGAGGGGCAGCAGAGCACCTCACCGCCGAAGACATGAAAAACAAGGACCCTATGGTGGTTCTTAAGAGCGTGCTGAAGATCCACAATGATGAATCAGTGCTGGGAGCTCTTAGGAACCAGAATAGGGAGGTCTTTCATGGCCTCGGCGAGGAGGAGGATAGAGTTACAGTCAAATTCAGAAAAAGAGCAAGAAACCCGATGACAAACAACATCGTGCTCAGCGTCTCGCCTACAATTTACAATCGATTGATCGAGAAGGGTAAGGCCTTGATAGACCTGCAGAGAGTGCCCGTGGAAGACCAATCGCCGCTGGTACAGTGTACTCGGTGCCTGGGTTACGGACACGGACGCCGATTCTGCACCGAAACAGAGGACATCTGCAGCCATTGCGGGGGACCTCACCTCGCAATGGACTGCACCCTCAGGCAGACTGGGGTGATGCCAGCATGCAGGAACTGCATAAAGGCAAAAGTCCAGAATGCGGAACATAACGCCTTCAGTGCAGAATGTCCAGTCCGTATAAAGTGGGACAGATTGGCGCGAGCCTCTGTCGCATATTGTTAAGGGCACCCAGGAGAACACCAGGCCTCACAAGATACTCCAGGCTAACCTTCAAAAGGCGCAATTGGCCACCGATGAGTTCATGTTGGAAGCAGAGCGCAGAAAGGCAACCGTTGCTCTGATCCAGGAGCCATATACCGGAAACAGGGGAGTTCTGAGGAGCTACAGGGGGGTGAGACTATATCAGAACACTGGCCAAGGAGGAGGGACTGTCAAAGCGGTTATAGCGGTTTTTGACGACACCCTCAAAGTCACACAGTACCCAGAACTCACCACGGACAACATGGCCGTGGTGAGGATCCAAGGCAGTGCATGGTCTCTCACCCTCGTGTCATTCTATTTTGAACCCGGAACTCCACTTGGGCCATACCTGGACAGACTAAGAGAAGCAGAACAAAAACTGCAACCGAGTGGACTCATCATCGGAGGAGACGCCAACGCCTGGAGTGTCTGGTGGGGTAGCAGAGTGACCAAACCTAGAGGCGAGGAGCTACTGGGTACACTGGACCACTTGGGTCTGCATGTGCTCAACCGGGGGGAAACCCCAACCTTTAGCACCATGAGAGGAGACATACACATCGAGAGTCATGTGGACGTAACATGCTGCACGTCGGACATCTTGGGTGACATAGACGGGTGGAGAGTAGTCGATGACCTGACCGGGTCTGACCACAACGGCATCGAATTCACAGTGGAGCTGGGGAAAGCACGGTGCGTCATGGTTGACAGAACCACAAGGAAATTCGACACCAGAAGGACAGACTGGTCCCAGTTTCATGAGAAACTGGGGCAAGTTAAACAGGATAAAGGGGTCACCATGTCGACGCTGGAGGGCATCAGTAGTGTTGAAGAACTGGAAAGTTTCACCCAACAGTTGACACTGGCGACGGTCGAAACGTGCACACTACTGATGCCTAAGAAAAAGACCAAAGAGAAGTTGAAACTGCCGTGGTGGTCGGACCGGCTCGCTCGTCTAAAGAGGGAAACTGCCACCAAGAGGCGACGTATTCGCTGTGCAGCACCAATCCGGAGGGCAAAGGTTGTGGAGGAGTACCTTAAGCAGAAGGAGGAGTACGAGCGCGAGGTTGCAGATGCCAAGGTCGCCAGCTGGAAGGAGTTTTGTGGTAAACAGGAGCGTGAAGGTATGTGGGAAGGCATATACAGAGTCATAGGAAGGACAGGTAAAAGAGAAGAGGATGTGCCTATGGTCAAAGAAGGAAGGACGCTAACGGGGAAAGAATCAGCAGAGTTACTGGCTGACACATTCTACCCCAAGGACAAGAACGAAGAGGATACAGTGGAGCACATCAACACAAGAAACCTTGCGGGGAGGGTGAATGAACGAAAGCAAGGTGAAACTTGGGACCCGCCATTCACACTCCACGAACTGAATAGTGCTACCAAATCGTTCAACCCCAAAAAGGCCCCGGGTGTTGATGGCCTAACTGCGGACATCTGTGTAAAGCTGGTGGAAAACGATCCACAAATGGTTCTCCACTTGATGAACAAGTGCCTGGCACATGGTTACTTCCCGCGACAGTGGAAGGAGGCCGCAGTCGTTCTGCTCCGAAAACCGGGCAGGGACTGTTACACGACCCCCAAATCTCATAGACCAATAGGACTCTTGCCAGTTCTAGGCAAGGTCTATGAAAAGATGTTGATGGCCCGAATCAAGTTCCATATTTTACCGAAGCTTAGTACTCGCCAATTCGGTTTCATGCCCCAGAAATCCACCGAGGATGCCCTATACAACTTAACACAGTACGTCAGAATCAAGCTCAGCAAGCACAAAATGATAACGCTGATCTCGCTGGACATCGAAGGGGCATTTGATAACGCATGGTGGCCGGCGATTAGGGTACGATTGGCTGAGGAACAGTGCCCGGTGAACTTGAGGAGGGTCATCGACAGCTACCTATGTGACAGGTTAGTGGGGGTTAGGTACGCGGGGGAGGAGCAGAAGACTGCGACCGAAAAGGGATGTGTCCAGGGATCCATTGGGGGCCCAATCCTTTGGAATTTGCTGCTCGACACGCTCTTAAAAAAGCTGGAGGCCTGTGGTCACAAATGCCAGGCATTCGCCGACGACATCGTCCTGATCGTCGATGGTGATACGGCACTTGAGATCGAAAGGGATGCGAATGCCGCCCTCGAGTGTGTGAGGGAGTGGGGTAGAGTAAACAAGCTCAAGTTCGCACCTCACAAAACTACGGCAATCCACATCACGCGGAAGCTTGAATACGACACCCCACGACTGAGCATGGGAGGGGTCGACATTCGCATGTCCAGAGAAATGAAGCTGCTGGGCCTAACCATCGACGACAGGCTCACATTCAATACTCACGTCGCGAATGTCTGTGCAAAGGCCATAGGCATTTATAAGCAGCTGGCGAGAGCTGCCAGAGTCAGCTGGGGATTGCAGCCAGAGATCATCCGCACAATCTATACGGCCGCGGTTGAGCCCATCGTCCTGTACGCGGCAAGTTCGTGGGCACCAGCTGCGAAGAAGCTAGGCGTGCAAAAAAGCCTCAACCTGATACAACGGGGCTTCGCTCAGAAGATGTGCCGTGCCTACCGAACGGTCTCCCTAAATTCGGCGATGGTACTGGCTGGTGTGCTCCCTCTTGACCTTCGAGTCCGCGAGGCGGCCTCACTGTACGAGGCCAGAAGGGGGTTGCACCACCCTGTGCCATCATTGCCGAAGGACCGGGAGATCGAGCGGATGGTATCGGCACTTGAAGCACCCCATCCATCAAGAAGAGAACGGCGGCAGGCGGGCAGCCTGGTGGACGAGGAGCAGTACAATCGCCATAGCGATTACGATGTGCGTATATACACGGACGGGAGCAAGATTGCGGGAAGGGTTGGCGCCGCCCTATCATTATGGATAGGAGAGGGCGAACACACTTCCCGCAAATTTGCTCTTGCCAAGTACTGCACAGTCTACCAGGCTGAACTGTTCGCACTACGGGAGGCAGCGAAGACCATCACGACCAGGTCAGAGAGCAGCTATGCAATCTATAGTGACTCGACGGCTGCCCTCCAAACGATCGAAAACCCCGAGGCTTTGCATCCCCTGGCGGTGCAAGCAAGAGACGCACTAGACCAGTGCAAGATGCAGAACAAGAGCGTCTCCTTGTACTATATCAAGGCGCATTCAGGATTGGCTGGGAACGAGAGAGCGGACTGTTTGGCCAAGGAGGCAGCGCTGAACCTAAAAAGGAGACCGGACTATGATGCCTGTCCAGTCAGTTACGCGAAGAGCGACATAAGGAGAAGGACACTGGTGGAGTGGAACGAGAGGTTTACGGAGGGACAAACCGCATCGGTGACCAAGCTGTTCTTCCCGAACGTAATCGCGGCGTACAGAACGGTTAGGGAAATAGGCATCAGTAGGGAGTTGACACAGGCCTTCACGGGGCATGGCGGTTTCGCTGCATACCTTACCAGGTTCAAATGCAGGGACAATCCAATATGCGCCTGCGACAATGATGAGGAGGAAACAGTCCCACACATACTCATAGACTGCCCCATACACACAAGAGACAGGCACGACACAGAGAGTAGACTGGAAATGGATATTAGCTTGAACAACTTAAAAACACTTGTTAGCTGTAAGAAAAGAGAAATATTTCTAAATTATGTAATCAGAATAGTAAAAATAGTAAATAATAGGAATAGATAGTTAGAATAGATAGTAACAAAAAATAAGAATGTTAGTAAATTGTGTAAAACATAGAAACTGGAAAGTATAAAATAAAATGTAAGACCTAGAATATATTATGTAGAAAGTAAGATAAATTAAGACAATAGAAATTAAGAAAAGAATGTTTAAAGAAAATAAAATAAAATAAATAAAAAACCCCCCCAATGATCCCAACACAAAAGACACAAAAATTAAACGATAGAATGAAAGAGATGGATGAAAGTGCGAGAGGGATAAGTGCGAGGAATGATAAAGAGGACAGCTTAAATGAGAGAGTAAAAAATTTATTGATTAGTTAAAAAAGGACTCTGCAGCTATAGCAGAGGCATTCGCGGGCCAGGCCATAGCGCCTGGACAAAAAAAAAAAAAAAAAAAAAAAAAAAAACCTAACCTAACCTAACCTAACCTAACCTAACCTAACCTAACCTAACCTAACCTAACCTAACCTAACCTAACCTAACCTAACCTAACCTAACCTGGGGTGCGGTCGGATAACCTCCACGTTGGCTTAGCCCTGCTTCTTGTCCTTTCTACTTCGGTGGGGGGAACGGAAGCCGGGACGCTGGTGCACCCTGGACAATGGTTATTGGTGTCCTCCTCGGAGGATTCTGGTAGCTATTGACCAAGTCCGACAAGCCCTTTTCAGGGCTAGCTGACCCCATGAGGGGGGTCGTGGTATGGCGGGCCTGCAAGGCCCGCGGCGTCGTTGTTGTTTTCTTTGTTCTTCTTTTCTCCTTGTTTATTCTTCCATCTTTCGTTTCTTGTCTTTGTTCTTCTATCTTTTCTGTCGCGGCAACGGCGCGCTGTTTGTCAGCTCCTTATGGAGCTATGGTGGGGTCGTTCTCGGCCTCACCTGAGCTGAGCCTTAACAGGCAAGAGGACCCCATGAGGGGGTCGGGGCGTATGGGCCTGCAAGGCCCATGGGAACGGACGCGACTGAAAGGTCGCATCGGGGAGGCCTGACCAGCCTCTCGTAGCCGGCCACGTTGCGTCGTGCAACGACCCCTGTCTCACGGTCTACAGGGTACGTGCGGCGCAACGTGGCCGAAGGCGGCTTGCCTTAATTGGCTGGCCTGAGGGTGATACCCGATACAAAAATCCGTGAAGGAAAGCACGTTAAAACCCTGCGGATACTTGGCGACCTCCGCATGTAATAGCCCACTCCCCGGAATGAGCGTCACCCGGGGAGTGTTTGTAGATCGTCTCATTCTCGTGGGATAAAATATGGAATTTCTAAATAAAAAACAAATTGAGGATGTTGGTAGTAAGGAGGTGAGGCCCGGTACTCCAGTGCCGAGGCGGTGTCGGACCCCGGATCGAGACCGGAGCCGAAGCCGGAGTCGAAGCCGGGTTCGAAGCTCCGTTCGAGATCGGAAGGAGCTGCGGGTGTCGGTGTCGCGCTGCGACGCCGCACCGCGCGGCGGTGTGGTTGGAGAGGTGCTGTTGTCGGATTCTGACAGCAGCGTCGTTTCACTCGTGGAGGTATTGCCTCGCCCATCCCCCAGCCCGCTGTCTCGCCTGTGGCAGCGCGCTCACAAGCGCCGCAACTCAGGCTCGGAGGGGGACAGCGAGGAGTCGGTTGGCTCCAACAACACCCGGGGCCAACCCGGTAAACGAGGTCGCGGTCGCCCCCCTACAACGGGGCACTACGTGGGCCTCGCAAAGGCGAAGGCCGACTATGTCGCGGCCAAAGAGCGGGAGATAGAGCTCCAGGCGGAACGAGAACTCGCTGAAGAGCTCCGAAGGCGGGAGGAGAGGCGACTCTCCTTCCTTCGCCAGCCTCCCGTTCAGGACGGAGAAAGCGAGGCGCGTATGCCGGCACCTGTGGGTGACCTCAGGGCCGAGCAATTGGAGAAGGCGGTTGAGGAGGCGGTGGAGTCTATACGCTCCATCGCCCACAAGAGCTCCAAACTGAAGGGACAGTCGGTCCAGGGCCTCAGGAGCGCTGCAGGCTCCATAATGGAACACGTGCGGGAGTTGCGTGGCCGGACCGACAGCGACGAAAACGTCCGCCTGCAGCGTGAGGTGGCTGCACTGCGGGCCGAATTGGAGGCGGTGAAGAAGCAGGTGAGCGCCCCGCCGTCGATGTCGCGCGAGGAGATCATGTTCATGATCAACGCGCGCTTCGACGGTGTTTCAGACCGCCTGCTTCCGGAGCCGCGGCTGCGCCCACCCCTTCAGGCGGACGCCCGTAACGCCGCTCGCGCCGCTGCGACGTCACTTCCGGACGTCGGCCGTTCTGTCGGCCCCGCTGTTGTTGACGCTTCATTGGTGGAGATGGAGGCGCCCCCTGCAGTCACTCCCTCAACTTCTACCCCCCCTATGAGTCAGGGGAAGCAAAAGAGGAATAAGAAGAAGAAGAGCGCTGCAGCGCTAGAGGCCGAGGCGGCGCGTCAAGAGCGTCCCCAACTGGCACCTACACCTCGGCCGCTAACCGGCGCGTGGAATGTTGTGGCTGGGCGCCCCAAGAAGACGCCAGCGGCCAAGCCTCCGGCTCCGAAGCCGGTAGGGGCACCCATCAACGCGCCTGCCGTGGGGAAACGTGCCCCGAAACTCCGCTCGCCCCGCACCGCTGCGGTGGTGATAACGTTGCAGCAGGGCGCGGCGGAACGGGGCGTGACGTACGCCTCCAAGCTCGCCGAGGCCGAGCGCAAAGTAGATTTGAAAAGCCTCGGTATTGAGGGCCTACGCTTCCGCACGGCAGCCACCGGGGGCAGGGTCCTTGAGGTGGCAGGCGCCGAGAAAAGCCAGAAGGCTGATGCACTCGCCGAGAAACTCAGAGAGGCTCTCGGCGATGAAGTCCGCGTTGCTAGGCCGGAGAAGTGCGCGGAGCTGCGCATCTCCGGCGTCGGTGACGCGGCCACGAAGGAGGCCATAGCGCAGGTGGTGGCGGACGTAGGAGGGTGCGCCACCACCAGCGTAGTCTGTGGAGATATTGTCCGCCAGGTGGGACGAGAGGGCACGGCGTGGGTCAAGTGCCCGGTCGCGGCGGCTAAAAAGTTGACAGATGGCCGCCCTCTTATGGTTGGCTGGTCCCGCGTCCGTGCGGTTTTGTTGGAGTCCAGGCCTCAGCGGTGCTTCCGCTGCCTGGAGGTGGGGCACGTAGGGGCCCGGTGCGCTGCGGAAGTTGACCGCAGTGCACTCTGCTTCCGCTGCGGGCAGCCCGGCCACAAGGCGGCGGGCTGCTTGGCGGAGCCAAATTGTCCCATCTGCGCGGCGGCGGGAACTGCCGCTGCGCACCGCCTGGGCTCCAATGCCTGCTTGGCGGCTTCGAAAAAGAGGAGGCGTCGTGGTGGTGTGGGGCGAAGGGTGGTGCAGGTTGCGCCCCCCCCACCCACCCAGACAAATGTGGAGGAGAGCATGGACGTCGCCACAAATTAAATGGCTCCCAACTCGTTCCTGCAGGCCAACGTCGGGCACTGTGCGGCGGCCCAAGATATTTTGATGCAGGCCGTCGCGGAGTGTCAGGCGAATGTTGCCGTAGTCGCCGAACCGTACGCGGTTCTCGGCCGGGATAACTGGGCGGGAAGCCGCGACGAGTTGGTGGCTATCGTCTCCCAGCAGGGCGCGTTTAGCGGAGTATCAAAAGGACGCGGCTGCGTCCTCGCGCTGCTGGGAGACGTTGCAGTGATCGGGGTGTACTTCTCGCCAAACAGAAGCCTCGCGGAATATGAGCAGTGGCTCGCAGAGGTCGGGGCTCTGGTGGTGGGAGCGCACCCCACCCCGTTGGTGGTTGCCGGAGACTTCAACGCACACTCACAGGCGTGGGGATCTCCGGCGACCGATGGACGGGGTGAGTTGGTGGAGGAATGGGCGGCGTCCCACGGCTTGGTGCTCCTCAACCGGGGTTCGGTCCACACGTTTGTGCGGTCAACGGGCAGGTCAATTGTCGACCTGTCCTTCGCCAGTTCTGGCCTGGCGAACCGCACACGTGGCTGGAGGGTGGTCAGGGGGGAGGAGACGATGTCGGATCATCGTTACATACGGTTCGACATCGTCAACTCCGGCCTGGGGACCCCGGCGGTCGGGGACCGCCTGGTTGAGGAAGGTCCGCGGTGGCGTCTGCGGACGCTGGACCGGGAGCTGGCGAAGGAGGCGGCCATCGTGGAGCGATGGGCCGCAGTCGACGAAAGCCCGGACGTGGACGCGAGGGCTGAGCGGTTTTCCGGTGCTCTGACTCGCGTCTGCGATGCGGCGATGCGGAGGGCGGGGCCTACCAAGCCGCGGCGGCGAGTTTACTGGTGGAACGAGGAGTTGGCGGGGCTGCGTGCTTCATGCCACGCAGCCCAGCGCAGGTGCACTCGCAGCCGCGGTCGTAGCGTTAGGGATCCCGTCCAAGAACAGGAGTTGCACGCCGCATACCGGGCGGCCCGAGCTGCCTTCAGCTCGGCCATCAGGGCCGCCAAGAAGGCGGCCTGGGAGGAGTGGCTCGAGAGCCTCAATGAAGATCCGTGGGGGCGCCCGTACAAGGTCGTGAGCGAAAAACTCCGGCCCTGGGCGCCTCCGCTCACCAGGTCTCTCGAGCCAGTTTTCGTCGACAACGTCGTCAGTTCCCTCTTCCCTGAGCGGGAGGAGTGGGTCCCACCGCGGATGGCACCGAGCCAGACGCCGGCAGACGCAGAGGCGATCATTCCGCCCGTGTCCGAAGCCGAACTCGGGGTGGCGGTCCTCAAACTCAAGTCGAGGAACCGCGCCCCCGGCCCGGACGGCATCCCTGGGCGGGTCATCGCCCTCGTCATGCCGGCGTTCGAGGAGGAGACGCTGTCCCTATTGTCGGAGTGTTTGGCGTCGGGGAGGGTCCCGCGACGATGGAAAACCGGGCGGCTCGTGCTGTTGAAGAAGCACGGGCGCCCGGCCGAGTCGCCGTCGGCCTACCGCCCCATAGTCTTGCTCGACGAGATGAGCAAGCTGTTTGAGCGGGTGCTCGCATCGCGTCTCGTCGGGCACCTGGATGGGGCGGGGCCCAATCTCAGCGACGGCCAATACGGTTTCCGTCGTGGGAGGTCGACCCTGGACGCCATATCCCGGCTACGGGACAGCGTCGAAGAGGCGGTCGGTCGGGGGGAGGTGTTGTTGGCGGTGTCGCTGGACATCGCGAACGCCTTCAACACCATCCCCTGGCAGACCATCGCCGAGGCGCTGAGGTACCACAACGTCCCGTGGTACCTCAGGCGCATCCTTGCGGACTACTTCGTGGAGCGGGCCATCTCCTATCCGGCCCGGTCGGCGGTGGTCCGCAAGCAAATGTCGTGCGGTGTTCCGCAGGGGTCGGTGCTTGGTCCGCTCCTGTGGAACATCGCGTACGATTGGGTCCTGCGCGGTGCCACTCTTCGGGGAGTCGGCGTACTTTGTTACGCCGACGATACCCTGGTAACCGCGCGGGGCCCAGACTTTCGGGACGCAAAAGTCCTGGCCACTGCGGGCGTAGCCCAGGTGGTCAGCCGCATCAGGGCGCTCGGACTCCAAGTGGCCCTCGAGAAATCCGAGGCCGTCTTTTTTCACGGGCCTCGGCGAGGGCCCCCTCGAGATTCCCACATTGTGGTGAGCGGCACCCCCATCGCTGTCGGGAAGACCATAAAGTATCTTGGTCTGGTGCTCGACAGTCGGTGGGGTTTCGCCGAGCACTTCCGGCGTCTGTCGTCAAATTTGATCTCATACGCCGGAAGGCTGTCGAGGCTGCTCCCCAATCGTGGGGGGCCCGGTAGCACGTGTCGCCGTCTTTACGACGGTGTAGTGCGCTCCAAGGCGCTCTACGGAGCGCCTATCTGGGCGGACGCCCTCGGCGCTGCAACGATTCCTCTGTTGCGGCGCCCGCAACGTGTGCTTGCGCAAAGGGCGGCACGGGCGTACTGCACCGTCTCTTACGAGGCGGCGTGCTTAATTTCCGGAAGCCTCCCTTGGGATCTCGAGGCAGGAGTCCTGAAGAAGGTTTATGACGAGAGCGCTCTGGTGCGGAGAAATGGAGGTCGACCGCTCCCGGACGAGATCGACCGCTGGAGACAGTCGGCTCGCGACGATCTCTTCCGGGAGTGGGTCTTGCGATTGGAGTCGCCTTCCGCGAGCGCGATGCTCGTGGGGGCCGTTCGACCCGTCCTACGGGCCTGGGTGGAGAGGTCACACGGTGCGCCGACGTACCACCTTACGCAACTACTCACAGGACATGGCTGTTTTGCCAAGTACCTGTGTGAGGTGCCTAAGGTGGAGCCGGACACCGTGTGTCGTCACTGCCCGGCCGGTGTCGTCGACACAGCGGCCCACACCCTTGCCGAGTGCATGGCATGGGACGGGCCGCGTTCTGCCCTCACGGGCATCGTTGGTGGTGATTTGTCGCTGCCGGCCGTGGTGCAAGCCATGGCCGGCAGCCAACAGTGTTGGGCCGCCGTCGCCACGTTCGCTAGCGTGGTGATGGCGGCCAAGAGAGAAGCACTGCGGGAGCGGGAGCGTGCTGGACAGACGCTCCCCCCCTATCGTGCTGTTCGGGGGCGTCGGCGTGCCGAATACATGCGCGCCCCCGACTAGTGTTTCTTGACCGTGGGCGGAAGGTCGGGGGACCTCCGCCCACCGATGGTCACCCGTGACGACGGGCACCCTCCTCGTGTTCCGGACGGTGCCCACTTACGCACGCCCGCACCGGCCGTTCTCTACCCTCTCTGCTTTCAGAGAGGTGCTCGAGAACGGTGGAGGTGTGGGCTAGATTCTTCAGCTCCTTAGGGAGCTCCGGGGGGACACTTAATTGGCCCCCCGAGGCGAGCCCCAACATCACGGGGCGCCCCTTGCCGGCTCGCAGTGATTTAACCTCTGGCCTACCCTGCGAGCCGGCTTAAGGTGAGACGGAACACCGCGGTGGTTTAGTGGGTATTACGGTCCGTTCCCAGACCGTCGAGTCCCACACACCGCCCTGCTGCCCCCGCAGCGGGGTGACGGTGCTTAAATGCATTCCCCGCGTCAACAAAAAAAAAAAAAAAAAAAAAAAAAAAACCTAACCTAACCTAACCTAACCTAACCTAACCTAACCTAACCTAACCTTTTTTTTTTTTTTTTTTTCGGGGTGGAATTCCTTGAGGAACCATCAGCGCCACCTGGGGTTCGGTGACGCCGGTGTGTGGGGTTCTCCCGGAGAATCCGGGCATACCCACTAAAACACCCCGGAAGCCCTCCATTGCCTTTGCAGGGAGGCGTCGTCGGATCTCGCCTGTGGTATAAATCCACTTTGGCAAACGCGACGACGACGCCTCGGCAACGGCCCGACAGCTGGAATGTCGGGTCTTCCCGCCCAGGGAGAGGGGGTGAACCTAACCTAACCTAACCTAACCTAACCTAACCTAACCTAACCTAACCTAACCTAACCTAACCTAACCTAACCTAACCTAACCAAACAGAGATCCCCTGTTGGTACTGTACGGGGTCCTAAAGGTCCACAACGACGACCAACTGTTAAAAACGATCAGGACCCGAAATCGTGAGATTTTTAGGGGCCTCGATCAGGACCAGGATAGGATATCGGTGCAATACCGCAGGAACGCGCGCAACCCCTTGACGTGTCATGTGGTGCTTAGGGTCTCCCCGGCGGTGTGGTCCCGTGTCCTGGGCATAGGGAGATTGCACATTGATCTGCAGCCCGTCAGGGTTGCGGATCAATCGCCTTTAGTGCAATGCTCCCTGTGCCTTGGATACGGGCACAGTAGGAAATATTGTAAGGGCACTGAACCCACGTGCAGCCACTGCGGCGGCCTTCATTTGAGGGCCAAGTGCCCAGAGCTGCGGGTGGGAACAGAGCCATCCTGCTGCAACTGCCGTAGGGAGGGGCTAAGCAACACACGGCACAGCGCAATGTTCGCTTCCTGCCCAGTTAGAATGAGATGGGATGAGTTAGCACGGGCAACCACCCAGTACTGCTAAGGGCGTCCCGGGCATCACCACCCCATACAGAGTCGTGCAGGCAAACCTGATGAAGAAACAGGTGGCAACCCAGGACTTTCTGCTCGAGGCCTCCAGGCGTAAGGCCTCCATAGCACTCGTACAGGAGCCTTACGTGGGCAATGGGAAGAGGATGAGGGGATACCAGGGCGTCAGGGTCTTCCAGAACGCTGGACAAGGAGATGGGACTGCAAAGGCGGCCATCGTCGTGTTCGACTCGGCGTTGGACGTCATTCAGTACCCGCAACTCACTACCGACAACGTTACGGTAGTGGGGATCCGGACCAGCGCCTGGACGATCACGCTGGTATCCTTTTACTTCGAACCATCCGAACCCATCGAGCCGTACCTGGAGGCCTTGGATAGAGTAGTCCGTACGTTGGGACCACGGTCTGTCATCTTCGGAGGGGATGCCAACGCGAAGAGTGCCTGGTGGGGTGGCACGACGGAATGTCCCAGGGGCGTCATACTGGGTGCAGCCCTAGATGAATGGGGCCTCCATGTCCTGAACAGTGGAGACATTCCGACTTTCGACACTGTGAGAGGTGTAACGAGATATCGCAGCTACGTGGACATCACGGTATGCAGTAGTGACATGCTTCCTCGAGTCGACGGCTGGAGGGTTGACGAATCCCTTGCGCCTAGCTCGGACCACAACGGCATGGTATTCAATATCATCCTGGAAAAGTCTTCGGGAATCGCCATCAAGAGAACTACTCGCAGGTATCACACAAAAAAGGCAGACTGGGAGAAGTTCGGCACGCGCATTATCGGTGCGCTCCATGACCAACAAATTAGTCCCACTAACATTGCGAATACGCAGGAGTTAGAGACAGTCATTGGAGCGTACACGAACATTATTAGTGATACCTGCGAGGATAGTATTCCGCACATAAAGAACAGGGATATTGTTACCATGCCGTGGTGGTCGGAGAAGCTCGCTGAGCTACGCAGGGCCGTCAACACCAAAAGGCGTCGGATCAGGAATGCATGCCCGGTCCGAAGAGAGGGGGTAGTTCTGCGATATCTAGAGCAAAAGGAGATGTATGAAAGTGAAGTAAAAAAGGCACAGGTCGAGAGTTGGAAAGCCTTCTGCGGAAAGCAGGACAGGGAGGGAGTATGGGAGGGGATATATCGAGTGCTAGGAAGGGCCACAGTGAGGGAAGAAGATCAGCCTCTTATTCAAAATGGAAACCACCTGGATTCTTGGGGTTCAGCCAACCTCCTCGCTCAAACCTTCTACCCAGAAGATAGAGTCGAGGAGGATAACGAGGAGCATCGTGCCATTAGAAAAAAGGCAGCAGAGATGGATGACGACGACAGCGGCGAGGGTCATCATGGAGATGACCCACCTTTTACTCTCGAGGAATTGCACGATGCTCTTCATAGGTTCAACCCCAAGAAAGCTCCGGGGGCGGATGGATTTACATCCGACATCTGCACTCACGCTGTCAGGGCCGACCCCTTATACTTCCTCAAGCTGCTTAATCAGTGCCTCCGGCACGGCTACTTTCCTAAAATATGGAAGGAAGCCGTGGTGGTGGTGCTGAAGAAGCCCGGAAAGGACTCGTACACAGTTCCCAAGTCGTACAGACCAATCGGCCTGTTACCCGTCTTGGGAAAGGTGTACGAGAGGATGCTGGTCACCCGGCTCAAGTTCCATCTTTTACCAAGGATGAATCCTCGCCAGTACGGCTTTATGCCCCAGAAGAGCACCGAAGACGCCCTCTATGACCTCATGGGGCACATAGTGACTAAGCTCGACGCAAAGAGAATAGTCACTATGGTGTCCTTGGACATAGAGGGTGCCTTCGACAGCGCCTGGTGGCCGGCCATAAAAGTCCGACTGGCGGAGGAAGGGTGTCCTTCGAACTTGAGGCGGGTGGTCAGCAGCTACCTTAGTGAAAGGAAGGTAAGGGTAAGGTACGCGGGCGAGGAGTGTAGCCGCTCTACGGACAAAGGGTGCGTTCAAGGCTCGATCGGAGGTCCCTTACTGTGGAACTTACTTCTGAATCCGCTTTTGGATGGACTGGAGCGAAAGATGACGTATGTCCAGGCATTCGCGGACGATGTGGTGTTGGTGTTTGATGGCGATTCGGCACTGGAGATTGAGACGCAGGCCAATGCCTCCCTCGCGTATGTGCGGGAGTGGGGTATCAAGAATAAACTCAAGTTCGCACCACACAAAACGAGCGCCATGCTCATCACTCGGCGACTCAGATACGATACCCCACGCCTGCACATGGGCGGGGTGGACATTGGCCTCTCGGAGGAAATAAAGGTTCTAGGCCTCACCATTGACCACATGCTCACATTTAACACTCACATCAAAAACATCTGTAGAAAAGCGATCGGCATCTACCACAAGCTTGCGCGGATGGCCCGGATCAGCTGGGGTTTACACCCCGAGGTGATCCGGACGATCTACGTAGCTGCCGTGGAGCCGACGATATTGTACGCCGCCAGTGCTTGGCACACAACGGCGAATAAGCTTGGCGTCCGAAAGCAGCTGGACGTGGTGCAGCGCGGTTTCGCCCAAAAATTGTGTAAGGCCTACCGGACAGTCTCCTTGAACTCGGCACTGGTCTTGTCTGGCCTGCTCCCTCTGGACCTCAGAATTCGTGAGGTGGCCTCATTATATGAGGCCAAGAGAGGAGTGGACCAGCCATGGCTTGGGGACTGGGAGGCTGAACGGATGGCCCGAGCAATCGAGGCTCCTCACCCCGCTGTGCACACCGCCCTGGAGTTTACGGACCTGGTAGACGAGGAACAAGTCAATCAATTCACCCATCTGGAGGTGCGTATATTTACGGACGGGAGCAAGATTGAGGGCCGGGTCGGTGCGGCGTTATCATTTTGGAATAACGCGGCCGAAACCAAGGCCCTCAAGCTTGCTCTCGCGCCGCATTGCACCGTCTACCAGGCCGAGCTCCTGGCACTGTGCAGAGCGGCCAGTGAGATCCTCAGGCGTGGCGCTACCACGTTCGGCATCTTCTCTGATAGCAGAGCCGCTCTCCTGACGGTAATTAACCGTCATGCCCTCCATCCCCTGGCGGTGGAAGCCCGAACCGCCATTCGACAAGGCATGGCCCAGGGTAAGGAAATTTCCTTATTCTGGGTCAAGGCCCACGCGGGGCTGGAGGGCAATGAGCGAGCCGACGAGCTCGCCAAGGAGGCGGCTCTGAAATTGAAGAAGGCACCGGACTACGGTTTGTACCCGGTTTCATTCATGAAGCGTGTTCTGCGTCAGCGCACGCTTCATGAGTGGAATGAGAGGTACAAAGAAGGTACGACCGCCTCCGTCACCAAGCTTTTCCTCCCTTGTGCAGTGGAGGCGTATAGTATCGTCCGCAAGATGCCGGTCGCTGGCACTACCACCCAACTGCTGACGGGGCACGGTGGGTTCGCAGAATACCTGCACCGTTTCAGGTGTAAGGCGAGCCCATCGTGCGCCTGCGACCCGGACGTACACGAGACAATAATACACCTGTTGCTCGAATGCCCAGTCCATGCAATTGACCGCTATAACTTTGAAAATAATAATAATATCACATTGAGCAGGGCAAACCTGCCCAAAATGTTAACAGATTTTAGAGATGAATTTGTCAAGTATAGTGAGAATATAATAAACACTGCACACAAAAGAAACGGCGGCAATTAGCAATATGTGCCTGTATTATAACAATATTGGACAACATATATGCACAAGCAGACGATAAACATGTACTTACAATAAGAAAATATTAGTATAAGAATAAAATGTATAAATCAAGTTGATACTGCTCAAACGGTAAAACAAATAGAAAAAAAGCCTTTAGAAAGTAAAATGTGAAAAATTTATTGTTTAATTAGTGGTTAAATGGCTCAAACGGAGAAAACTATGTTAATTTTAAGAATATTGTTAGAATAAGATAAAATATGGAATGTAAAAGATTCAAATATTGTAAAAAACATTGTAAGAATTGTATGTAATGTAGAACGTTTAAGATAAAATAAGAGTAATTGTTAAAAATTGTTTAGAAATTAGAAAAACTGTAAAATTTTAAATCTGATATAATAAAGAAATAAAGCGCAATATCCTAACAATCCCCCCACACAATAGAGTGAAAGGTAGTATGAAAGTGCGAGAAGAATAAAAGAAGAAATGGAATGTTACTAGAGAATAAGAATGAAAGATGATTGAAATAAATACAAAACGACGTATTTGCGGGTGGCGCCACGGGGTGTGCGGCGCCGTGCGCTGGTTAATCACCATTTCCCAGTACATGGCGTCCGCGCGCCCCGTGGCGTGGCCGGCAAATACGGGTGTAAGGTTAGTTAATGTGAAAAGAGCCCTGAGAGGGCTATCGATAGTAATAGGTAGTCTAGGCTAGATATACAATATTGCTGTCAAATAGGCTCTGCCATAGGTAGAGGAGCGCTAATAAAAAAAAAAAAAAAAAAAAAAAAAAAAAAAAAACCTAACCTAACCTAACCTAACCTAACCTAACCTAACCTAACCTAACCTAACCTAACCTAACCTGCCCCCGACTAGTGTTTTTGACCGTGGGCGGAAGGTCGGGGGACCTCCGCCCACCGATGGTCACCCGTGGCGACGGGCACCCTCCTCGTGTTCCGGACGGTGCCCACTTACGCACGCCCGCACCGGCCGTTCTCTACCCTCTCTGCTTTCAGAGAGGTGCTCGAGAACGGTGGAGGTGCGGGCTAGATTCTTCAGCTCCTTAGGGAGCTCCGGGGGGGTCACTTAATTGGCCCCTCCGAGGCGAGCCCCGACTTCACGGGGCGCCCCTTGCCGGCTCGCAGTGATTTAACCTCTGGCCTACCCTGCGAGCCGGCTTAAGGTGAGGCGGAACACCGCGGTGGTTTAGTGGGTAGTACGGGCCCTCTCCTCATCGGGTCCGTGAGTCCCACACACCGTCCCTGCTGCCCCCGCAGCAGGGATGACGGTGCTTAAATGCATTCCCCGCGTCAACAAAAAAAAAAAAAAAAAAAAAAAACCTAACCTAACCTAACCTAACCTAACCTAACCTAACCTAACCTAACCTAACCTAACCAGTCGTATTTGGTCTCCCACGCCGACCGGATCGTTTTCCACGTGCTCCGACACTTAAAAAATCTTTTTCGTGGGTTTTCTTTGAGTTAGAAACAAGTGCCGTATCTCAAAAGTTGCGCATTCGCGAGGCGCACCCGCCGATATATCGCGTGTGAAGGGGACGATACCCTATCAAAAGTTATTAGAGAAATAGTGATTTTTTCGTATATGTTTTTATGTTTTTTGTGAATAACTCAGTGAGTGTTCTGTGTTCCGTCTTGGGGGAAGTGCCTCCGGGTGCGCCCTGGCTGCCCGCACCAGCTGCCACCTTCACTTTGATCCTCGAGCGCACGGTTCCGGAGTAAAAGGGGAACTTTCTCTTTTGCTTCGGGCCACGCCCAGCTGAAATCTCGTCGGATCGCGCTGAAAAATTGCAGCTATCAAGAACTTATCACGTGTGGCGCTTTCGCCGTGGCGGAAAAATTTTAAGACCTATAACGAGTGAGTTATTTTTAAATAAAGATACAAACTTTGAAGCTCTACAACGCAGTTTTGGTGATATTATAGAACAATTTTCAACTGCTATTAGTTGCGCGCTCATCAGCTGAAGGGATCCTGAAAGTCTAATGATCTTTGGACTATTTCTAGACACTTTTAAAATTAAAAAACCAAGTTTTTTGTATTTTTTGTAATATTTTGTCGAATTTTTAATATTTTTTGTGTTTTATTATACCGTGTGCTAGATTTCTAAGTTATAGTAATTATCATATTTTTTGTGTATTTTTAGCCCCTGACGTTCCGGAGATATTGATTTTTATATGTTTTTCTCTTATATATTCTAAATTAATTATTTAAACTACTTTTTGACTTTAAATTCACCTTTAGAACCCCCATTAGACCATTATCAAGCCCAAATCTGGGCTCTATATCTCTTAAATTGACAAAAATTGACAAATCCGTCATTTAGCGGATTTGACCCCAAAATTTCTAAGTCCCATAGCTCCGGAACGGTAGGACTTAGGAGACCCAGACTACCACTTTTGGGAGCGTCGGAGGTAAGACTTCCGGATTGGATACTTTTCAGGAGGATTCGGAACTAAAAACTTCTGAACGGATTTTGTAATCCTACAAGATAGAGGAGGTCCGTCCGAGCTGCACATTGAAATCCCGGTGTCTCTCCGACTTACAGGGCCGGAGATATTCAATTTACAAAAGTGACACTGACAGCTCGGCGGCCATTTTGGATAACTTCAAATTAGTGTAACTCTAAAACGGTTAGAGATACAGGATTACTGATTGCAGATTTGGGATCAGGGGCCTCACCCCTATCTACTCCAGCAGTTCCAGGTCAATTCGAGACCTCAAATTTTCCACCTCCTGGAAGGTACTTAGTGGGGAAGAGGAGTCGCCCCGGAGAAGGTAGGTGAAATCCCGAAGTCTCTACGACTTCTGGTTCCTGGGATACGAGCTTCCGAATTCCAACTTTGACAGCTTGTCCGCCATCTTGGAAATTTTGGAAGAGCGATATCTCGGGAACCTGTGGTCCTACAGACTCGGGGTTTGGACTGGGGGACCCGTATTTTTGGGCTCTACGGGACTGGGAGGTCTTCGGGAGATTTCGGGGCCTGAAATTTTCAGGTTCTGAAACCACCGGGGGTTGATAGAGTTCGCCGAGCCCTTCACAGCGAGCCCACGCACGGGCAAATTGGACTTCTGGTTCCGGAGATAGTCGGGGGGGAAGAAAAGCGGATTGTCGGATTCGGGAATCCGCTCAACTTTGAACCTCGATTGTGGCCGAGCCAGAGGGAGCTAGTACCTCGTGTGTGGTATCGTTAGAATCGTCTCGGGGAGCTCTATCGACAGGCCTACCCAGAGCAGCTCTAGGTAGAGCTCAAAAATTTTTTCGTTTTTTATTAGTGTGTAATTGAGATTGTAAATATATTATACTGTACAACAATTAATTAAGACCTGCATTGCACACATACGGACCTCATATCGTATCAAATACGACTTTAGATTTAAGATTAAAATTAATATAGTAATTTAAGACTTTTAGTGCCCAATTTGGGCACACTATTTTATAAGACATCGAGCCCCTATTGGCGTGAACCTAGTTTTAAGTGACAGTAGCTGGGCTACGACATAGAGTCAACGACTCTTAAACAAATATTGTGACTTAGGACATTATACATCCTGACGAACGTTATTGTAGAAATAGAATTCCTTTGATTTTAATTGACGGTGCTATTAAGGGGACACACACCTTATATTTGGTGCTCCCTTAATCTTCCACAGCATCCACTGATCTGCATCTGAAACAGAAAATCATTAAATTAGTATCGGGCATTCCAGCCACACACATACACGCACACACACACACACGCACTCACGACCACATACATATACACGCCTACGCACATACAGACACACACTCCCACGCTCAAGCACACACACACACGTACACACACATACACACCCATACACACACACACACACACACACACATACACACGCAAGCACACATACACATATATACACACATACACTCACACACCACATAGTCCGGGTCGAGCACACACTCCACCTATACACACTACTCAGGGTACCCTTTACACACCCTGAGTAAACACAATACACACAACTTGCTGGTACCTATACATACTAGAAGTATAGAGCGCCAATATGAACCCTATTAGGACACCTATCAAGGAGAGGAAGGGTGAAGAGCCTACAATGTCACCTAGCAAAACAACGACGAAAGTATCCGCCATTCGTAAGAGTTTGGAGAATGCCGGCAGTAGTCTCACCAAAACCATACAGACTCGGAGAGCAGCCAAAAAGGAACTCCTGGAACCGAAAACAGCCATGAGACCGGCATTAACACGTACTCCTCCGAAAATCGGTACTGCTAATATTAAAACCGCTACCACCTCGGCCGGCGTTGCGAACACCAACACCACCGCGACACCTACTTCTACAACCGCGACCACCACCGTCACAACCTCCAACACCGTGACCACCACCACAGTGGCCCCTACTAAAGCGGCTAATACCACCATCACAGCCGCCCCAGAACCATCCCAACATTCACCCAGTAAGGATGTATTGGAACTGACACCACCTAAAGCCACACCAGAACCCCCTGGCCCGCACAACAGAATAGCCAGGGCAAGAAAACTCATGATCCACGGGAAGTCGTGTATCATGACAGCAGGCAACATCAAAACAGCATGCAAGTGGGGTGCCATAGGGGCGCTGGAGGCTCTTTACGATATTGCAAAGGAGGTGGGACCAAACGGCGACGCCGAGACAAACACTACAGACGGAGAAGTACCGGATCTCCAGAAAAAAGAGCTCACGAAAGTGACAAAACAAATAAGAATGATGGAGGAGAGACTAAAGGCCCAAATAGAGAGTAACACAAAGCTACTAAAAGAGAATGAGAGAAGAATGAATGAAGGAAATGGAGTTATGATAGAGATGAAAGAAAGATTAGAAGGTATGGATGTGAGAGCAAAAGAGAGAGAGAGTAAGGAAAGAATGACGTACGCAGGCGCAGTAGCGGGCCGGAGTGAAAACCAGCCTCCGGGGAGGACCGCACTCCACTCGGTGGTGATCACGTCACGGGACGAGCAAGAGACAAGTGAGGAAGTAATTGAAAGGTTAAGAAAGGTAGCGAATGAGGATGAGGGATGGGTGAGAGTTGAGAAAGTAAGAAAGGCGAAGGATAAGAGGGTTATAGTAGGCTACAGAACGGAAGAGGAGCGAAAGAGGGCAGCGCAAAGGCTCGGAGATAGGGAGAGGGGCCTTTGCGTAGAGGTGATGAAGAACCGCGATCCCCTTCTGGTGCTGTACGGCGTGTTAAAACTACACAAGGACGAACAACTGTTGAACGCTGTCAGGACTCGCAACCGCGAGATTTTCCGCGACCTGCCTGACGACCAGGATCGCATGTCCGTGCAGTACCGAAGGAATGCGCGGAACCCTCTAATGTGTCATGTGGTGCTCAGGGTCTCCCCATTGGTATGGTCCCGTGCCCTGGAACTGGGGAGGCTGCACATTGATCTGCAACCCGTAAGAGTTGCAGATCAATCTCCGCTAGTGCAGTGCTCCCTGTGCCTAGGGTATGGACACAGCAGGAAGTACTGTAAGAGTACGGAGCCCACGTGCAGCCACTGCGGCGGCCTTCACATGAAGGCCAAGTGCCCAGAGCTGCAGGTGGGAACACAGCCTTCCTGTTGTAACTGCCGTCGGGAGGAGCTGGGCGACACACGGCACAGCGCAATGTTTAGTTCATGCCCAGTAAGAATGAGATGGGATGACATAGCACGGGCAACCACCCAGTACTGCTAAGGGCACCCCGGGCATTGCTTCCCCATACAGAGTCGCACAGGCAAACCTAATGAAGAAACAGGTGGCTACCCAAGACTTCCTACTCGAGGCCTCCAGGCGTAAGGTATCCGTGGCACTCGTACAGGAGCCTTACGTGGGCAATGGGAAGAGGATGAGGGGATACCAGGGCGTCAGGGTCTTCCAGAACGCTGGACAAGGAGATGGGACTGCAAAGGCGGCCATCGTCGTGTTTGACTCGACGTTGGACGTCGTTCAGTACCCGCAACTCACTACCGACAATGTGGCGGTAGTGGGGATCCGGACCAGCGCCTGGATGATCACGCTGGTATCCTTCTACTTCGAACCATCCGAACCCATCGAGCCCTACCTGGAGACCTTGGATAGAGTCGTCCGTACGTTGGGACCACGGTCTGTTATCTTCGGAGGGGATGCCAATGCGAAGAGTGCCTGGTGGGGTGGCACGACAGAATGTCCCAGGGGCGTCACACTGAGTGGTGCTCTAAATGAATGGGCCCTCCAGGTTCTGAATAGCGGAGACACTCCAACTTTCGACACTGTTAGAGGTGTAACGAGATATCGCAGCCACGTGGACGTCACGGTATGTTCTAGTGACATGCTTCCGCGAGTCGACGGCTGGCGGGTTGACGAGACCCTAGCACCCAGCTCGGACCACAACGGCATAGTGTTCAACATCAATCTGGTAAAATCTTCCGGTACCTCCATTAAGAGGACAACTCGCAGGTATCACACAAAAAAGGCGGATTGGGAGAAATTTGGCACACAGATGGTCGGTGCGCTCCATGACCAACAAATTGGTCTCCAAAATATTGCGAATACGCAGGAATTGGAGACCGTCATTGGAGCGTACACCAGCATCATCAGTGATACCTGCGAGGATAGTATCCCTCGTATTAAGAATAGAGATGTTGTCACTATGCCGTGGTGGTCGGAGAGGCTTGCTGAGTTGAGAAGGGCCGTCAACACCAAAAGGCGTCGGATCCGGAATGCATGCCCGGTCCGGAGAGAGAGGGTGGTTCTGCGATATCTAGAGCAAAAGGAGATGTATGAAAGCGAAGTAAAAAAGGCACAGGTCGAAAGTTGGAAGGCCTTCTGTGGAAAGCAGGACAGGGAGGGGGTATGGGAAGGGATTTACAGAGTGTTAGGAAGGGCCACAGTAAGGGAAGAAGATCAGCCTCTAATTCATAATGGAACCCACCTGGATTCTTGGGGTTCAGCCAACCTCCTCGCTCAAACCTTCTATCCGGAAGATAGAGTTGAGGAGGATAACGAGGGGCATCGTGCCATTAGAAAAAAGGCAGCAGAGGTAGATGACGACGACAACGGCGAGGGTCATCATGGAGATGACCCACCTTTTACTCTCGCGGAATTGTACGATGCCCTTCATAGGTTCAACCCCAGGAAAGCACCGGGGGCGGACGGATTTACATCCGACATCTGCAACCACGCTGTCAGGGCCGACCCCTTATACTTCCTCGAGCTGCTTAATCAGTGCCTCCGGCACGGCTACTTTCCTAAGATATGGAAGGAAGCCGTGGTGGTGGTGCTGAAGAAGCCAGGCAAGGACTCGTACACGGTTCCCAAGTCGTACAGACCAATTGGCCTGTTACCGGTCTTGGGAAAGGTGTACGAGAGGATGCTGGTCACCCGACTCAAGTTTCATCTTTTACCGAGGATGAATCCCCGCCAGTACGGCTTTATGCCCCAGAAGAGCACCGAAGACGCCCTCTATGACCTCATGGGGCACATAGTGACTAAACTCGACGCAAAGAGAATAGTCACTATGGTGTCCTTGGACATAGAGGGCGCCTTCGACAGCGCCTGGTGGCCGGTCATAAAAGTACGACTGGCGGAGGAAGGATGTCCGACAAACTTGAGACGGGTGGTCAGCAGCTACCTTAGCGAAAGGAAGGTAAGGGTAAGGTACGCGGGCGAGGAGTGCAGCCGCCCTACGGACAAAGGGTGCGTCCAAGGTTCGATCGGAGGTCCCTTACTGTGGAACTTACTTTTGAATCCGCTTTTGAATGGACTGGAACGAAAGGGGATGTATGTTCAGGCGTTCGCGGACGATGTGGTGTTGGTGTTCGATGGTGACTCGGCACTGGATATAGAAATACAAGCTAATGCCTCCCTCGCTTATGTGCAGGAGTGGGGTATCGAGAATAAGCTGAAATTTGCGCCGCATAAGACGTGCGCAATGCTTGTAACCAGGCGATTGAAATACGATACCCCACGCCTGCACATGGGTGGGGTGGACATCTGTCTCTCCGAGGAGATTAAGATCTTAGGGTTAACTATCGACCACAAACTCACCTTCAACACACACATTAAGAACATTTGCAGAAAAGCGATCGGCATCTACCACAAGCTCGCGCGGATGGCCCGGATCAGTTGGGGGTTGCACCCCGAGGTGATCCGGACGATCTACGTAGCTGCCGTGGAGCCGACGATATTGTACGCAGCCAGTGCTTGGCACACAACGGCGAACAAGCTTGGCGTCCGAAAGCAGCTGAACGCGGTACAGCGCGGTTTCGCCCAGAAATTGTGTAAGGCCCACCGGACGGTCTCCCTGAACTCGGCACTGGTCCTGTCTGGCCTGCTCCCTCTGGACCTCAGAATTCGTGAGGTGGCCTCATTATATGAGGCCAAGAGAGGAGTGGACCAGTTAGGGCTTGGGGACTGGGAGACTGAACGGATGGCCCGAGCAATCGAGGGTCCTCACCCCGCTGTGCACACCGCTTTGGAGTTTACGGACCTGGTAGACGAGGATCAAGTTAACAATTTCACCCATTTGGAGGTACGAATATTTACGGACGGGAGCAAGATTGAGGGCCGGGTCGGCGCAGCGCTATCGTTTTGGAATAGCGCGGCCGAAACCAAGGCCCTCAAACTTGCTCTCGCGCCGCATTGCACCGTCTACCAGGCCGAGCTCCTGGCGCTGTGCAGAGCGGCCAGTGAGATTCTCAGGCGTGGCGCTACCACGTTCGGCATCTTCTCCGATAGCAGAGCCGCACTCCTGACGGTAATTAACCGTCATGCCCTCCATCCCCTGGCGGTGGAAGCCAGAACCGCCATTCGGCAAGGCATGGCCCAGGGTAAGGAAATCTCCTTATTCTGGGTCAAGGCCCACGCAGGGCTGGAGGGCAATGAGCGAGCCGACGAACTCGCCAAGGAGGCGGCTCTGAAATTGAAGAAGGCACCGGACTACGGTTTGTACCCGGTTTCATTCGTGAAGCGCATTCTGCGTCAGCGGACGCTACACGAGTGGAATGAGAGGTACAAAGAAGGTACGACCGCCTCCGTCACCAAGCTTTTCCTCCCTTGTGCAGTGGAGGCGTACAGTATCGTCCGCAAGATGCCGGTCGCTGGCACAACGACACAACTGCTTACGGGCCACGGTGGGTTCGCAGAATACCTGCACCGTTTCAGGTGTAAGGCGAGCCCATCGTGTGCCTGCGACCCGGACGTACACGAAACTATCATGCATCTACTGCTCGAATGCCCAGTCCATATGACCGATCGACTAAATTTTGAACTGCATAACAATATTATACTAAGTCAGGAAAACCTGCCCACGCTTTTGAAACAATTTAGAGACCCGTTTCTTAAATATACCGAAAAAATAATAAAAATCGTACACATAAGAAATGGTGGAAATCAGGTGATATGAGGCAATATTATATAGAATATTGAGCGTTATATACTGAAATTGTAAAAAGAAATGTTAAAATATAGTGCATAAATAATTATAAGAAAAATAAGAATTAAAATGGTGTAAGTAGGTTTAATCTGCACAAGCTGCTAAATACAGATAAAAATTTAGAAAAGTTAAATGTTATTAAAGTTATAAAATAAGAATAAGATTGTTAAACTAAATATAAATAGAAAATAGGATTGTGTAAGAATACTTGTTAGAGTAATAAAAATTAGAAAAGTTAAATGTTATTAAAGTCATATTTAAGAAGATAATATATAAGATTGTTAGCTTAAACATAAATAGATAATAAGATTGTTACAAGAACACTGTTAGAATATTAAGATGTTTTAAAACTTAAGATATATATGTTAAATAGAAATAAGAAAAATGTAAAAATTCAAAATTCCTAATAAATATAAAAAAGCGCTGACGTACCCACAAAATCCCCAACACTAAAGAATGAAAGGTTGTATGAAAGTGCGAGAGGCATAAAAGAAGAAATGGAATGGTACAAGAGAATAGGAATGAAAGATGATTAAATAATACAAAACGACGTATTTGCGGGTGGCGCCACGGGGGCTGCGGCGCCGTGCGCTGGTCAATCACCGTTTTCCAGTGCATGGCGACCGCGCACCTCGTGGCGTGGCCGGCAAATACGGGTGTAAGTCTAGATTAAAATATAATGAGCCCTGAGAGGGCTATCGCTTAAATAGGTAGACTAGAAAATAACGTTGCAGAATAGGCTCTGCCATTGGTAGAGGAGCGCTCACAAAAAAAAAAAAAAAAAAAAAAAAAAAAAAAAAAAAAACCTAACCTAACCTAACCTAACCTAACCTAACCTAACCTAACCTAACCTAACCTAACCTAACCTAACCTAACCTAACCTAACCGCCCTGGACGTGGGGAGGCTGCACATTGATCTGCAACCAGTTAGGGTCGCGGATCAATCACCTTTGGTGCAGTGTTCCCTATGTCTAGGTTACGGGCATAGCAGGAAGTACTGCAAAAGTACTGAACCCACCTGCAGCCACTGCGGCGGCCTTCATATGAAGGCCAAGTGCCCAGAGCTGCAGGTGGGAACGCAGCCTTCCTGCTGCAACTGTCGCAGGGAGGGTCTGGACAACGCACGGCACGGAGCGATGACCAGCTCATGCCCGGTGCGCATCAGATGGGATGAAATAGCACGGGCAACCACTCAGTACTGCTAAGGGCGTCCCTGGCATTGTCGCCCCATACAGAATTGCGCAGGCAAACCTGAAGAAGAAGCAGGTGGCAACCCAAGACTTCTTACTCGAGGCCTCCAGGCGTAAGGTAGCTATAGCACTCGTGCAGGAGCCTTACGTGGGCAACGGGAGAAGAATGAAGGGATACCAGGGCGTTAGGGTCTTCCAGAACGCTGGACAAGGAGATGGGACTGCAAAGGCGGCCATTGTCGTGTTTGACTCGACACTGGACGTCATTCAGTACCCGCAACTCACCACCGACAATGTCGCAGTGGTGGGGATCCGGACCAGCGCCTGGACGATCACGCTGGTATCCTTTTATTTCGAACCCACCGAGCCCATTGAGCCCTACCTGGAGACCTTGGGGAGAGTCCTGCGTACTTTGGGTCCACGATCTGTTATCTTCGGAGGGGATGCCAATGCGAAGAGTGCCTGGTGGGGTGGCACGTCCGAAGATCCTAGGGGCGTCATACTGAGTGGTGCCCTAGATGAATGGGACCTCCATGTCCTGAATAGTGGAGACATTCCGACTTTCGACACTGTGAGAGGTGTAACGAGGTACAGCAGCTACGTGGACGTCACGTTCTGTTCAAGTGACATGCTTCCGCGAGTCGACGCCTGGCGGGTTGACGAAACCCTCGCGCCTAGCTCGGATCACAACGGCATGGTATTCAACATAAATCTGGTAAAATCCTCGGGTTTCTCTGTAAAAAGAACCACTCGCAGGTATCACACAAAAAAGGCTGATTGGCCGAAGTTCGGCTTGCTAATGGCTGGTACGCTCCATGACCGACAAACTGGTCTCCAGGATATTGCGAATACGCAGGAATTGGAGACCGTCATTGGAGCGTACACTAGCATCATAAGTGATACCTGCGAGGAGAGTATTCCCCATATTAAAAATAGAGACGTTGTTGCCATGCCGTGGTGGTCGGAGAGGCTCGCCGAGTTACGGAGGGCCGTCAACACCAAAAGGCGCCGGGTCCGGAATGCATGCCCAGTCCGGAGAGAGAGGGTAGTTATGCTGTACCTGGAGCAAAAGGAGATGTATGAAAGTGAAGTAAAAAAGGCACAGGTCGAGAGTTGGAAGGCCTTCTGCGGAAAGCAGGACAGGGAGGGAGTATGGGAGGGCATATATAGGGTAATAGGGAGGGCCACAGCGAGGGAAGAAGACCAGCCTCTAATTCATAACGGATCATACCTGGATTCTTGGGGTTCGGCCAACCTCCTCGCTCAAACCTTCTACCCAGAAGATAGAGTTGAGGAGGACAACGAGGGGCATCGTGTAATTAGAAAAAAGGCAGCGGAGGTAGATGAGGACGTCAACAGCGAGGGTCATCATGGTGATGACCCACCTTTTACGCTCGACGAAATGCACGATGCTCTTCACAGGTTTAACCCCAAGAAAGCTCCGGGGGCGGATGGATTTACATCCGACATCTGTACACACGCCGTCAGGGCCGACCCCTTATATTTCCTGGAGCTGCTTAATCAGTGCCTCCGGCACGGCTACTTTCCTAAAATATGGAAGGAAGCCGTGGTGGTGGTGCTGAAAAAGCCAGGCAAGGACTCGTACACAGTTCCCAAGTCGTACAGACCAATTGGCCTGTTGCCCGTCTTGGGAAAGGTGTACGAGAGGATGCTGGTCGCCCGACTCAAGTTTTATCTTTTACCACGGATAAGTCCTCGCCAGTACGGCTTTATGCCCCAGAAGAGCACCGAAGACGCCCTCTATGACCTCATGGGGCACGTAGTGACTAAACTCAACGCAAAGAGGATAGTCACTATGGTGTCCCTGGACATAGAGGGTGCCTTCGACAGCGCCTGGTGGCCGGTCATTAAAGTACGACTGGCGGAGGAAGGTCCCTTGCTGTGGAACTTGTTATTAGACCCACTGTTGAAAGGACTGGAAGGGATGAATGTGTACGTGCAAGCGTTCGCGGACGATGTGGTGTTGGTGTTCGACGGTGACTCAGCCTTAGAAATAGAAGCTCAAGCCAATGCCACCCTCGCCTATGTGCGGGAGTGGGGCATTGACAATAAATTGAAGTTCGCGCCTCACAAGACGTGTGCAATGTTGCTGACACGCCGACTAAAATTTGATGCCCCACGCCTGCGCATGGGCGGGGTGGACATACTTCTATCAGAAGAAATTAAGATTCTGGGACTCACTATCGACCACAAGCTCACGTTTAACACACACATTAAAAACATCTGCAGAAAAGCGATCGGCATCTATCACAAGCTTGCGAGGATGGCCCGGATCAGTTGGGGATTGCATCCCGAGGTGATCCGGACCATCTACGTAGCTGCAGTGGAGCCGACGATATTGTACGCCGCCAGTGCTTGGCACACAACGGCGAATAAGCTTGGCGTCCAAAAACAGCTGAACGTGGTGCAGCGCGGTTTCGCCCAGAAATTGTGCAAGGCCTACCGGACGGTCTCCCTGAACTCGGCATTAGTCTTGTCTGGCCTGCTCCCTCTGGACCTCAGGATTCACGAGGTGGCCTCATTATATGAGGCCAAGAGAGGAGTGGTCCAGCCATGGCTTGGAGACTGGGAGGCCGAACGGATGGCCCGAGCAATCGAGGCACCTCACCCCGCTGTGCACACCGCTTTGGAGTTCAAGGACCTGGTAGACGAGGAACAAATTAACGAGTACATCCACTTGGATGTACGTATATTTACGGACGGGAGCAAGATTGAGGGCCGGGTCGGTGCAGCGTTATCATTTTGGAATAACGCGGCCGAAACCAAGGCCCTCAAGCTTGCTCTCGCGCCGCACTGTACCGTCTACCAGGCCGAGCTCCTGGCACTGTGCAGAGCGGCCAGTGAGATCCTCAGGCGTGGCGCGACCACGTTCGGCATCTTCTCCGATAGCAGAGCCGCGCTTCTGACGGTGGTTAACCGTCATGCCCTCCATCCCCTGGCGGTGGAAGCCCGGGCCGCCATTCAAGAAGGCATGGCCCAGGGTAAGGAAATATCCTTATTCTGGGTCAAGGCCCACGCGGGACTGGAGGGCAATGAGCGAGCCGACGAGCTCGCCAAGGAGGCGGCTCTGAAATCGAAGAAGGCACCGGACTACGGTTTGTATCCGGTTTCATTCGTGAAGCGTGTTCTGCGTCAGCGCACGCTCCACGAGTGGAATGAGAGATACAAAGAAGGTACGACCGCCTCCGTCACCAAGCTTTTCCTCCCTTGTGCAGTGGAGGCGTATAGTATCGTCCGCAAGATGCCGGTCGCTGGCACCATCACGCAACTGCTTACGGGGCACGGTGGGTTCGCAGAATACCTACACCGTTTTAGGTGTAAGGCGAGCCCATCGTGCGCCTGCGACCCGGACGTACGCGAATCCATTACACACCTCATTCTGGAATGCCCAGTCCATGCCCTGGATCGTCTGAATTTCGAACACAGAAACAATATTAATTTAAACTTTGACAATTTGCCGAAAATGTTAAAAGATCACAGAGACGAGTTTTTAAAGTATGCAGGAAAAATAATTAATACTGTACACAAGAGGAATGGAGGGAAATAAGTATATATAGTCAATATTATAATTAATATAAGATTTATATATATAAAATCGAAATGAAAAACGTCGATGTATAATATAAGGATAGAAATTAAGATCATTGTTAAAAGTAAGATACACATTGTTAAGGTTAAGAATGGTACTAGTAGTTATTGTTATAGTAGTTAGTTATAGTAGTAATTTGTTATAAAAATAGTATATAATTGTTAAAATTTGTTAAAAGAAATTTAGATAATAAAATCTTAGATAATGATAAAGATGTAAATAGAATAAGGACAAAAATGTATAAAACTGAAAAAACAAAACCTTTAATAAAGAAACTCAACGCAATCATATCCCACCATCCCAACTCAAAAGAATGAAAGGTCGAATGAAAGTGCGAGAGGAATAAAAGAAGAAATAGAATGTTACCGAGAGAACTGGAATGAAAGATGATTAAAATTAAAAACAAAAAAAAACGACGTATTCGCGGGTGGCGCCACGGGGTGTGCGGCGTCGTGCGCTGGTTAATCACCGTTTTCCAGTGCATGGCGACCATGCGCCCCGTGGCGTGGCCAGCGAATACGGGTGTAAGTTTAGTTTCCACAAGGAAAGAGCCCTGAGAGGGCTACAGCTCCAATAGTTAGCCTAGTTAGTATTAGTAATATTGCAGTCTAATAGGCTTTGCCATAGGCAAAGGTGCGTAAAAAAAAAAAAAAAAAAAAAAAAAAAAAAAAAAAAAAAAAAAACCTAACCTAACCTAACCTAACCTAACCTAACCTAACCTAACCTAACCTAACCTAACCTAACCTAACCTGCGATGAAGTCCGCGTCGCTAGGCCGGAAAAGTGCGCGGAGTTGCGCATCTCCGGCCTCGGTGACACGGCCACGAAGGAGGCCATAGCGCAGGTGGTGGCGGACGTAGGAGGGTGCGCCACCACCAGCATAGTCTGTGGAGACGTTGTCCGCCAGGCGGGACGAGAGGGCACGGCGTGGGTCAAGTGCCCGGTCGCGGCGGCCAAAAAGGTGACAGATGGCCGCCCTCTTATGGTTGGCTGGTCCCGCGTCCGTGCGGTTTTGTTGGAGTCCAGGCCTCAGCGGTGCTTCCGCTGCCTGGAGGTGGGGCACGTAGGGGCCCAGTGCGCTGCGGGAGTTGACCGCAGTGCACTCTGCTACCGCTGCGGGCAGCCCGGCCACAAGGCGGCGGGCTGCTCGGCGGAGCCAAATTGTCCCATCTGCGCGGCGGCGGGAACTGCCGCTGCGCACCGCCTGGGCTCCAAGGCCTGCTTGGCGGCCTCGAATAAGAGAAGGCGTCGTGGTGGTGCGGGGCGAAAGGTGGTGCCGGTTGCGGCCCCACCACCCACCCAGACAAATGTGGAGGAGAGGATGGACGTCGCCACAAATTAAATGGCTCCCAACTCGTTCCTGCAGGCCAACGTCGGGCACTGTGCGGCGGCCCAAGATACTTTAATGCAGGCCATCGCAGAGTGTCGGGCGAATGTGGCCGTAGTCGCCGAACCGTACGCGGTTCTCGGCCGGGATAACTGGGCGGGAAGCCGCGACGAGTTGGTGGCTATCGTCTCCCAGCAGGGCGCGTTTAGCAGAGTATCAAAAGGACGCGGCTGCGTCCTCGTGCTGCTGGGAGACGTTGCAGTGATCGGGGTGTACTTCTCCCCAAACAGAAGCCTCGCCGAATACGAGCAGTGGCTCGCAGAGGTCGGGGCTCTGGTGGTGGAAGCGCACCCCACCCCGTTGGTGGTTGCCGGAGATTTTAACGCTCACTCACAGGCGTGGGGATCTCCGGCGACCGATGGACGGGGTGAGTTGGTGGAGGAATGGGCGGCGTCCCACGGCTTGGTGCTCCTCAACCGGGGTTCAGTCCACACGTTTGTGCGGTCAACGGGCAGGTCAATTGTCGACCTGTCCTTCGCCAGTTCTGGCCTGGCGAACCGCGCACGTGGCTGGAGGGTGGTCACGGGGGAGGAGACGATGTCGGATCATCGTTACATACGGTTCGACATCGTCGACTCCGGCCTGAGGACCCCGGCGGTCGGGGACCGCCTGGTTGAGGAAGGTCCGCGGTGGCGTCTGCGGACGCTGGACCGGGAGCTGGCGAAGGAGGCGGCCATCGTGGAGCGATGGGCCGCAGTCGACGAAAGCCCGGACGTGGACGCGAGGGCTGAGCGGCTTTCCGGTGCTCTGACTCGCGTCTGCGATGCGGCGATGCGGAGGGCGGGGCCTATCAAGCCGCGGCGGCGAGTTTACTGGTGGAACGAGGAGTTGGCGGGGCTGCGTGCTTCATGCCACGCAGCCCAGCGCAGGTGCACTCGCAGCCGCGGTCGTAGCGTCAGGGATCCCGTCCAAGAAGAGGAGTTGCACGCCGCATACCGGGCGGCCCGAGCGGCCTTCAGCTCGGGCATCAGGGCCGCCAAGAAGGCGGCCTGGGAGGAGTGGCTCGAGAGCCTCAATGAAGATCCGTGGGGGCGCCCGTACAAGGTCGTGAGTGAAAAACTCCGGCCCTGGGCGCCTCCGCTCACCAGGTCTCTCGAGCCAGTTTTCGTCGACAACGTCGTCAGTTCCCTCTTCCCTGAGCGGGAGGAGTGGGTCCCACCGCGGATGGCACCGAGCCAGACGCCGGCATACGCAGAGGCGATCATTCCGCCCGTGTCCGAAGCCGAACTCGGGGTGGCGGTCCTCAAACTCAAGTCGAGGAACCGCGCCCCCGGCCCGGACGGCATCCCTGGGCGGGTCATCGCCCTCGTCATGCCGGCGTTCGAGGAGGAGACGCTGTCCCTATTGTCGGAGTGTTTGGCGTCGGGGAGGGTCCCGCGACGATGGAAAACCGGGCGGCTCGTGCTGTTGAAGAAGCACGGGCGCCCGGCCGAGTCGCCGTCGGCCTACCGCCCCATAGTCTTGCTCGACGAGATGAGCAAGCTGTTTGAGCGGGTGCTCGCGGCGCGTCTCGTCGGGCACCTGGATGGGGCGGGGCCCAATCTCAGTGACGGCCAATACGGTTTCCGTCGTGGGAGGTCGACCCTGGACGCCATATCCCGGCTACGGGACAGCGTCGAAGAGGCGGTCGGTCGGGGGGAGGTGTTGTTGGCGGTTTCGCTGGACATCGCGAACGCCTTCAACACCATCCCCTGGCAGACCATCGCCGAGGCGCTGAGGTACCACAATGTCCCGTGGTACCTCAGGCGCATCCTTGCGGACTACTTCGTGGACCGGGCCATCTCCTATCCGGCCCGGTCGGCGCTAGTCCGCAAGCAAATGTCGTGCGGTGTTCCGCAGGGGTCGGTGCTTGGTCCGCTCCTGTGGAACATCGCGTACGATTGGGTCCTGCGCGGTGCCACTCTTCGGGGAGTCGGCGTACTTTGTTACGCCGACGATACCCTGGTAACCGCGCGGGGCCCAGACTTTCGGGACGCAAAAGTCCTGGCCACTGCGGGCGTAGCCCAGGTGGTCAGCCGCATCAGGGCGCTCGGACTCCAAGTGGCCCTCGAGAAATCCGAGGCCGTCTTTTTTCACGGGCCTCGGCGAGGGCCCCCTCGAGATTCCCACATTGTGGTGAGCGGCACCCCCATCGCTGTCGGGAAGACCATAAAGTATCTTGGTCTGGTGCTTGACAGTCGGTGGGGTTTCGCCGAGCACTTCCGGCGTCTGTCGTCAAATTTGATCTCATACGCCGGAAGGCTGTCGAGGCTGCTCCCCAATAGTGGGGGGCCCGGTAGCACGTGTCGCCGTCTTTACGACGGTGTAGTACGCTCCAAGGCGCTCTACGGAGCGCCTATCTGGGCGGACGCCCTCAGCGCCGCAACGATTCCTCTGTTGCGGCGCCCGCAGCGAGTGCTTGCGCAGAGGGCGGCACGGGCGTACTGCACTGTCTCTTACGAGGCGGCGTGCTTAATTTCCGGAAGCCTCCCTTGGGATCTCGAGGCAGGAGTCCTGAAGAAGGTTTATAACGAGAGCGCCCTGGTGCGACTGAATGGTGGTCGCCCGCTTCCGGAGGAGATCGACCGCTGGAGACAGTCGGCTCGCGACGATCTCTTCCGGGAGTGGGCCTTGCGATTGGAGTCGCCTTCCGCGAGTGCGATGCTCGTGGGGGCCGTTCGACCCGTCCTGCGGGCCTGGGTGGAGAGGTCACACGGTGCGCCGACGTACCACCTTACGCAACTACTCACAGGACATGGCTGTTTCGCCAAGTACCTGTGTGAGGTGCCTAGGGTGGAGCCGGACACCGTGTGTCGTCACTGCCCGGCCGGTGTCATCGACACAGCGGCCCACACCCTTGCCGAGTGCACGGCATGGGACGGGCCGCGTTCTGCCCTCACGGGCATCGTTGGTGTAAATTTGTCTCTGCCGGCCGTGGTGCAAGCCATGGCCGGCAGCCAACAGTGTTGGGCCGCCGTCGCCACGTTCGCTAGCGTGGTGATGGCGGCCAAGAGAGAAGCACTGCGGGAGCGGGAGCGTGCTGGACAGACGCTCCCGCCCTACCGTGCTGTTCGGGGGCGTCGACGTGCCGAATACATGCGCACCCCCGACTAGTGTTTTTGACCGTGGGCGGAAGGTCGGGGGACCTCCGCCCACCGATGGTCACCCGTGACGACGGGCACCCTCCTCGTGTTCCGGACGGTGCCCACTTACGCACGCCCGCACCGGCCGTTCTCTACCCTCTCTGCTTTCAGAGAGGTGTTCGAGAACGGTGGAGGTGCGGGCTAGATTCTTCAGCTCCTTAGGGAGCTCCGGGGGGATCACTTAATTGGCACCCCGAGGCGAGCCCCGACATCACGGGGCGCCCCTTGCCGGCTCGCAGTGAATTAACCTCTGGCCTACCCTGCGAGCCGGCTTAAGGTGAGGCGGAACACCGCGGTGGTTTAGTGGGTAGTACGGGCCCTCTCCTCTTTGGGTCCGTGAGTCCCACACACCGTCCCTGCTGCCCCCGCAGCAGGGATGACGGTGCTTAAATGCATTCCCCGCGTCAACAAAAAAAAAAAAAAAAAAAAAAAACCTAACCTAACCTGGGGTGCGGTCGGATAACCTCCACGTTGGCTTAGCCCTGCTTCTTGTCCTTTCTACTTCGGTGCGGGGAACGGAAGCCGGGACGCTGGTGCACCCTGGACAATGGTTATTGGTGTCCTCCTCGGAGGATTCTGGTAGCGATTGACCAAGTCCGACAAGCCCTTTTCAGGGCTAGCTGACCCCATGAGGGGGGTCGTGGTATGGCGGGCCTGCAAGGCCCGCGGCGTCGTCGTTGTCGTTTTTTTTTTTTTTTTTTTTCTTTGTTCTTCTTTCTCCTTGTTTATTCTTCCCTCTTTCTTGTTCTTGTCTTCTGTTCTTTTATCTCTTCTGTCGCGGCAACGGCGTGCTGTGCGTCAGCTCCTTAGGGAGCTATGGTGGGGTCGTTTTCGGCCTCACCCGAGCTGAGCCTTAACAGGCAAGCGGACCCCATGAGGGGGTCGGGGTGTATGGGCCTGCAAGGCCCATGGGGAAGGACGTGACCGAAAGGTCGCATCGGGGAGGCCTGACCAGCCTCTCGTAGCCGGCCACGTTTCGTCGTGCAACGACCCCTGTCTCACGGTCTACAGGGTACGTGCGGCGCAACGTGGCCGAAGGCGGCTTGCCTTAATTGGCTGGCCTGAGGGTGATACCCGATACAAAAATCCGTGAAGGAAAGCACGTTAAAACCCGGCGGATACTTGGCGACCTCCGCATGCATTAGCCCGCTCCCCGGAATGAGCGTCACCCGGGGAGTGTTTGTAGATCGTCTCATTCTCGTGGGTTCAATTATGGAAAATTCAAATAAAATACAAAATGATGTCGGAAGTGGAGAGGAGAGGCCCGGTACTCCGGTTCCGGGTCGGAAATTGTTGAGGGTGGCGGTGTCACGTTGTGACACCGCAGTGTTGTCCCGGGACCTACTGCTGTCAGATTCTGACAGCAGTGTGGTCTCGATGATTGAAGTGACCTCGGGTCCCCCATCGCCCCTGTGTTCCCGGCTGTTTCGCAGGCCCCGGAACTCTGACTCGGAGGGGGACAGCGAGGAGTCGGCTGGCTCATCACCGAGGAGGCATATGAAGCGCCACCTCAACCCGCCAGGAGAAGATGAGGCTGGTGACGTGTTGGCCAAACAGCGGCCCAGGCGAGGACGCCCCCCTACAACGGGGCACTACGTGGGCCTCGCACAGGCGAAAGCAGCGCTGAATGCCCAGCGCGAAAAGGAGCTGGAGCTCCAGGCCGAAGAGGAGCTCGTGGAAGAACTGCGGGGTAGGGAGGAGAGGCGGCTCTCCTTCCTTCGCCAGTCTCCCGCATCGGGAAAGGAGGCTTCGACGTCGCCGCCAGCTGCTGGGGAACTCCGAGCCGAGCAGCTGGGCCGCGCAATTGGGGAAGCGGTGGAGTCTATTCGCTCCATCGCCCATAAGAGCTCCAAATTGAAGGGGCAGTCAGTCCAGGGCCTCAGGAGCGCTGCAGGCTCCATAATGGAGCACGTGCGGGAGCTGTTGTCCCGCACGGAGTCTGATGAGGTGGCTCGCCTGCTGCGCGAGATTGCGGCCCTCAAGGCCGAAATGCAGGTGATAAAGCAGCAGGCGAGTGAAGCGCCGTCGATGTCGCGCGAGGAGATCATGTTCATGATCAACGCGCGCTTCGACGGCGTTTCGGACCGCCTGCTTCCGGAGCCGCGGCTGCGCCCGCCCCTTCAGGCGGACGCCCGCAACGCCGCACGCTCCACAGCTGCCACCGTCACTGATGGCCCTTCGGCGGCAGCCGTAGGAAACTTCGGCGCCTCCATGCCCACTCGCTCCACTGGAGCCAAAGGCCGCTCGGCCAAAGTCGCGCCCGCGGTTGGCGCCTCCTCCGCCGCTGCAGCTCATTCCGCGCCCAACCCTTCGTTGGAGGAGGCGGAGGTTTCCGCACCAGCGGCTTCTTCTCCCCCTGTGAGTCAGGGGACTCAGAAGAAGCCCAAACGAAAGAAGAGGAGCGCTGCGGCGCGAGAGGCAGAGGCGGCGCGTCAGGCGCCCCCCTTGCAGGAATCCACTTCTCGGCCTTTGCCCGAGGCGTGGAATGTGGTGGCAGGGCGCCCAAAAAAGGCGCCAGCCCCGAAGGCGCCCGCCAAGGCAACCGCTAATGGCAATGCCGTGCGGCGCGCCCCGAAACTCCGCGCCCCCCGAACCGCTGCAGTGGTCATCACACTGCAGCGTGAAGCTGCGGATAGGGGCGTAACGTACGCCGCTAAACTCGCCGAGGCTGAGAGGTCAGTCGACCTCAAGAGCCTCGGCATCGAGGCGTTGCGATTCCGCACGGCAGTGACCGGTGGACGAGTCCTCGAGGTGGCGGGTGCCGATAACGCCCAAAAAGCGGACGCTCTGGCGGAGCGGCTGAGAGCCGCACTCGGCGAGGAAGTCAGGGTCGCCAGGCCGGAGAAATGTGCAGAGCTGCGCATCTCCGGCTTGAGTGACGCGGCGACTCAGGAGCAAGTCGCGGGGATGGTGGCGGACTTAGGAGGGTGTGCCACCACCTCCGTCAAGGTAGGTAGCATAGTCCGCTCCTCGGGGCGCAACGGCACGGCGTGGGTGCAGTGCCCGGTCGCGGCGGCCAAAAAACTCACAGATGGCCGCCCTCTTGCGATCGGATGGTGCCGCGTCCGTGCCGTCCTTTTGGAGGTCCGGCCCCAGCGATGCTTCCGCTGCCTGGAGGTGGGGCACGTGGGGGCGAAGTGCGCTGCGGGCATCGACCGCAGCGACCTTTGTTACTGCTGTGGGAAGGCCGGCCACAAGGCGGCCGGCTGCGTAGCGGAGCCGTGCTGCCCCATATGCTCGGCAGCGGGAGCGCCGTCCACGCACCGCCTGGGCACAAAGGCGTGCCTGGCGGCATCAGAAAAACGGGGTCGGACCCGTAGAGGAGGAAAGGGCAGGAGGGTGGCGGCGTCCCCCTCCGCCCCGTCAGAGGAGGCAATGGACACCGCCCAAGTTTAGATGGCTCAAATCTCGTTGCTGCAGGCCAACGTCAACCACTGTGCCGCGGCCCAGGATCTCTTGATGCAGACCGTGGTACAGTGGCAGGCGACCGTGGCCGTAGTCTCCGAACCGTACGTTGTTCGGTCCCGGGATGACTGGGCCGGAGATCGCGACGGTTTGGTGGCTATCGTCTCCCAGCGGGGTGCGCTCGGCTTCGCCCCATTCGACAGAGTGTCGAGTGGGCGAGGCTGTGTGCTCGCACTGCTGGGAGACGTTGCAGTGATCGGGGTGTACTTCTCGCCTAACCGGGGCCTCGCCGAGTTCGAACAGTTCCTCGTCGAGGTCGGAGCTCTGGTGGCGGAAGTGCACCCCACCCCGGTTGTCGTCGCCGGGGACTTCAATGCCCACTCTCGGGCATGGGGCTCACCGGCGACAGATGATCGGGGTGAGATGGTGGAAGAATGGGCGGTGTCCCACGGCTTGGTGCTGCTCAACCAGGGGGCTGTAAACACGTTTGTGCGGGGCGAAGTGGGGTCTATCATAGACCTCTCGTTTGCGAGCCCCGCACTAGCTGACCGCATTTGCGGCTGGAGGGTGGTCGAGGGGGTGGAGACGATGTCGGACCACCTCTACATACGGTTCGACATCGCCGCCCCCAATTCGAGTACCCCAGCGGTCAGCAGTCGCCCCCTGGCTGGGGAAGGTCCGCGGTGGCGTCTCAAGACGCTCGACCGGGAGCTGGCGAAAGAGGCGGCCATCGTTGAGCGATGGGCCGCGGTCGATGGGGGTCTGGACGTGGACGCGAGGGCGGAGCGATTGGAGAGTGCGCTCACTCGCGTCTGCGATGCGGCGATGAGTAGGGTGGGGCCTGTCCCGCCGCGGAGGCGGGTGTACTGGTGGAACGACCACTTAGCGGGGCTGCGTACAGCTTGTGACGCAGCCCAGCGAAGGTGCACCCGCAGCCGCGGACGTAGAGTACGGGTCCCCGCCCAAGAAGAGGTCCTGCTCGCCGCATACCGGGCCGCCCGGGCGGTCTTTCGCTCGGCGATGAGAGCCGCCAAGGAAGCGGCTTGGAAGGAGTGGCTCGAAACACTCAACGAAGATCCGTGGGGGCGCCCGTACAAAGTCGTGAACGACAAACTTCGGCCGTGGGCGCCCCCGCTCACTAGGTCTCTCGAGCCCTCCTTCATAAGCGACGTCGTCAGCTCCCTCTTCCCTGCGCGGGAAGAGTGGGTCCCACCGCGGATGGCGCCAAGCCAGACGCCGGCGGACATCGGGGCGATTCCGCCCGTGTCCGATGCCGAATTGGGGGTCGCGGTTCTGAAACTCAAATTGAGGAACCGCGCCCCTGGCCCGGACGGCATCCCTGGGCGGGTCGTCGCCCTGGTGATGCCCGCGTTCGAGGAGGAGACGCTGTCCCTGCTGTCGGAATGTCTGTCGTCGGGAAGAGTCCCGCGACGATGGAAGACCGGGCGGCTCGTGCTGCTGAAGAAGCACGGGCGCCCGGCCGAGTCGCCGTCGGCCTACCGCCCCATCGTCCTGCTCGGCGAGATGAGCAAGCTGCTCGAGCGAGTGCTCGCGGCACGTCTCGTCGAGCACCTGGAGGGGGCGGGGCCCAATCTTAGTGACGGCCAGTACGGGTTCCGTCGCGGGAGATCGACCCTGGACGCGATATCCCGGCTCAGGGACAGCGTGGAAGAGGCGGTCGGCCAGGGGGAGGTGTTGTTGGCAGTGTCGCTGGACATCGCGAACGCCTTCAACACCATCCCCTGGGGGACCATTGCGGAGGCGATGGGGTACCACAAGGTCCCGTGGTACCTCAGGCGCGTACTCGCGGACTACTTTGTTGACCGGGCCGTCTCGTATCCGACCCGGTCGGGAGTGGTCCGCCGAGATATGACGTGCGGTGTTCCACAGGGGTCAGTCCTCGGGCCGCTCCTGTGGAACATCGGGTATGATTGGGTCCTGCGCGGTGCCACTCTTCGGGGCGTTGGCGTCTTTTGCTACGCCGACGATACCCTGGTCACCGCGCGGGGCCCGTCCTACAGGGACGCTAAAGTGTTGGCCACGGCTGGTGTGGCTCACATTGTCGGTCGCATCAGGGCGCTTGGACTCCAGGTGGCCCTCGAAAAATCGGAGGCCGTTTTCTTTCATGGGCCTCGGTCGGGGGCCCCTCCTCGGGATTCCCAGATTGTGGTGGGTGGCACCCCCATCGCTGTCGGGCGGACCTTAAAGTATCTTGGTCTGGTTCTCGACAGCAGATGGGGTTTCGTCGAGCACTTCCGGCGTCTGGCACCAAAACTGGTGTCATACGCCGGGAGGCTCGCCAGGCTGCTCCCCAATCGGGGGGGGCCTGGTAGTTCGTGCCGCCGTCTGTACGACGGTGTGGTGCGCTCGAAAGCGCTCTACGGAGCGCCCATCTGGGCGGGCACCCTCTGCGCCAAAAGTCTAGCGCTGCTGCGACGTCCGCAGCGCGCGATCGCGCAGAGAGGTGCACGGGCGTACTGCACCGTCTCTTACGAGGCGGCGTGCCTGATAGCCGGGTCCCTTCCATGGGATCTCGAGGCTGGAGTCCTCCAAGCCGTTTACGAGGAGTGCGCCCTGGTGCGACTGAGTGGTGGTCGCCCGCTTCCGGAGGAGATCGACCGCTGGAGACAGTCGGCTCGCGACGATCTCTTCCGGGAGTGGGCTTTGCGATTGGAGTCGCCTTCCGCGAGCGCGATGCTCGTGGGGGCCGTTCGACCCGTCCTGCGGGCCTGGGTGGAGAGGTCACATGGCGTACCGACGTACCACCTCACACAACTCCTCACAGGTCACGGTGTTTTCGCCAAATACCTGTGCAGGATTGTTGGGGTGGAGCCGGACGTCGTGTGTCGTCACTGCCCGGCCGGTGTCGTCGACACAGCGGCCCACACCCTTGCCGAGTGCACGGCATGGGACGGGCCGCGTTCTGCCCTCACGGGCATCGTTGGTGCGAATTTGTCTCTGCCGGCCGTGGTACAAGCCATGGCCGGCAGCCAGCAGTGTTGGGCCGCCGTCGCCTCGTTCGCCAGCCAGGTGATGGCGGCCAAGAGAGAGGAACTGCGGGTAAGGGAGCGGGCGGGTCGCACGCTTCCTCCCCGCCGTCCGGTCAGAGGGCGCCGCCTAGCGGCTTTCATGCGCGCCCCCGACTAGTGTTTTTTGACCGTGGGCGGAAGGTCGGGGGACCTCCGCCCACCGATGGTCACCCGTGGCGACGGGCACCCTCCTCGTGTTCCGGACGGTGCCCACTTACGCACGCCCGCACCGGCCGTTCTCTACCCTTTCTGCTTTCAGAAAGGTGCTCGAGAACGGTGGAGGTGCGGGCTAGATTCTTCAGCTCCTTAGGGAGCTCCGGGGGGGTCTGCCGGCTCGCAGTGATTTAACCTCTGGCCTACCCTGCGAGCCGGTTTAAGGTGAGACGGAACACCGCGGTGGTTTAGTGGGTATTACGGTCCGATCCCAGACCGTCGAGTCCCACACACCGCCCTGCTGCCCCCGCAGCGGGGTGACGGTGCCTAAATGCATTCCCCGCGTCAACAAAAAAAAAAAACCTAACCTAACCTAACCTAACCTAACCTAACCTAACCTGGGGTGCGGTCGGATAACCTCCACGTTGGCTTAGCCCTGCTTCTTGTCCTTTCTACTTCGGTGGGGGGAACGGAAGCCGGGACGCTGGTGCACCCTGGACAATGGTTATTGGTGTTCTCCTCGGAGGATTCTGGTAGCGATTGACCAAGTCCGACAAGCCCTTTTCAGGGCTAGCTGACCCCACGAGGGGGGTCGTGGTATGGCGGGCCTGCAAGGCCCGCGGCGTCGTTGTTGTTTTCTTTGTTCTTCTTTTCTCCTTGTTTATTCTTCCATCTTTCGTTTCTTGTCTTTGTTCTTCTATCTTTTCTGTCGCGGCAACGGCGCGCTGTTTGTTAGCTCCTTATGGAGCTATGGTGGGGTCGTTCTCGGCCTCACCTGAGCTGAGCCTTGACAGGCAAGAGGACCCCATGAGGGGGTCGGGGCGTATGGGCCTGCAAGGCCCATGGGGACGGACGTGACCGAAAGGTCGCATCGGGGAGGCCTGACCAGCCTCTCGTAGCCGGCCACGTTGCGTCGTGCAACGACCCCTGTCTCACGGTCTACAGGGTACGTGCGGCGCAACGTGGCCGAAGGCGGCTTGCCTTAACTGGCTGGCCTGAGGGTGATACCCGATACAAAAATCCGTGAAGGAAAGCACGTTAAAACCCTGCGGATACTTGGCGACCTCCGCATGTAATAGCCCACTCCTCGGAATGAGCGTCACCCGGGGAGTGTTTGTAGATCGTCTCGTTCTCGTGGGATAAAATATGGAATTTCTAAATAAAAAACAAATTGAGGATGTTGGTAGTAAGGAGGAGAGGCCCGGTACTCCAGTGCCGAGGCGGTGTCGGACCCCGGATCGAGACCGGAGCCGAAGCCGGAGTCGAAGCCGGGTTCGAAGCTCCGTTCGAGATCGGAAGGAGCTGCGGGTGTCGGTGTCGCGCTGCGACGCCGCACCGCGCGGCGGTGTGGTTGGAGAGGCGCTGTTGTCGGATTCTGACAGCAGCGTCGTTTCACTCGTGGAGGTATTGCCTCGCCCATCCCCCAGCCCGCTGTCTCGCCTGTGGCAGCGCGCTCACAAGCGCCGCAACTCAGGCTCGGAGGGGGACAGCGAGGAGTCGGTTGGCTCCAACAACACCCGGGGCCAACCCGGTAAACGAGGTCGCGGTCGCCCCCCTTCAACGGGGCACTACGTGGGCCTCGCAAAGGCGAAGGCCGACTATGTCGCGGCCAAAGAGCGGGAGATAGAGCTCCAGGCGGAACGAGAACTCGCCGAAGAGCTCCGAAGGCGGGAGGAGAGGCGACTCTCCTTCCTCCGCCAGCCTCCCGTTCAGGACGGAGAAAGCGAGGCGCGTATGCCGGCACCTGTGGGTGACCTCAGGGCCGAGCAATTGGAGAAGGCAGTTGAGGAGGCGGTGGAGTCTATACGCTCCATCGCCCACAAGAGCTCCAAGTTGAAGGGGCAGTCGGTCCAGGGCCTTAGGAGCGCTGCAGGCTCCATAATGGAACACGTGCGGGAGTTGCGTGGCCGGACCGACAGCGAAGAAAACGTCCGCTTGCAGCGTGAGGTGGCTGCATTGCGGGCCGAGTTGGAGGCGGTGAAGAAGCAGGTGAGCGCCCCGCCGTCGATGTCGCGCGAGGAGATCATGTTCATGATCAACGCGCGCTTCGACGGCGTTTCAAACCGCCTGCTTCCGGAGCCGCGGCTGCGCCCACCCCTTCAGGCGGACGCCCGTAACGCCGCTCGCGCCGCTGCGACATCGCTTCCGGACGTTGGCCGTTCTGTCGGCCCCGCTGTTTTTGACGCGTCGTTGGTGGAGATGGAGGTGCCCCCTGCAGTCACTCCCTCAACTTCTTTCCCCCCTACGAGTCAGGGGAAGAAAAAGAGGAATAAGAAGAAGAGCGCTGCAGCGCGAGAGGCCGAGGCGGCGCGTCAAGAGCGCCTCCAACCGGCACCCACACCTCGGCCACTAACCGGGGCGTGGAATGTTGTGGCTGGGCGCCCCAAGAAGACGCCAGTGGCCAAGCCTCCGGCTGCTAAGCCGGCATCGGCACCCGTTAACGCGCCTAACGTGGGGAAACGTGCCCCGAAACTCCACTCGCCCCGCACCGCGGCGGTGGTGATAACGCTGCAGCAGGGCGCGGCGGAACGGGGCGTGACGTACGCCTCCAAGCTCGCCGAGGCCGAGCGCAAAGTTAATTTGAAAAGCCTCGGCATTGAGGGCCTACGCTTCCGCACGGCAGCCACCGGGGGCAGGGTCCTTGAGGTGGCGGGCGCCGAGAAAAGCCAGAAGGCTGACGCTCTCGCCGAGAAACTTAGAGAGGCTCTCGGCGATGAAGTCCGCGTCGCTAGGCCGGAGAAGTGCGCGGAGCTACGCATCTCCGGCCTCGGTGACACGGCCACGAAGGAGGCCATAGCGCAGGTGGTGGCGGACGTAGGAGGGTGCGCCACCACCAGCGTAGTCTGTGGAGACGTTGTCCGCCAGGCAGGACGAGAGGGCACGGCGTGGGTAAAGTGCCCGGTCGCAGCGGCCAAAAAGGTGACAGATGGCCGCCCTCTTATGGTTGGCTGGTCCCGCGTTCGTGCGGTTTTGTTGGAGTCCAGGCCTCAGCGGTGCTTCCGCTGTCTGGAGGTGGGGCACGTAGGGGCCCGGTGCGCTGCGGGAGTTGACCGCAGTGCACTCTGCTTCCGCTGCGGGCAACCCGGCCACAAGGCGGCGGGCTGCTTGGCGGAGCCAAATTGTTCCATCTGCGCGGCGGCGGGAACTGCCGCTGCGCACCGCCTGGGCTCCAAGGCCTGCTTGGCGGCTTCGAAAAGGAGGAGGCGTCGTGGTGGTGTGGGGCGAAAGGTGGTGCAAGTTGCGGGACCCCAACCCACCCAGACAAATGTGGAGGAGAGTATGGACGTCGCCACAAATTAAATGGCTCCCAACTCGTTCCTGCAGGCCAATGTCGGGCACTGTGCGGCGGCCCAAGATATTTTGATGCAGGCCGTCGCGGAGTGTCAGGCGAATGTTGCCGTAGTCGCCGAACCGTACGCGGTTCTCGGCCGGGATAACTGGGCGGGAAGCCGCGACGAGTTGGTGGCTATCGTCTCCCAGCAGGGCGCGTTTAGCGGAGTATCAAAAGGACGCGGCTGCGTCCTCGCGCTGCTGGGAGACGTTGCAGTGATCGGGGTGTACTTCTCGCCAAACAGAAGCCTCGCCGAATATGAGCAGTGGCTCGCAGAGGTCGGGGCTCTGGTGGTGGGAGCGCACCCCACCCCGTTGGTGGTTGCCGGAGACTTCAACGCACACTCACAGGCGTGGGGATCTCCGGCGACCGATGGACGGGGTGAGTTGGTGGAGGAATGGGCGGCGTCCCATGGCTTGGTGCTCCTCAACCGGGGTTCGGTCCACACGTTTGTGCGGTCAACGGGCAGGTCAATTGTCGACCTGTCCTTCGCCAGTTCTGGCCTGGCGAACCGCACACGTGGCTGGAGGGTGGTCAGGGGGGAGGAGACGATGTCGGATCATCGTTACATACGGTTCGACATCGTCAACTCCGGCCTGGGGACCCCGGCGGTCGGGGACCGCCTGGTTGAGGAAGGTCCGCGGTGGCGTCTGCGGACGCTGGACCGGGAGCTGGCGAAGGAGGCGGCCATCGTGGAGCGATGGGCCGCAGTCGACGAAAGCCCGGACGTGGACGCGAGGGCTGAGCGGCTTTCCGGTGCTCTGACTCGCGTCTGCGATGCGGCGATGCGGAGGGCGGGGCCTACCAAGCCGCGGCGGCGAGTTTACTGGTGGAACGAGGAGTTGGCGGGGCTGCGTGCTTCATGCCACGCAGCCCAGCGCAGGTGCACTCGCAGCCGCGGTCGTAGCGTCAGGGATCCCGTCCAAGAAGAGGAGTTGCACGCCGCATACCGGGCGGCCCGAGCGGCCTTCAGCTCGGGCATCAGGGCCGCCAAGAAGGCGGCCTGGGAGGAGTGGCTCGAGAGCCTCAATGAAGATCCGTGGGGGCGCCCGTACAAGGTCGTGAGTGAAAAACTCCGGCCCTGGGCGCCTCCGCTCACCAGGTCTCTCGAGCCAGTTTTCGTCGACAACGTCGTCAGTTCCCTCTTCCCTGAGCGGGAGGAGTGGGTCCCACCGCGGATGGCACCGAGCCAGGCGCCGGCAGACGCAGAGGCGATCATTCCGCCCGTGTCCGAAGCCGAACTCGGGGTGGCGGTCCTCAAACTCAAGTCGAGGAACCGCGCCCCCGGCCCGGACGGCATCCCTGGGCGGGTCATCGCCCTCGTCATGCCGGCGTTCGAGGAGGAGACGCTGTCCCTATTGTCAGAGTGTTTGGCGTCGGGGAGGGTCCCGCGACGATGGAAAACCGGGCGGCTCGTGCTGTTGAAGAAGCACGGGCGCCCGGCCGAGTCGCCGTCGGCCTACCGCCCCATAGTCTTGCTCGACGAGATGAGCAAGCTGTTTGAGCGGGTGCTCGCGGCGCGTCTCGTCGGGCACCTGGATGGGGCGGGGCCCAATCTCAGTGACGGCCAATACGGTTTCCGTCGTGGGAGGTCGACCCTGGACGCCATATCCCGGCTACGGGACAGCGTCGAAGAGGCGGTCGGTCGGGGGGAGGTGTTGTTGGCGGTTTCGCTGGACATCGCGAACGCCTTCAACACCATCCCCTGGCAGACCATCGCCGAGGCGCTGAGGTACCACAATGTCCCGTGGTACCTCAGGCGCATTCTTGCGGACTACTTCGTGGACCGGGCCATCTCCTATCCGGCCCGGTCGGCGGTAGTCCGCAAGCAAATGTCGTGCGGTGTTCCGCAGGGGTCGGTGCTTGGTCCGCTCCTGTGGAACATCGCGTACGATTGGGTCCTGCGCGGTGCCACTCTTCGGGGAGTCGGCGTACTTTGTTACGCCGACGATACCCTGGTAACCGCGCGGGGCCCAGACTTTCGGGACGCAAAAGTCCTGGCCACTGCGGGCGTAGCCCAGGTGGTCAGCCGCATCAGGGCGCTCGGACTCCAAGTGGCCCTCGAGAAATCCGAGGCCGTCTTTTTTCACGGGCCTCGGCGAGGGCCCCCTCGAGATTCCCACATTGTGGTGAGCGGCACCCCCATCGCTGTCGGGAAGACCATAAAGTATCTTGGTCTGGTGCTTGACAGTCGGTGGGGTTTCGCCGAGCACTTCCGGCGTCTGTCGTCAAATTTGATCTCATACGCCGGAAGGCTGTCGAGGCTGCTCCCCAATAGTGGGGGGCCCGGTAGCACGTGTCGCCGTCTTTACGACGGTGTAGTACGCTCCAAGGCGCTCTACGGAGCGCCTATCTGGGCGGACGCCCTCAGCGCCGCAACGATTCCTCTGTTGCGGCGCCCGCAGCGAGTGCTTGCGCAGAGGGCGGCACGGGCGTACTGCACTGTCTCTTACGAGGCGGCGTGCTTAATTTCCGGAAGCCTCCCTTGGGATCTCGAGGCAGGAGTCCTGAAGAAGGTTTATAACGAGAGCGCCCTGGTGCGACTGAATGGTGGTCGCCCGCTTCCGGAGGAGATCGACCGCTGGAGACAGTCGGCTCGCGACGATCTCTTCCGGGAGTGGGCCTTGCGATTGGAGTCGCCTTCCGCGAGTGCGATGCTCGTGGGGGCCGTTCGACCCGTCCTGCGGGCCTGGGTGGAGAGGTCACACGGTGCGCCGACGTACCACCTTACGCAACTACTCACAGGACATGGCTGTTTCGCCAAGTACCTGTGTGAGGTGCCTAGGGTGGAGCCGGACACCGTGTGTCGTCACTGCCCGGTCGGTGTCGTCGACACAGCGGCCCACACCCTTGCCGAGTGCACGGCATGGGACGGGCCGCGTTCTGCCCTCACGGGCATCGTTGGTGTAAATTTGTCTCTGCCGGCCGTGGTGCAAGCCATGGCCGGCAGTCAACAGTGTTGGGCCGCCGTCGCCACGTTCGCTAGCGTGGTGATGGCGGCCAAGAGAGAAGCACTGCGGGAGCGGGAGCGTGCTGGACAGACGCTCCCGCCCTACCGTGCTGTTCGGGGGCGTCGACGTGCCGAATACATGCGCGCCCCCGACTAGTGTTTTTGACCGTGGGCGGAAGGTCGGGGGACCTCCGCCCACCGATGGTCACCCGTGACGACGGGCACCCTCCTCGGACGGTGCCCACTTACGCACGCCCGCACCGGCCGTTCTCTACCCTCTCTGCTTTCAGAGAGGTGCTCGAGAACGGTGGAGGTGCGGGCTAGATTCTTCAGCTCCTTAGGGAGCTCCGGGGGGGTCACTTAATTGGCCCCTCCGAGGCGAGCCCCGACTTCACGGGGCGCCCCCTTGCCGGCTCGCAGTGATTTAACCTCTGGCCTACCCTGCGAGCCGGCTTAAGGTGAGGCGGAACACCGCGGTGGTTTAGTGGGTAGTACGGGCCCTCTCTTCTTTGGGTCCGTGAGTCCCACACACCGTCCCTGCTGCCCCCGCAGCAGGGATGACGGTGCTTAAATGCATTCCCCGCGTCAACAAAAAAAAAAAAAAAAAAAAAAAAAACCTAACCTAACCTAACCTAACCTAACCTAACCTGGCCGTGGGCGGTGGGTCGGGGGGCCCACCGCTCACGCGAAAGGCCCTGAGGAGTCCGACGCCTCTTATGTGTTTCGGGGGCGTCGCTTCTATGTTGATTGGGGGGGGGTTAGGCCCCCCGTGTTGAGCTCGAAAGAGCGCCCCTTTTCCGGGCCGCCGTTGCTTAACAGTTTCTGTCTATCCGGCGGCCCGGCTAAGGCGAAGGAGAAACACCGTGGATAGGTTTTAGTGGGTAGTCCGGCCCGTTTTCCATCCTAGGGCCGGGAGTCCCACACGAAGCCGTCTCGCTCCCCCCCCGCAGCGAGACGGTGAAGTGCGTAAATGCATCACCGACCACGTAAAAAAAAAAAAAAAAAAAAAAACCTAACCTAACCTAACCTAACCTCAACGAATTCGTAACCTATTTGACAGCATAACTCGCTCAGTTTTTGACCTAGATCGATAATTTTAACATTTTTGGCATCCTGTTGTCGCGCCCGTTACATACATATAAAGTTCGCCCGGTTTTGCTCGTTTTTCAAAATTTATCTAACTTTTGGCCTAACTTTTTATATAAAACATTAAATTTTACATTTCAAACTTCAGATTTTAAACAAACCATCTATACCGTTAGATACCTCTTCGTAGGCGCTTTCTGGCGGTACAGCTTTCAATAGTAAAAACCTAAATTCAGCTGCTGGAATCTTCAGTTCGTGGTGCACCTGGTGATCACATAGTAGTTTCCGAATTGTTTATTCAAAATTTTGTTCTAGACCTAGACTTTTTATTACACCATATTAAAGTTCATCCTAATACCTTTCTCTGGACACCCCTTTTGTTGATAAGGGTTGATATTCGGTTGTATCAAATTTCACTTTTGTGGTACATCTAGTGCCTCAAAAAACAGTCAAAGTGCTATAATTCCAAATTTTGTACTACACCAAATATTTTTATTACGTCACAATATAGCCCGTCTAAATACCTATCTTTAGACGTATCATTTGTTTTTCTAGGTCTTATAGTTTTTGAGAGAACCGCAAAAAACTGCGTTTTGATATAAATAAAGCCATACCATAGAACCGATAAATATCAAATAAAGTCTTCCTTAGAAGGACATTTTTAACGAAATTTCAACGAATTCGTAACCTATTTGACAGCATAACTCGCTCAGTTTTTGACCTAGATCGATAATTTTAACATTTTTGGCATCCTGTTGTCGCGCCCGTTACATACATATAAAGTTCGCCCGGTTTTGCTCGTTTTTCAAAATTTATCTAACTTTTGGCCTAACTTTTTATATAAAACATTAAATTTTACATTTCAAACTTCAGATTTTAAACAAACCATCTATACCGTTAGATACCTCTTCGTAGGCGCTTTCTGGCGGTACAGCTTTCAATAGTAAAAACCTAAATTCAGCTGCTGGAATCTTCAGTTCGTGGTGCACCTGGTGATCACATAGTAGTTTCCGAATTGTTTATTCAAAATTTTGTTCTAGACCTAGACTTTTTATTACACCATATTAAAGTTCATCCTAATACCTTTCTCTGGACACCCCTTTTGTTGATAAGGGTTGATATTCGGTTGTATCAAATTTCACTTTTGTGGTACATCTAGTGCCTCAAAAAACAGTCAAAGTGCTATAATTCCAAATTTTGTACTACACCAAATATTTTTATTACGTCACAATATAGCCCGTCTAAATACCTATCTTTAGACGTATCATTTGTTTTTCTAGGTCTTATAGTTTTTGAGAGAACCGCAAAAAACTGCGTGCGATCGCCCGCCCACCCGCCCTGTTCTCTCGTCTAGGGACCTAGACTTGGAAGCGGACGACTGGAAGGTCACAGGGACTTTTCTAAGCCAAAACCTACACTTAAATATTAATTATTAATTTGTATTGTAGATTTGTTTACAGGTTAGTTTAGGTTAATTGTACTGCCTCTATTGGCTTAGGATTAAGTGACTTTGTGTAGCAGCGCTACCTTGACGGGGGTAGAGTCTTCTGTACCCCCTCTAGTTTTAAGACTTAGTAGCCCTATTGGCTTAGATTGTATATCTAAATTTTGACGCGATATTCTTATAATTCTATTGTTTTTACATTGTGTTTGTCCGTTTTTGTTCCCTATTGGGTTTTAACCTTGTAATTATTTTTTTTTTTATAGGATTTTTAAATATTTTAATTAATCGCATAACTGCATATTTATATACTATTCTGATTGTTATTTTTTGGTTAGGTTGGGTTAAACACCGGACGCTTTACACCCGGTGTGCAACAAGCCCCCACATTATCAGTCTGCACTTACCTTTTAACACAGGATGTTCTCAACTCCTCCTCCTTCTAAAAACTGCCAGGGGAACGGCGTGTCACCCTCAAAAACGGTGACAAAAATACCGATACGCAAAAGCACGGAGGCTAGCGGCAGCGGGACGACCCCGCAGGTACCCGCCGCAAAACAGAAGATACCGAAGGTTATAGTACAACATTGGGCTGCTTCCAGTGTTTGGGAGGATATTCGAGAAGATGCTGGTTAGGCGGCTGGTATGGCACCTAGCACCGAGGATGAGCCCCCGTCAGTACGGCTTCATGCCGCAGCGCAGTACCGAGGACGCCCTCTGCGCCCTGGTGGGCCACGTGAGGGGCGAACTTCGCAAGAAGAAGCTCATCACGATGGTCTCGCTGGACATAGAGGGCGCCTTCGATAACGCGTGGTGGCCTGCCATCAAGGTTCGGCTGGCGGAGGAACAGTGTCCACCGGTGTTACGTGCGGTGCTAGCCGACTACCTCAGCGAGAGGAGGGTACGAGTGAGGTACGGGGGCTGCGAATACGTTAGGGAAACCACCAAGGGCTGCGTGCAGGGCTCCATCGGAGGCCCTATACTCTGGAATCTCCTCCTCGATCCCCTATTGAAGGGTCTCACGGAGAGAGGCGACTATTGTCAGGCTTTTGCAGACGACATAGTCGTCGTCTTTTCCGGGGACACGGCAATGGAGATCGAGCGCCGTGGCAATGGCGCCCTCGAGTATGTTCGGTCTTGGGGTGTCATGAACAAGCTGAGGTTTGCACCGCACAAAACGTGCGCTATGGTGCTTACCAATAAGCTTGATTATGACACCCCACGCCTGAGCATGGGCGGGGTCGACATTGCAATGGCGGAGGAAATCAAGTTGCTGGGGCTGACGATCGACCGGCGGTTGACGTTCAATGCCCACGTCGCAAACGTGTGCGAACGGGCATTGGGCGTCTACAAGCGGGTGTCGTCAGCCGCCAGATCCAGCTGGGGCCTCCATCCGGAGATAATCCGGATAATCTACACCGCGACAGTGGAGCCCATCATCACATATGCAGCAGCAGCTTGGGCGCCAGCGACAGAAAAGAAAATGGTGCAGAAGAGACTCAACGTGGTGCAGCGCGGCTTCGCACAGAAGCTGTGCCGGGCCTACCGGACGGTGTCTCTCAATGCCGCGTTGGCATTGGCCGGCCTGCTCCCCTTGGACATTCGGATCAGGGAAAATGCTTCCCTGTACGAATCGAAAAGGGGGGTAGGACGACCAGTGCTGGCCGACCGGGATGTAGAGACACCATTCCCATTCAGCCAGAGACCTCATCCAGCCGACCATATTAGCAGGCAATTCATGCGCCTCACCTCCCAGAGTGATGTGGCAGACCTGGTAGGCGATGCAGTACGTATTTTTACAGACGGCAGCAAGATTGATGGCAAGGTAGGAGCCGCTCTGTCGATCTGGGAACGACAGACGGAAACCAGAGCCATCAAACTTGGACTGTCGCCCTACTGCACCGTCTACCAGGCCGAATTGCTTGCAATATGCCGGGCTACGAGGCTCGCGGCTGAAAGGCCCGGTACACGCTTCGCAATCATCAGCGACTCCCGATCGGCCCTCGAATCCGTTACCAACCACGCCTCCACCCACCGCCTGGCCGTTGAGGCCAGGGCCAACATCAGGGCCGGCGAGGTCCAGGGCAGGGAAATTTCCCTGTTCTGGATCAAAGCGCACGCCGGTCTGGAGGGTAACGAGAGGGCCGATGAGCTGGCGAAGAGTGCCGCGTTGAGTCTGAAAACCCGACCCTCCTACGATCAAGTGCCGGTTTCATTCGTCAAACGAATTCTCCGCGAGAAGTCGGTTGACGAATGGAATCGGCGATATACAGAGGGCGGGGTCGCCGGCGTGACCAAGTTGTTTTTCCCTGACGTCCGCGCAGCCCACAAATTCGTCGTCAAAGTAGGTACTGGGTACCTACTCACCCAGATACTCACAGGGCACGGCGGGATCGCCTCGTACTTGCATCGTTTCAAGTGCAAGGCGAGTCCGTCGTGTGCCTGTGACGCTACCGTCGACGAAACCGTGCCTCACCTCCTGTTCGAGTGTCCCATCTTTGGGACACAACGGTATGACCTGCAGATGTCCCTGGCCACTGAGTTTAATTTGAGTAGGGTAGGGCAACTGTTACTTGATGGGACTACTAGGTGGAAGGTCGTCGCCTTCTTTACTTATGTGGCAGGACGTGCGGTGGAGAGAAACAGGACCTAGGAACCCCCGGCTGAACATCTATGATAGGCTTATGCCGCCAGCATACATCGCTCTCAGCCGGGAAGTTAACCGCAAGGTCCTGTTTCTACCCACCGCACCACAAAGTCTTAGAGATTATTATTGTGTTGTTTGGTTTATTGTTTGTATTAGCAATTTGATTTATACATTAATTTATTGACGATTTTATTTTCTAATTTTATTTTGACAATTTTACACAATTTTTTAAATCTTAAATCATTATTTATACAACCAATATTTGAAATTGCCCATCTATTGTTATTTACAAATTTTAACTATACACAGCCCCATAAAATTTTTTTTTTTTTTTTAGTTAGCTTTAAGAGTCGCAATTGAAAACCCTATTAAATAAAGTATGCCAGAAAAGCCTTACTTATGGTAGGGAAACTGTTCGCGGGCCAGGCCACAGCGCCTGGACTTAAAAAAAAAAAAAAAAAAAAAAAAAAAAAAAAAAAAAAAAAAAAAAAAAAAAAAAAACCTAACCTAACCTAACCTAACCTAACCTAACCTAACCTAACCTGGGCTACGAGGCTCGCGGCTGAAAGGCCCGGTACACGCTTCGCAATCATCAGCGACTCCCGATCGGCCCTCGAATCCGTTACCAACCACGCCTCCACCCACCGCCTGGCCGTCGAGGCCAGGGCCAACATCAGGGCCGGCGAGGTCCAGGGCAGGGAAATATCCCTGTTCTGGATCAAAGCGCACGCCGGTCTGGAGGGTAACGAGAGGGCCGATGAGCTGGCGAAGAGTGCCGCGTTGAGTCTGAAAACCCGACCCTCCTACGATCAAGTGCCGGTTTCCTTCGTCAAACGAATTCTCCGCGAGAAATCGGTTGGCGAATGGAATCGGCGATACACAGAGGGCGGGGTCGCCGGCGTGACCAAGTTGTTTTTCCCTGACGTACGCGCAGCCCACAAATTCGTCATCAAAGTGGGTACTGGGTACCTACTCACCCAGATACTCACAGGGCACGGCGGGATCGCCTCGTACTTGCATCGTTTCAAGTGCAAGGCGAGTCCGTCGTGTGCCTGTGACGCTACCATCGACGAAACCGTGCCTCACCTCCTGTTCGAGTGTCCCATCTTTGGGGCACAACGATATGACCTGGAGATGTCCCTGTCCACCGATTTTAGTTTAAATAGTGTAGGTATGTTATTATTAGATAAAAATGCTAGGAGGAAGGTTATTACCTTCCTCACTTACGTGGCAGAACGGGCGGTGGAGAGAAACAGGACCTAGGAGGCCCCTGGCTGAACATCTATGATAGGCATTTGCCGATAGCATACATCGCTTTCAGCCAGGCAGTCAATCCGTACGGTCCTGTTTCTCACCATCGCACCGGAAATATTTAAAAATGGTGTAATATAATATATTTATTGTTTTATCTATTAGAATGGGACTTCGTTTTTACATATTATTTAATTTATACAACGATGATGTTTTTAACTTTACCTGAACAATTTTACTTTACTTTTTACCCTTTTTATTTTTATACCGTTATTGCTGTTTTTATTGTTTTTTATTGTGTCCCAATTTTATACCTATGTTTTACACCATTATTTTTAAGCTTTTAACTTTACCTGAATAATTTTACTTTACTTTTTACCCTTTTTATTTTTATACCGTTATTGCTGTTTTTATTGTTTTTTATCGTGTCCCAATTTTATACCTATGTTTTACACCATTATTTTTAAGCTGCCTAAACTATATTCGTTTTTAACCTGTAATTATACACTACTTTATACACCCTTAGAACCTAGATAGTTAGACTGTTTTGTGAAATGAATAGGAATGTAAATATATAAATGCCTGTAAAGCCTTACTAATGGTAGGGAAACCGTACGCGGCCCGGGCCACAGCGCCTGGACAAAAAAAAAAAAAAAAAAAAAAAAAAAAAAAAAAAAAAAAAAAAACCTAACCTAACCTAACCTAACCTAACCTAACCTAACCTAACCTAACCTGTCGGATAACCTCCACGTTGGCTTAGCCCTGCTTCTTGTCCTTTCTACTTCGGTGGGGGGAACGGAAGCCGGGACGCTGGTGCACCCTGGACAATGGTTATTGGTGTCCTCCTCGGAGGATTCTGGTAGCGATTGACCAAGTCCGACAAACAAGCCCTTTTCAGGGCTAGCTGACCCCATGAGGGGGGTCGTGGTATGGCGGGCCTGCAAGGCCCGCGGCGTCGTTGTCGTTTTTTCTTTGTTCTTCTTTCTCCTTGTTTATTCTTCCATCTTTCGTTTCTTGTCTTTGTTCTTCTATCTTTTCTGTCGCGGCAACGACGCGCTGTTTGTCAGCTCCTTATGGAGCTATGGTGGGGTCGTTCTCGGCCTCACCTGAGCTGAGCCTTGACAGGCAAGAGGACCCCATGAGGGGGTCGGGGCGTATGGGCCTGCAAGGCCCATGGGGACGGACGTGACCGAAAGGTCGCATCGGGGAGGCCTGACCAGCCTCTCGTAGCCGGCCACGTTGCGTCGTGCAACGACCCCTGTCTCACGGTCTACAGGGTACGTGCGGCGCAACGTGGCCGAAGGCGGCTTGCCTTAACTGGCTGGCCTGAGGGTGATACCCGATACAAAAATCCGTGAAGGAAAGCACGTTAAAACCCAGCGGATACTTGGCGACCTCCGCAAGTAACAGCCCGCTCCCCGGAATGAGCGTCACCCGGGGAGTGCTTTTAGATCGTCTCATAATCGTGGGATCAGTTATGGAAAATTTAAATTTAAAAAATAAAAATGATGTTGGTAGTGGAGAGGAGAGGCCCGGTACTCCGGTTCCGGGTCGGAAAGTGTTGAGAGTGGCGGTGCCACGGTGTGACACCGCAGTGTTGTCGCGAGACCTACTGCTGTCAGATTCTGACAGCAGTGTGGTCTCAATGATGGAGGTGACCTCTGGTCCTCCTTCGCCCCTGTGTTCCCGGCTGTTTCGCAGGCCCCGGAGCTCGGGCTCGGAGGGGGACAGCGAGGAGTCGGCTGGCTCATCACCGAGGAGGCATATGAAGCGCCACCTCAACCCGCCAGGAGAGGATGAGGCTGGGGACGTCTTGGCCAAACAGCGGCCCAGGCGAGGACGCCCCCCGACGACGGGGCAATATGTCGGCCTTGCTGCGGCGAAAGCCCAATTAAACAGGGCCAAAGAGCGGGAGCTAGAGCTCCAGGCAGAGCAGGAGCTCGCCGAAGAGCTCCGAAGGCGGGAGGAGAGGCGACTCTCCTTTCTCCGCCAGTCTCCGGCATCGGAAAAGGAGGCATCGACGTCGCCGCCAGCTGCTGGGGAACTCCGAGCTGAGCAGCTGGGCCGTGCAATTGGGGAGGCGGTGGAGTCTATACGCTCCATCGCCCATAAGAGCTCCAAGCTCAAAGGGCAGTCGGTCCAGGGCCTCAGGAGCGCTGCAGGCTCCATATTGGAGCACGTGCGGGAGCTGTTGTCCCGCACGGAGTCTGATGAGGTGGCTCGCCTGCAGCGCGAGATTGCGGCCCTCAAGGTCGAAATGAAGGCGATAAAGCAGCAGGCGAGTGCTGCGCCGTCGATGTCACGCGAGGAAATCGCTTTCCTCATCGACGCGCGCATTGACGGCATTGGAGACCGCCTGTTGCCCGAGCCGCGGCTGCGCCCGCCGCTTGCGGCGGACGCCCGCAACGCCGCACGCTCCGCAGCTGCCACCGTCACTGCTGGCCCTTCAGCCACTGTCGTTGGCGACGTCGGCACCTCCGTGCCCATTCGCTCCGCTGGAGCCAAAGGCCGCTCGGCCAAAGTCGCGCCTGCTGTTGGCACCTCCTTCGCCGCTGCGGCTCAGTCCGCTGGCGCCGCACCCTCCGCGTCCGACCCTTTGTTGGAGGAGGCGGAGGTTTCTGCAACAGCGGCTTCTTCTCCCCCTGTGAGTCAGGGGACTAAAAAGAAGCCGAAACGGCAAAAGAGGAGCGCTGCGGCGCGAGAGGCGGAGGCGGCGCGTCAGGCGCGCCCCCCGCAGGAATCCACTTCTCGGCCTTTGCCCGAAGCGTGGAATGTGGTGGCGGGGCGCCCAAAAAAGGCGCCAGCCCCGAAGGCGCCCGCCAAGGCACCCGCCAATGGCAATGCCGTGCGGCGCGCCCCGAAACTCCGCGCCCCCCGAACCGCTGCAGTGGTCATCACACTGCAGCGTGAAGCTGCGGATAGGGGCGTAACGTACGCCGCTAAACTCGCCGAGGCTGAGAGGTCAGTCGACCTCAAGAGCCTCGGCATTGAGGCGTTGAGATTCCGCACGGCGGCGACCGGCGGACGAGTCCTCGAAGTGGCGGGTGCCGATAACGCCAAAAAGGCGGACGCCCTAGCGGAGCGGCTGAGGGCCGCTCTCGGCGAGGAAGTGAAGGTCGCCAGGCCGGAGAAATGTGCGGAGTTGCGCATCTCCGGCTTGAGTGACGCGACGAGTCAGGAGCAGGTCGCGGGGATGGTGGCGGACGTAGGAGGGTGCGCCACCACCTCCGTCAAGGTGGGCAACATAGTCCGCTCCTCGGGGCGCAACAGCACGGTGTGGGTGCAGTGCCCGGTCGCGGCGGCCAAAATACTTTCAGACGGCCGCCCTCTTGCGATCGGATGGTGCCGCGTACATGCCGTCCTGTTGGAGGTCCGACCCCAGCGCTGCTTCCGCTGCCTGGAGGTGGGGCACGTGGGGGCAAAGTGCGCTGCTGGCGTCGACCGCAGCGACCTCTGCTACTGCTGCGGGAAGGCCGGCCATAAGGCGGCCGGCTGCGCAGCGGAGCCCTGCTGCCCCATATGCTCAGCAGCGGGGGCGTCATCCGCACACCGCCTGGGCACGAAGGCGTGCCTGGCGGCGTCAGAAAGACGGGGTCGGACCCGTAGAGGAGGAAAGGGCAGGAGGGTGGTGGTGACCCCCCCCTCCGCCCCGTCAGAGGAGGTAATGGACACCGCCCAAGTTTAGATGGCTCCAATCTCGTTGCTGCAGGCCAACGTCAACCACTGTGCCGCGGCCCAGGATCTTTTGATGCAGACCGTGGCACAGTGGCAGGCGACCGTGGCCGTAGTCTCCGAACCGTACGTTGTTCGGTCCCGGGATGACTGGGCCGGAGATCGCGACGGTTTGGTGGCTATCGTCTCCCAGCGGGGTGCGCTCGGCTTCGCCCCATTCGACAGAGTGTCGAGTGGGCGGGGCTGTGTGCTCGCACTGCTGGGAGACGTTGCAGTGATCGGGGTGTACTTCTCGCCTAACCGGGGCCTCGCCGAGTTCGAACAGTTCCTCGTCGAGGTCGGAGCTCTGGTGGCGGAAGTGCACCCCACCCCGGTTGTCGTCGCCGGGGACTTCAATGCCCACTCTCGGGCATGGGGCTCACCGGCGACAGATGATCGGGGTGAGATGGTGGAAGAATGGGCGGTGTCCGACGGCTTGGTGCTGCTCAACCAGGGGGCTGTAAACACGTTTGTGCGGGGCGAAGTGGGGTCTATCATAGACCTCTCGTTTGCGAGCCCCGCACTAGCTGACCGCATTTGCGGCTGGAGGGTGGTCGAGGGGGTGGAGACGATGTCGGACCACCTCTACATACGGTTCGACATCGCCGCCCCCAATTCGAGTACCCCAGCGGTCAGCAGTCGCCCCCTGGCTGGGGAAGGTCTGCGGTGGCGTCTCAAGACGCTCGACCGGGAGCTGGCGAAAGAGGCGGCCATCGTCGAGCGATGGGCCGCGGTCGATGGGGGTCTGGACGTGGACGCGAGGGCGGAGCGACTGGAGAGTGCGCTCACTCGCGTCTGCGATGCGGCGATGAGTAGGGTGGGGCCTGTCCCGCCGCGGAGGCGGGTGTACTGGTGGAACGACCACCTAGCGGGGCTGCGTACAGCTTGTGACGCAGCCCAGCGAAGGTGCACCCGCAGCCGCGGACGTAGAGTACGGGTCCCCGCCCAAGAAGAGGTCCTGCTCGCCGCATACCGGGCTGCCCGGGCGGTCTTTCGCTCGGCGATGAGAGCCGCCAAGGAGGCTGCTTGGAAGGAGTGGCTCGACACACTCAACGAAGATCCGTGGGGGCGCCCGTACAAAGTCGTAAACGACAAACTTCGGCCGTGGGCGCCCCCCCTCACTAGGTCTCTCGAGCCCTCCTTCGTGAGCGACGTCGTCAGCTCCCTCTTCCCTGCGCGGGAAGAGTGGGTCCCACCGCGGATGGCGCCAAGCCAGACGCCGGCGGATATCGGGGCGATTCCGCCCGTGTCCGATGCCGAATTGGGGGTCGCGGTTCTGAAACTCAAATTGAGGAACCGCGCCCCTGGCCCGGACGGCATCCCTGGGCGGGTCGTCGCCCTGGTGATGCCCGCGTTCGAGGAGGAGACGCTGTCCCTGCTGTCGGAATGTCTGTCGTCGGGAAGAGTCCCGCGACGATGGAAGACCGGGCGGCTCGTGCTGCTGAAGAAGCACGGGCGCCCGGCCGAGTCGCCGTCGGCCTACCGCCCCATCGTCCTGCTCGGCGAGATGAGCAAGCTGCTCGAGCGAGTGCTCGCGGCACGTCTCGTCGAGCACCTGGAGGGGGCGGGGCCCAACCTTAGTGACGGCCAGTACGGGTTCCGTCGCGGGAGATCGACCCTGGACGCGATATCCCGGCTCAGGGACAGCGTGGAAGAGGCGGTCGGCCAGGGGGAGGTGTTGTTGGCGGTGTCGCTGGACATCGCGAACGCCTTCAACACCATCCCCTGGGGGACCATTGCGGAGGCGCTGGGGTACCACAACGTCCCGTGGTACCTCAGGCGCGTACTCGCGGACTACTTCGTTGACCGGGCCGTCTCGTATCCGACCCGGTCGGGAGTGGTCCGCCGAGACATGACGTGCGGTGTTCCACAGGGGTCAGTCCTCGGGCCGCTCCTGTGGAACATCGGGTATGATTGGGTCCTGCGCGGTGCCACTCTTCGGGGCGTCGGCGTCTTCTGCTACGCCGACGATACCCTGGTCACCGCGCGGGGCCCGTCCTACAGGGACGCAAAAGTGTTGGCCACGGCTGGTGTGGCCCACGTTGTCGGTCGCATCAGGGCGCTTGGACTCCAGGTGGCCCTCGAAAAATCCGAGGCCATTTTCTTTCACGGGCCTCGGTCGGGGGCCCCTCCTCGGGACTCCCAGATTGTGGTGGGTGGCACCCCCATCGATGTCGGGCGGACCTTAAAGTATCTCGGTCTGGTTCTCGACAGCAGATGGGGTTTCGTCGAGCACTTCCGGCGTCTGGCACCAAAACTGGTGTCATACGCCGGGAGGCTCGCCAGGCTGCTCCCCAATCGGGGGGGGCCTGGTAGTTCGTGTCGCCGTCTGTACGACGGTGTGGTGCGCTCGAAGGCGCTCTACGGAGCGCCCATCTGGGCGGGCACCCTCTGCGCCAAAAGTTTAGCGCTGCTGCGACGTCCGCAGCGCGCGATCGCGCAGAGAGGTGCACGGGCGTACTGCACCGTCTCCTACGAGGCGGCGTGCATGATAGCCGGGTCCCTTCCATGGGATCTCGAGGCTGGAGTCCTTCAAGCCGTGTATGCGGAGTGCGCCCTGGTGCGACTGAGTGGTGGTCGCCCGCTTCCGGAGGAGATCGACCGCTGGAGACAGTCGGCTCGCGACGATCTCTTCCGGGAGTGGGCCTTGCGATTAGAGTCGCCTTCCGCGAGCGCGATGCTCGTGGGGGCCGTTCGACCCGTCCTGCGGGCCTGGGTGGAGAGGTCACATGGCGTACCGACGTACCACCTCACACAACTCCTCACAGGTCACGGTGTGTTCGCCAAATACCTGTGCAGGATTGTTGGGGTGGAGCCGGACGTCGTGTGTCGTCACTGCCCGGCCGGTGTCGTCGACACAGCGGCCCACACCCTTGCCGAGTGCACGGCATGGGACGGGCCGCGTTCTGCCCTCACGGGCATCGTTGGTGTGAATTTGTCGCTGCCGGCCGTGGTACAAGCCATGGCCGGCAGCCAGCAGTGTTGGGCCGCCGTCGCCTCGTTCGCCAGCCAGGTGATGGCGGCCAAGAGAGAGGAACTGCGGGTAAGGGAGCGGGCGGGTCACACGCATCCTCCCCGCCGTCCGGTCCGAGGGCGCCGCCTAGCGGCTTTCATGCGCGCCCCCGACTAGTGTTTTTTGACCGTGGGCGGAAGGTCGGGGGACCTCCGCCCACCGATGGTCACCCGTGGCGACGGGCACCCTCCTCGTGTTCCGGACGGTGCCCACTTACGCACGCCCGCACCGGCCGTTCTCTACCCTCTCTGCTTTCAGAGAGGTGCTCGAGAACGGTGGAGGTGCGGGCTAGATTCTTCAGCTCCTTAGGGAGCTCCGGGGGGATCACTTAATTGGCCCCTCCGAGGCGAGCCCCGACTTCACGGGGCGCCCCTTGCCGGCTCGCAGTGATTTAACCTCTGGCCTACCCTGCGAGCCGGTTTAAGGTGAGACGGAACACCGCGGTGGTTTAGTGGGTATTACGGTCCGATCCCAGACCGTCGAGTCCCACACACCGCCCTGCTGCCCCCGCAGCGGGGTGACGGTGCCTAAATGCATTCCCCGCGTCAACAAAAAAAAAAAAAAACCTAACCTAACCTGGGGTGCGGTCGGATAACCTCCACGTTGGCTTAGCCCTGCTTCTTGTCCTTTCTACTTCGGTGGGGGGAACGGAAGCCGGGACGCTGGTGCACCCTGGACAATGGTTATTGGTGTCCTCGGAGGAGGATTCTGGTAGCGATTGACCAAGTCCGACAAGCCCTTTTCAGGGCTGGCTGACCCCATGAGGGGGGTCGTGGTATGGCGGGCCTGCAAGGCCCGCGGCGTCGTTGTCGTTTTTCTTTGTTCTTCTTTTCTCCTTATTTATTCTTCCCTCTTTCGTTTCTTGTCTTTGTCCTTTTATCTCTTCTGTCGCAGCAACGGCGCGCTGTTCGTCAGCTCCTTTTGGAGCTATGGTGGGGTCGATTTCGGCCTTACCCGAGTCGAGCCTTAACAGGCAAGAGGACCCCATGAGGGGGTCGGGGCGTATGGGTCTGCAAGGCTCATGGGGACGGACGCGACCGAGAGGTCGCATCGGGGAGGCCTGACCAGCCTCTCGTAGCCGGCCACGTTGCGTCGTGCAACGACCCCTGTCTCACGGTCTACAGGGTACGTGCGGCGCAACGTGGCCGAAGGCGGCTTGCCTTAATTGGCTGGCCTGAGGGTGATACCCGATACAAAAATCCGTGAAGGAAAGCACGTTAAAACCCAGCGGATACTTGGCGACCTCCGCATGTAATAGCCCGCTCCCCGGAATGAGCGTCACCCGGGGAGTCGTTTTTATATCGTCTCAACTCGTGGGATAAATTATGGATAAAATAAAACTAAAACAAAAACTAAATAATAATGATGTTGGTAGTAAGGAGGAGAGGCCCGGTACTCCAGTGCCGAGGCGGTGTCGGACCCCGGGTCGAGCCCGGAGCCAAAGCCGGAGTCGAAGCAGGAGTCGAAGCCTGGTTCGAGATCGGAAGGAGCTGCGGGTGTCGGTGTCGCGCTGCGACACTGTATCGCGCGGCGGTGTGGTTGGAGAGGTGCTGCTGTCGGACTCTGACAGGAGCGTCGTTTCTCTTGTGGAGGTATCGCCTCGCCCGTCCCCCAGCCCGCTGTCTCGCCTGTGGCAGCGCGCAGCGCGCCGCAAACACGACGGCTCGGGGGATGAGACTGACGAGACGGAGTGCGAGTCGGCTGGCTGCTTAAGGGGTAGTAAGCCCGGTAAGCGAGGCCGCGGTCGCCCCCCTACAACGGGGCAATTTGTCGGTCTGCACAGGGCCAAGGCCCAGTTGGTCGAGGCCGAACATCTCGCCCTCGAACGACAGGCCGAGGAGGAGCTTGCTGCGGAAGCCCGCAAGGAGAAGGTACGAGCCTCCTTTCTCCGGGAGCCTGCAGCGATGGAGGAGAGCGTGGAGTCGTCAACGCCGGATGACCTTAGGGCCGACCAGCTAGTGAGTGCGGTAGAGGAGGCGGTAGGGAGCATCCACACCATCGCCCATAAATCCTCCCGCCTCAAGGGCCAGTCGGTCCAAGGGCTGAGAGATGCGGCGAACGACATCACAAAGTACGTGCGGGAGCTTAAGTCCCGCACTGAGTCCGATGAGATCGCACGCCTGCTGAAATCTCCTTCCTCATTAACGCGCGCATCGACGGCATAGGAGACCGGCTCCTCCCAGAGCCGCGGTTACGCCCGCCGCTTCAGGCTGACGCCCGCAATGCCGCCCGCGCCACTCGTTCTGCTACTGGCGCCACTCCCGCTGCGCAGCCGCTTCGGCCCGCTGCCCCCATTTTTGCTGTCCCCGGCCCGGAAGAGACGGAGGCACATCCAACCGTTCTGCCGGCCCCTTCTGCCCCTTCAACATCATCGGGGAAGAAGAAGAGACCAAAGAAGCCGAGTGCTGCGGCCAAGGAGGCAGCAGCTGCTCGACAGGCGCGAGCACCGCCCGCCCCAGTTGCCCCCCAGCCCCTCGCTGAGGGGTGGAATGTGGTGGCAGCTCGCCCTGCTGCCAAGAAGAACCCTGTGGCCCCGACGACGGCTGCGCCGGCCAAAACCAAGTCCAAGAAGAAGACCGCCAGGAAACTTAAGGTCCCGCGTACGGCGGCTGTTGTCTTGACCCTTAGCCAGTCTGGCAGCGAACAGGGTGCAACGTATGCCAAGGTTCTGGAGGCTGCTCAGTCGAGCATTAGCCTGCAGGAACTTGGCATAAGTGATCTGAGGTTCCGCACCGCGGTGACGGGGGCCCGTATATTGCAGGTGTCAGGAGAGGATAAAGCGTCAAAAGCCGACGCACTGGCTGAAAAACTGAGATCGACCCTGGGAGAGGTCGTCCGGGTGGCTAGGCCGGAGAAATGCGCCGAACTGCGGGTCTCAGGTCTCGATGATGCGGCAACGAAGGAGAAGGTGGCCGCGAGTCTCGCCGCAGCTGGGGGATGCGCCGTCGAATCGTTGAAGCTTGGCGAAATTAATCGCCAACCTGGTCGTTTAGGCACGGTGTGGGCGAAATGCCCGGTCGCTGCGGCCAAACAAGTGACCGACGGCCGCCGAATACTCATCGGCTGGTCGTCGGTCCGCGTGCAGGTGCTGGAGGCTCGTGCACTCCGGTGCTTCAGGTGCCTAGGGACAGGGCACGTTGGCGCCCAGTGCACTGCGGGTGTTGACCGCAGTGCACTCTGCTTTAACTGTGGTCAACCTGGCCACAGGGCAGCGGAATGTTCTGCGGCACCCCAGTGCGTGACGTGTGCCGCTACGGGCGCGACGGCGTCCCACCGCTTGGGCAGCAAAGACTGCCCAGCGGTCACTTCGACCTCAAGGTCAAAGAGGAGGGCAAAGGCCCCTAAAAAAGTGACCGGCGAAGGCCCCCCTCGGGGTACTTCAAGGCCGGTCGCGAATAATGAGGAGGTGATGGACATCGCCCTTTCTTAGATGTCCAATTTTTCGGTCATACAGGCCAACGCCAACCACTGCGCCGTGGCCCAAGATCTTTTGATCCAGACCATGGCGCAGTGGCAGGCGACCGTGGCCGTAGTTGCCGATCCGTACGCAATTCGCACTCGGGACGACTGGGCAAGCGACTGCGACGGATCAGTGGCTATTGTCTCCCGGCGTAGTGCCCTCGGACTCGCCCCCTTCGACAGGGTGTCGAGAGGGCGTGGCTGGGTCCTTGCTGCGTTGGGAGACATTACAGTGATTGGGGTGTACGCCCCCCCCAGTTGGAGCTTCGCTGTATTTGAGCAGCTGCTCGTTGAAGTCGGAGGTATGGTTGTGGGCCTGCACCCCACCCCTGTCGTGTTAGCCGGCGATTTCAACGCCTGGTCGACGGCGTGGGGATCCCGGTCGACCTGCTGCAGGGGCGAGGCTTTGGAGGACTGGGCGGTGTCCATAGGGTTGGCCTTGCTCAATCGCGGGACGACGCCCACATTCATGCGGAGCACGGGCTGCTCCATCGTGGATCTATCGTTCGCCAGTTCTGCCCTGGCGAACCGCGTGAATGGCTGGAGGGTGCTCGATCGGGTTGAGTCAATGTCTGACCACCGATATATTTGGTTTGAAGTTGTGGCCCCCCGGTCGGTCGCCCCCCCGGCAGGGAGTCGTCCCTTGGTTGGGGAAGGACTGCGGTGGCGCCTCAAGACCCTGGACAGGGAGCTGGCGAAGGAAGCGGCTATCGTCGAGCGTTGGGCCGCTGTTGACGGGGATCCGGATGTGGACGCGAGGTCGGAACGTCTTGCCGACTCGTTGACTCGCGTCTGTGATGCAGCGATGCGGAGAGCAGGTCCTGTCCCACCGCGGCGGCGTGTGTACTGGTGGAATGATCACCTGGCAGAGCTGCGTTCAGCTTGCAACGCAGCTCAACGCAGGTACACACGCTACCGCAGGCGTGGCGAAACTGGAGACCCCGCCCACGAAGCGGAATCGCTCGCTGCATACCGGGCAGCCCGAGCGGCCTTCGGCTCGGCGATCAGGGCAGCCAAGGAGGCGTCCTGGAGGGAATGGCTCGAGAGCCTGAACCTGGATCCCTGGGGGCGTCCGTACAAGGTTATGAGTGACAAACTCAAGCCTTGGGCGCCTCCACTTACCAGATCCCTCGAGCCATCCTTCGTCGCAGAAGTCGTCTGCTCCCTCTTCCCTGCGCGGGAAGAGTGGGTTCCACCGTGGATGGCGCCAGTGGATGCGTCGATGTCGTCGTCACCGCCGGCAGACAGTGAGGTGATCCCGCCCGTGTCTGATGCCGAATTGGGTGTAGCGGTCCTCAAGATGAGGTTAAAGAACCGCGCCCCTGGACCGGACGGTGTCCCTGGGCGGGTCATCGCCACTGTCATGCCGTCCTTTGAGGAGGAGTTGTTGTCCCTGCTGTCCGAGTGTATGGCCTCGGGGAGGGTCCCGCGACGTTGGAAAACGGGCAAGCTCGTGCTTCTTCGAAAGCACGGGCGTCCGCCCGAGTCGCCGTCGGCTTACCGCCCCATCGTCCTGCTTGACGAGACGTGCAAGATTTTCGAGCGAGTGCTCGCTGGGCGTCTCGTCGAGCACTTGGAGGGGGCGGGGCCCAATTTGAGTGACGGACAATACGGCTTCCGTCGCGGGAGGTCGACCCTCGACGCCATATCTCGGCTCAGGGACGACGTCAACGAGGTGGTTGGCCGGGGGGAGGTGTTGTTGGCGGTGTCGCTGGATATCGCGAACGCGTTCAACACCATCCCCTGGTCGTCGATCGCCGAGTCTCTGAGGTACCACAACGTACCGTGGTACCTCAGACGCGTCTTGGCGGATTATTTTACGGACCGGGCCATCTCGTATCCGGCCCGGTCGGAAATTGTTCGCACGGAAATGCGATGCGGTGTTCCACAGGGGTCGGTCCTCGGCCCGCTCCTGTGGAACATCGGGTATGACTGGGTCCTGCGCGGCGCTACTCTTCGGGGAATCGGCGTGCTCTGTTACGCCGATGACACGATGGCCGAGCTGCCTTCAGCTCGGCCATCAGGGCCGCCAAGAAGGCGGCCTGGGAGGAGTGGCTCGAGAGCCTCAATGAAGATCCGTGGGGGCGCCCGTACAAGGTCGTGAGCGAAAAACTCCGGCCCTGGGCGCCTCCGCTCACCAGGTCTCTCGAGCCAGTTTTCGTCGACAACGTCGTCAGTTCCCTCTTCCCTGAGCGGGAGGAGTGGGTCCCACCGCGGATGGCACCGAGCCAGACGCCGGCAGACGCAGAGGCGATCATTCCGCCCGTGTCCGAAGCCGAACTCGGGGTGGCGGTCCTCAAACTCAAGTCGAGGAACCGCGCCCCCGGCCCGGACGGCATCCCTGGGCGGGTCATCGCCCTCGTCATGCCGGCGTTCGAGGAGGAGACGCTGTCCCTATTGTCGGAGTGTTTGGCGTCGGGGAGGGTCCCGCGACGATGGAAAACCGGGCGGCTCGTGCTGTTGAAGAAGCACGGGCGCCCGGCCGAGTCGCCGTCGGCCTACCGCCCCATAGTCTTGCTCGACGAGATGAGCAAGCTGTTTGAGCGGGTGCTCGCATCGCGTCTCGTCGGGCACCTGGATGGGGCGGGGCCCAATCTCAGCGACGGCCAATACGGTTTCCGTCGTGGGAGGTCGACCCTGGACGCCATATCCCGGCTACGGGACAGCGTCGAAGAGGCGGTCGGTCGGGGGGAGGTGTTGTTGGCGGTGTCGCTGGACATCGCGAACGCCTTCAACACCATCCCCTGGCAGACCATCGCCAAGGCGCTGAGGTACCACAACGTCCCGTGGTACCTCAGGCGCATCCTTGCGGACTACTTCGTGGACCGGGCCATCTCCTATCCGGCCCGGTCGGCGGTGGTCCGCAAGCAAATGTCGTGCGGTGTTCCGCAGGGGTCGGTGCTTGGTCCGCTCCTGTGGAACATCGCGTACGATTGGGTCCTGCGCGGTGCCACTCTTCGGGGAGTCGGCGTACTTTGTTACGCCGACGATACCCTGGTAACCGCGCGGGGCCCAGACTTTCGGGACGCAAAAGTCCTGGCCACTGCGGGCGTAGCCCAGGTGGTCAGCCGCATCAGGGCGCTCGGACTCCAAGTGGCCCTCGAGAAATCCGAGGCCGTCTTTTTTCACGGGCCTCGGCGAGGGCCCCCTCGAGATTCCCACATTGTGGTGAGCGGCACCCCCATCGCTGTCGGGAAGACCATAAAGTATCTTGGTCTGGTGCTCGACAGTCGGTGGGGTTTCGCCGAGCACTTCCGGCGTCTGTCGTCAAATTTGATCTCATACGCCGGAAGGCTGTCGAGGCTGCTCCCCAATCGTGGGGGGCCCGGTAGCACGTGTCGCCGTCTTTACGACGGTGTAGTGCGCTCCAAGGCGCTCTACGGAGCGCCTATCTGGGCGGACGCCCTCGGCGCTGCAACGATTCCTCTGTTGCGGCGCCCGCAACGTGTGCTTGCGCAAAGGGCGGCACGGGCGTACTGCACCGTCTCTTACGAGGCGGCGTGCTTAATTTCCGGAAGCCTCCCTTGGGATCTCGAGGCAGGAGTCCTGAAGAAGGTTTATGACGAGAGCGCTCTGGTGCGGAGAAATGGAGGTCGACCGCTCCCGGACGAGATCGACCGCTGGAGACAGTCGGCTCGCGACGATCTCTTCCGGGAGTGGGTCTTGCGATTGGAGTCGCCTTCCGCGAGCGCGATGCTCGTGGGGGCCGTTCGACCCGTCCTACGGGCCTGGGTGGAGAGGTCACACGGTGCGCCGACGTACCACCTTACGCAACTACTCACAGGACATGGCTGTTTTGCCAAGTACCTGTGTGAGGTGCCTAAGGTGGAGCCGGACACCGTGTGTCGTCACTGCCCGGCCGGTGTCGTCGACACAGCGGCCCACACCCTTGCCGAGTGCATGGCATGGGACGGGCCGCGTTCTGCCCTCACGGGCATCGTTGGTGGTGATTTGTCGCTGCCGGCCGTGGTGCAAGCCATGGCCGGCAGCCAACAGTGTTGGGCCGCCGTCGCCACGTTCGCTAGCGTGGTGATGGCGGCCAAGAGAGAAGCACTGCGGGAGCGGGAGCGTGCTGGACAGACGCTCCCCCCCTATCGTGCTGTTCGGGGGCGTCGGCGTGCCGAATACATGCGCGCCCCCGACTAGTGTTTCTTGACCGTGGGCGGAAGGTCGGGGGACCTCCGCCCACCGATGGTCACCCGTGACGACGGGCACCCTCCTCGTGTTCCGGACGGTGCCCACTTACGCACGCCCGCACCGGCCGTTCTCTACCCTCTCTGCTTTCAGAGAGGTGCTCGAGAACGGTGGAGGTGTGGGCTAGATTCTTCAGCTCCTCAGGGAGCTCCGGGGGGACACTTAATTGGCCCCCCCGAGGCGAGCCCCAACATCACGGGGCGCCCCTTGCCGGCTCGCAGTGATTTAACCTCTGGCCTACCCTGCGAGCCGGCTTAAGGTGAGACGGAACACCGCGGTGGTTTAGTGGGTATTACGGTCCGTTCCCAGACCGTCGAGTCCCACACACCGCCCTGCTGCCCCCACAGCGGGGTGACGGTGCTTAAATGCATTCCCCGCGTCAACAAAAAAAAAAAAAAAAAAAAAAAAAAAAAAAAAAAAAAAAAAAAAAAAAAAAAACCTAACCTAACCTGGATGGGGTGCTCGGTCAGGAAACCTCCACGTGGGCGGTCTTGGTTGCTCTCGTTCGGGCTTTGGCCTGGGGGAGTGCAACCCGGATTTGCTGGTGCACCCTGGAGCATTCACTAATGACCGCAGTACTCTGTGCTGCGACTGTTAGTAAATGTACCAATATCCCGACACCTGGCGGCAGGCGCATTCCCCTCTTCCATTTTGGGGACGCCTGAGTGCCGCGCCACCCGCCTTCCACCCCCTCTGCTTTCAGAGGAGCGTTTGAGGGCGGTGTTGCAGTCAGCTCCTTGAGGAGCTATGGTGGGGTCGCTTTCGGCCTCACCTGAGGCGTATGGGCCTGCAAGGCCCATGGGGACGGACGTGACTAAAAGGTCGCGTCGGGGAGGCCTGACCAGCCTCTCGTGGCCGGCCACGTTGCGTCGTGCAACGACCCCTGTCTCACGGTCTACAGGGTACGTGCGGCGCAACGTGGCCGAAGGCGGCTTGCCTTAATTGGCTGGCCTGAGGGTGATACCCGATACAAAAATCCGTGAAGGAAAGCACGTTAAAACCCGGCGGATACCTTGGCGACCTCCGCATGTAATAGCCCGCTGCCGGGTGGGGCTTTGCCCGGTAGTGCCCCCTATGCCCCATTACTCGTGGGAATTCTATGGATAACCTAAAATATAAAACACCAAAGGATGCTTGCCTAACAAGTACTACCGAAGATTTAGCTCCTGTTAAGGAGCTGCGTGTCACACTCTCCAGGTGTGAAACGCCGACGTTGTTGACGTCATCGACGTCAACGTTGGAGGGGTTGCGTGGAGACCTTCAGCTGTCGGACACCGACAGCAGCACAGTCTCCATGGTGACTGTGGGATCGACCGTGGGGTCGTCTTACGTCCTCCCCACCCCCCTCCCCACTACTTCCCGTTTTTGGCGTAAGCGCCGGAACTCGGGGTCAGATGGGGGGGATTCGGATGACTCCCACAGGAGTCCCGTTCGTGGTCAGACGGTCACGAACGCGAAGAGAGGCCGTGGGCGCCCTCCCACGACAGGCCAGTATGTTGGCCTGTACAAAGCTAAGGCCGACCTTGCCGCTGCTGAAGAGCGCCAAGCCGAAAAGGAGCTGGCAGAAGAGGCCCGCATCGAGGAGGTGAGGGCCTTACACAAGAAGGACACCATCCTACCGGGGCCATCCAACGTACCAGTCCCGGTAGCGGTCCAATCGTCGGAACAGCTGACTGGGACCATTGAGTCTGCTGTGGGCATAATTAACACAATAGCCCACAAAAGCAATAAGATGAACAGCAGACTCGTGCGCGATCTCAAGAATGCCGCGAGCACAATCCTCGACAACGCCCGTGAGCTGAGATCGCGCACAGTCAACGAGGAGGTAGTGATTTTGCAGGGCGAGCTCATCGCCCTGAGAGCCGAGATGGAGGGCCTGAAACGGGTAGCGGGCTCCGTCCCCCCGGCGATGTCGCGCGATGAGATCGGATTCATGATCGACGCGCGCCTCGCCGGGGTTGTAGACCGCCTACCCCCTGAGTCAACCTTGCGCCCTCCACTCGCAGCAGACAGGCGGAACGCCGCGCGTGCTGCTCGTGCTGCGGTATCCACCTCCTCGGAAGCAACACCGGGTCCCAGTCGGCCTACCGCTGCTCCTAGGGCCTCACTCTCCCGGCCAGTCCCTGCTCCTCCTTCCTCCTCCGCTGCTGACGGGGTGGAGCTTGCCACGGAAAAGAAGAGTAAGAGGAAAAGGAACAGTGCTGCGGCAAGGGAGGCCGAAGCCGCTCGGCAGGTGCGCCCACCGTCCACTGTTGCTGCTCTCCAGCCACTCGCTGAGGGGTGGAATGTAGTGGCGGCGCGCCCTGCGAAGACGAAGAAGGCTACTGCGGCTCCGACGCCCGCACCGGCCAAAAAAAATAAGAAGAAGGGCTCCAAAAAGCCCCGCACTACGCGCACTGCTGCAGTGACTATCACACTGCAGCAGGGCGCGAAGGAGTCGGGGACCACCTACGCGGCCGTGCTTGCCCAGGCTGAAGACACAATTGACTTGAAGAGCCTGGGCATAGACGGTCTACGTTTCCGTGCCGCCGTCACCGGAGGAAAGATCCTCGAGGTGAGCGGCGCGGACAAAGATGTCAAGGCCGACGCCCTGGCCGATAAGTTGCGGTCGGTGCTAGGTGAAGTGGTTCGGGTCGCCAGACCTGAGAAATGCGCAGAGTTGCGCATCTCAGGCCTTGGCGACACCGCCACAAAGGAGAGGGTTGCCGCCATGGTGGCAGAGGTCGGTGGCTGTGACGTCGCCCGCGTTAAAGTGGGCGACATCAGCTGCCCTCCTGGCCGGCAGGGCACCTGCTGGCTGAAGTGCCCGGTTGCGGCGGCCAAGAAGTTGATGGATGGCCGCCGCCTCACCATTGGGTGGTCCGTAGTTAGGGCCACCCTCCTCGCGCCTCGAGTCCAGCGGTGCTTCAATGCCTTCAACACCCTCCCCTGGCCTACTATCGCCGAAGCGCTGAGGTACCACAATGTCCCGTGGTACCTCAGGCGCGTCCTTGCGGACTACTTTGTCGACCGGGCCATCATCTTTCCGGCCCGGTCGGCTGTAGTCCGCAGGGAAATGTCTTGTGGCGTTCCACAGGGGTCGGTGCTGGGCCCGCTCCTGTGGAACATTGGTTTCGATTGGGTCCTGCGCGGTGCTACTCTTCGGGGAGTCGGTGTATTATGTTACGCCGACGACACCCTAGTCACCGCGCGAGGACCCACTTTCCGTGACGCTGCCGTGCTCGCCACTGCGGGCACGGCACAGGTCGTCGGTCGCATCAGGGCGCTCGGCCTCAAGGTGGCCCTCGAAAAATCCGAGGCCCTCTTCTTCCATGGGCCTCGGATGAGACCCCCTCGGGATGCCCAAATTGTGGTGGGTGGCACCTCCATCGCTGTCGGGAGGACCCTTAAATATCTGGGTCTCTTGCTCGACAGCCGGTGGGGGTTCGTCGAGCATTTCCGGCAGCTTTCACCAAAGTTGGTGACGTTTGCCGGGATGCTCGGTAGGCTGCTCCCCAATAAAGGGGGACCGGGAAGTGCATGCCGCCGTCTCTACGAGGGTGTGGTACGCTCCAAGGCGCTCTATGGGGCACCTATTTGGGCGGATGCCCTCAGCGCCGCGAACGTGGTCCAGCTGCGACGACCGCAGCGGATCACGGCGCAGAGGGCTGCACGGGCGTACCGCACCGTGTCTTTCGAGGCGGCGTGCCTGTTGGCACAAAGTCCCCCTTGGGATCTCGAAGCAGGGGTCCTTAAGAGGGTCTACGAGGAGGGCGCCATGGTGCGACAACAAGGAGGTCGCCCGTTGCCGGAGCAGGTCAATCGCTGGAGACAGGAGGCTCGCGACGATCTGTTCCGGCAATGGGCCTTGAGATGTGCGGCTCCGACCGCGAGCCGAGTGCTCGTGGGGGCCATCGGTCCCGTGCTCCGCCAGTGGGTGGAGCATGCGCAGGGGGCTCCGACCTACTTCCTCACCCAACTTCTCACGGGTCATGGCTGTTTTGCCAAATTCCTGTGGGAAGTGGTGGGGATCCTGTCGGAGCCCGTTTGTCATCACTGCGCAGGCGGCGCCGTAGATACGGCGCAGCATACGCTCGCTGTGTGCGCCGCCTGGGACACGCAGAGGTTGGCCCTCACGGGCATCATCGGCAGTGTAGGTTCGCTGCCGGCCGTCATTCTCTCTATGGCCGGCAGCGAAGAATGTTGGGCCGCCGTCGCCTCCTTCGCTCGGGAGGTGATGGCGGCAAAGAGAGAGGCCCTGCGGGAACGGGAGCGTGCAGGCCGCACGCTTCCGCCCCGCCGGGCACCAGTCAGGGGGCGACGGCGTATTGCATACGCCCAAGCCCCCGACTGATAGGGCCGTGAGCGGTGGGTCGGGGGGCCCACCGCTCACGCGAAAGGCCCTGAGGAGTCCGACGCCCCTTATGTGTTTCGGGGGCGTCGCTTCTATGTTGTTTGGGGGGGGGGGGGTCAGCCCCCCGTGCTGATCTCGAAAGAGCGCCCCTTTTCCGGGCCGCCGTTGCTTAACAGTTTCTGTCTATCCGGCGGCCCGGCTAAGGCGAAGGAGAAACACCGTGGATAGGTTTTAGTGGGTAGTCCGGCCCGTTTTCCATCCTAGGGCCGGGAGTCCCACACGAAGCCGTCTCGCTCCCCCCCGCAGCGAGACGGTGAAGTGCATAAATGCATCACCGACCACGTTAAAAAAAAAAAAAAAAAAAACCTAACCTGGATCGTCTGAATTTCGAACACAGAAACAATATTAATTTAAACTTTGACAATTTGCCGAAAATGTTAAAAGATCACAGAGACGAGTTTTTAAAGTATGCAGGAAAAATAATTAATACTGTACACAAGAGGAATGGAGGGAAATAAGTATATATAGTCAATATTATAATTAATATAAGATTTATATATATAAAATCGAAATGAAAAACGTCGATGTATAATATAAGGATAGAAATTAAGATCATTGTTAAAAGTAAGATACACATTGTTAAGGTTAAGAATGGTACTAGTAGTTATTGTTATAGTAGTTAGTTATAGTAGTAATTTGTTATAAAAATAGTATATAATTGTTAAAATTTGTTAAAAGAAATTTAGATAATAAAATCTTAGATAATGATAAAGATGTAAATAGAATAAGGACCAAAATGTATAAAACTGAAAAAACAAAACCTCTAATAAAGAAACTCAACGCAATCATATCCCACCATCCCAACTCAAAAGAATGAAAGGTCGAATGAAAGTGCGAGAGGAATAAAAGAAGAAATAGAATGTTACCGAGAGAACTGGAATGAAAGATGATTAAAATTAAAAACAAAAAAAAAAAAAAAACGACGTAATCGCGGGTGGCGCCACGGGGTGTGCGGCGTCGTGCGCTGGTTAATCACCGTTTTCCAGTGCATGGCGACCATGCGCCCCGTGGCGTGGCCAGCGAATACGGGTGTAAGTTTAGTTTCCACAAGGAAAGAGCCCTGAGAGGGCTACAGCTCCAATAGTTAGCCTAGTTAGTATTAGTAATATTGCAGTCTAATAGGCTTTGCCATAGGCAAAGGTGCGTAAAAAAAAAAAAAAAAAAAAAAAAAAAAAAAAAAAAAAAAAAAAAAAAAAAAAAAAAAAAAACCTAACCTAACCTAACCTAACCTAACCTGGGGTGCGGTCGGATAACCTCCACGTTGGCTTAGCCCTGCTTCTTGTCCTTTCTACTTCGGTGGGGGGAACGGAAGCCGGGACGCTGGTGCACCCTGGACAATGGTTATTGGTGTCCTCCTCGGAGGATTCTGGTAGCGATTGACCAAGTCCGACAAGCCCTTTTCAGGGCTAGCTGACCCCACGAGGGGGGTCGTGGTATGGCGGGCCTGCAAGGCCCGCGGCGTCGTTGTTGCTTTTTCTTTGTTCTTCTTCTCTCCTTGTTATCCTTCCCTCTTTCGTTTCTTGACTTTGTTCTTTTATCCCTTCTTTCGCGGCAACGGCGCGCTGTTTGTCAGCTCCATAGCGAGCTATGGTGGGGTCGTTTTCGGCCCCACCCGAGCCGAGCCTTAACAGGCAAGAGGACCCCATGAGGGGGTCGGGGTGTATGGGCCTGCAAGGCCCATGGGAGCGGACGTGACCGAAAGGTCGCATCGGGGAGGCCTGACCAGCCTCTCGTAGCCGGCCACGTTGCGTCGTGCAACGACCCCTGTCTCACGGTCTACAGGGTACGTGCGGCGCAACGTGGCCGAAGGCGGCTTGCCTTAATTGGCTGGCCTGAGGGTGATACCCGATACAAAAATCCGTGAAGGAAAGCACGTTAAAACCCAGCGGATACTTGGCGTTCTCCGCAAGTAACAACCCGCTCCCCGGAATGAGCGTCACCCGGGGAGTCGTTTTTACATCGTCTCTACTCGTGGGATAAAGTATGGAATTTTTAAATACAAAACAAATTGAGGATGTCGGGAGTAAGGAGGAGAGGCCTGGTACTCCAGTGCCGAGGCGGAGTCGGACCCTGAGTCGAGCTCGGAGCCGAAGCCGGAGTCGAAGCCGGTCTCGAAGCTGCGTTCGAGATCGGAAGGAGCTGCGGGTGTCGGTGTCGCGTTGCGACGTCGCACCGCGCGGCGGTGTGGTTGGAGAGGTGCTGCTGTCGGAGTCTGACAGCAGCGTCGTTTCTTTGGTGGAGGTATCGCCTCGCCCGTCCCCCAGCCCGCTGTCTCGCCTGTGGCAGCGCGCTGACAAGCGCCGGAACTCAGGCTCGGAGGGGGACAGCGAGGATACGGTTGGCTCCAACAACACCCGGGGCCAACCCGTTAAACGAGGTCGCGGTCGCCCCCCTACAACGGGGCACTACGTGGGCCTCGCAAAGGCGAAGGCCGACTATGTCGCGGCCAAAGAGCGGGAGCTAGAGCTCCAGGCGGAAAACGAACTCGCCGAAGAGCTCCGAAGGCGGGAGGAGAGGCGACTTTCCTTCCTCCTCCAGCCTCCCGTTCAGGACGGAGGAAACGAGGCGCGTATGCCGGCACCTGTGGGTGACCTCAGGGCCGAGCAACTGGAGAAGGCGGTTGAGGAGGCGGTGGAGTCTATACGCTCCATCGCCCACAAGAGCTCCAAACTGAAGGGACAGTCGGTCCAGGGCCTCAGGAGCGCTGCGGGCTCCATAATGGAACACGTGCGGGAGTTGCGTGGCCGGACCGACGGCGACGAAAACGTCCGCCTGCAGCGTGAGGTGGCTGCGCTGCGGGCCGAATTGGAGGCGGTGAAGAAGCAGGTGAGCGCCCCGCCGTCGATGTCGCGCGAGGAGATCATGTTCATGATCAACGCGCGCTTCGACGGCGTTTCAGACCGCCTGCTTCCGGAGCCGCGGCTGCGTCCACCCCTTCAGGCGGACGCCCGTAACGCCGCTCGCGCCACTGCTACATCGCTTTCAAGCGTCGGCGCTCCCGCTGCACCGCTGCTTCGGCAAGGTGGCCCCATTGCCGCCCCGCGTCATCGTCGTGGCGTCCCCGTCCCGGAGGAGACAGAGGCTCCTCCGGCTGTTCTGCCGGCTTCTTCCCCCCCTTCAGCATCGGGGAAGAAGAAAAGAAAGAAGAAGAGTGCTGCAGCGCGCGAGGCTGATGCGGCATGCCGAGATGCAGTGTCCACTCTGCCCACACCGTCCTCTTCCTCCACCTCCGAGGCGTGGAATGTTGTGGCTGGGCGCCCCAAGAAGACACCAGCGGCCAGGCCTCCGGCTGCGAAGTCGGCATCGGCACCCATCAAAGCGCCTGCCGTGGGGAAACGTGCCCCGAAACTCCGCTCGCCCCGCACCGCTGCGGTAGTGATAACGTTGCAGCAGGGCGCGGCGGAACGGGGCGTGACGTACGCCTCCAAGCTCGCCGAGGCCGAGCGCAAAGTTAATTTGAAAAGCCTCGGCATTGAGGGCCTACGCTTCCGCACGGCAGCCACCGGGGGCAGGGTCCTTGAGGTGGCGGGCGCCGAGAAAAGCCAGAAGGCTGACGCACTCGCCGAGAAACTTAGAGAGGCTCTCGGCGATGAAGTCCGCGTCGCTAGGCCGGAGAAGTGCGCGGAGCTACGCATCTCCGGCCTCGGTGACACGGCCACGAAGGAGGCCATAGCGCAGGTGGTGGCGGACGTAGGAGGGTGCGCCACCACCAGCGTAGTCTGTGGAGACGTTGTCCGCCAGGCAGGACGAGAGGGCACGGCGTGGGTAAAGTGCCCGGTCGCGGCGGCCAAAAAGGTGACAGATGGCCGCCCTCTTATGGTTGGCTGGTCCCGCGTTCGTGCGGTTTTGTTGGAGTCCAGGCCTCAGCGGTGCTTCCGCTGTCTGGAGGTGGGGCACGTAGGGGCCCGGTGCGCTGCGGGAGTTGACCGCAGTGCACTCTGCTTCCGCTGCGGGCAACCCGGCCACAAGGCGGCGGGCTGCTTGGCGGAGCCAAATTGTGCCATCTGCGCGGCGGCGGGAACTGCCGCTGCGCACCGCCTGGGCTCCAAGGCCTGCTTGGCGGCTTCGAAAAGGAGGAGGCGTCGTGGTGGTGTGGGGCGAAAGGTGGTGCCGGTTGCGGGACCCCCCAACCCACTCAGACAAATGTGGAGGAGAATATGGACGTCGCCACAAATTAAATGGCTCCCAACTCGTTCCTGCAGGCCAACGTCGGGCACTGTGCGGCGGCCCAAGATATTTTGATGCAGGCCGTCGCGGAGTGTCAGGCGAATGTTGCCGTAGTCGCCGAACCGTACGCGGTTCTCGGCCGGGATAACTGGGCGGGAAGCCGCGACGAGTTGGTGGCTATCGTCTCCCAGCAGGGCGCGTTTAGCGGAGTATCAAAAGGACGCGGCTGCGTCCTCGCGCTGCTGGGAGACGTTGCAGTGATCGGGGTGTACTTCTCGCCAAACAGAAGCCTCGCCGAATACGAGCAGTGGCTCGCAGAGGTCGGGGCTCTGGTGGTGGGAGCGCACCCCACCCCGTTGGTGGTTGCCGGAGACTTCAACGCACACTCACAGGCGTGGGGATCTCCGGCGACCGATGGACGGGGTGAGTTGGTAGAGGAATGGGCGGCGTCCCACGGCTTGGTGCTCCTCAACCGGGGTTCGGTCCACACGTTTGTGCGGTCAACGGGCAGGTCAATTGTCGACCTGTCCTTCGCCAGTTCTGACCTGGCGAACCGCACACGTGGCTGGAGGGTGGTCAGGGGGGAGGAGACGATGTCGGATCATCGTTACATACGGTTCGACATCGTCAACTCCGGCCTGGGGACCCCGGCGGTCGGGGACCGCCTGGTTGAGGAAGGTCCGCGGTGGCGTCTGCGGACGCTGGACCGGGAGCTGGCGAAGGAGGCGGCCATCGTGGAGCGATGGGCCGCAGTCGACGAAAGCCCGGACGTGGACGCGAGGGCTGAGCGGCTTTCCGGTGCTCTGACTCGCGTCTGCGATGCGGCGATGCGGAGGGCGGGGCCTATCAAGCCGCGGCGGCGAGTTTACTGGTGGAACGAGGAGTTGGCGGGGCTGCGTGCTTCATGTCACGCAGCCCAGCGCAGGTGCACTCGCAGCCGCGGTCGTAGCGTCAGGGATCCCGTCCAAGAAGAGGAGTTGCACGCCGCATACCGGGCGGCCCGAGCGGCCTTCAGCTCGGGCATCAGGGCCGCCAAGAAGGCGGCCTGGGAGGAGTGGCTCGAGAGCCTCAATGAAGATCCGTGGGGGCGCCCGTACAAGGTCGTGAGTGAAAAACTCCGGCCCTGGGCGCCTCCGCTCACCAGGTCTCTCGAGCCAGTTTTCGTCGACAACGTCGTCAGTTCCCTCTTCCCTGAGCGGGAGGAGTGGGTCCCACCGCGGATGGCACCGAGCCAGGCGCCGGCAGACGCAGAGGCGATCATTCCGCCCGTGTCCGAAGCCGAACTCGGGGTGGCGGTCCTCAAACTCAAGTCGAGGAACCGCGCCCCCGGCCCGGACGGCATCCCTGGGCGGGTCATCGCCCTCGTCATGCCGGCGTTCGAGGAGGAGACGCTGTCCCTATTGTCGGAGTGTTTGGCGTCGGGGAGGGTCCCGCGACGATGGAAAACCGGGCGGCTCGTGCTGTTGAAGAAGCACGGGCGCCCGGCCGAGTCGCCGTCGGCCTACCGCCCCATAGTCTTGCTCGACGAGATGAGCAAGCTGTTTGAGCGGGTGCTCGCGGCACGTCTCGTCGGGCACCTGGATGGGGCGGGGCCCAATCTCAGTGACGGCCAATACGGTTTCCGTCGTGGGAGGTCGACCCTGGACGCCATATCCCGACTACGGGACAGCGTCCAAGAGGCGGTCGGTCGGGGGGAGGTGATGTTGGCGGTGTCGCTGGACATCGCGAACGCCTTCAACACCATCCCCTGGCAGACCATCGCCGAGGCGCTGAGGTACCACAATGTCCCGTGGTACCTCAGGCGCATCCTTGCGGACTACTTCGTGGACCGGGCCATCTCCTATCCGGCCCGGTCGGCGGTAGTCTGCAAGCAAATGTCGTGCGGTGTTCCGCAGGGGTCGGTGCTTGGTCCGCTCCTGTGGAACATCGCGTACGATTGGGTCCTGCGCGGTGCCACTCTTCGGGGAGTCGGCGTACTTTGTTACGCCGACGATACCCTGGTAACCGCGCGGGGCCCAGACTTTCGGGACGCTAAAGTCCTGGCCACTGCGGGCGTAGCCCAGGTGGTCAGCCGCATCAGGGCGCTCGGACTCCAAGTGGCCCTCGAGAAATCCGAGGCCGTCTTTTTTCACGGGCCTCGGCGAGGGCCCCCTCGAGATTCCCACATTGTGGTGAGCGGCACCCCCATCGCTGTCGGGAAGACCATAAAGTATCTTGGTCTGGTGCTCGACAGTCGGTGGGGTTTCGCCGAGCACTTCCGGCGTCTGTCGTCAAATTTGATCTCATACGCCGGAAGGCTGTCGAGGCTGCTCCCCAATAGTGGGGGGCCCGGTGGCACGTGTCGCCGTCTTTACGACGGTGTAGTACGCTCCAAGGCGCTCTACGGAGCGCCTATCTGGGCGGACGCCCTCAGCGCCGCAACAATTCCTCTGTTGCGGCGCCCGCAGCGAGTGCTTGCGCAGAGGGCGGCACGGGCGTACTGCACCGTCTCTTACGAGGCGGCGTGCTTAATTTCCGGAAGCCTCCCTTGGGATCTCGAGGCAGGAGTCCTGAAGAAGGTTTATGACGAGAGCGCTCTGGTGCGGAGAAATGGAGGTCGGCCGCTCCCGGACGAGATCGACCGCTGGAGACAGTCGGCTCGCGAAGATCTCTTCCGGGAGTGGTCCGAGAGGTTGGTAGGCCCCTCAGCTGGCCCCCTGCTCGTGGGGGCTGTCAGGCCCGTCCTACGGGCCTGGGTGGAGAGGACACACGGTGCGCCGACGTACCACCTTACGCAACTACTCACAGGACATGGCTGTTTCGCCAAGTACCTGTGTGAGGTGCCTAGGGTGGAGCCGGACACCGTGTGTCGTCACTGCCCGGCCGGTGTCGTCGACACAGCGGCCCACACCCTTGCCGAATGCACGGCATGGGACGGGCCGCGTTCTGCCCTCACGGGCATAGTTGGTGGTGATTTGTCGCTGCCGGCCGTGGTGCAAGCCATGGCCGGCAGCCAACAGTGTTGGGCCGCCGTCCGCCATCACAAAGTACGTGCGGGAGCTTAAGTCCCGCACAGAGTCGGATGAGATCGCACGCCTGCGGATTGACCTGGCTGTGATGGCAGCAAAAGATGAGCTTCTCGAGAAGAGGACAGCTTCCTCGCCACCGCAGCAACCGTCGATGACGCGTGAGGAAATCTCCTTCCTCATTAACGCGCGCATCGACGGCATAGGAGACCGGCTCCTCCCAGAGCCGCGGTTACGCCCGCCGCTTCAGGCAGATGCCCGTAATGCCACCCGCGCCACTCGCTCTGCTACTGGCGCCACTCCCGCTGCGCGGCCGCTTCGGCCCGCTGCCCCCATTGCCGCTGTCCCCGTCCCAGAAGAGACGGAGGCTCATCCAGCCGTTCTGCCGGCCCCTTCTGCCCCTACAACATCATCGGGGAAGAAGAAACAGAAGAAGCAGAGTGCTGCGGCCAAGGAGGCAGCAGCTGCTCGACAGGTGCGAGCACCGCCCGCTCCAGCTGCCCCCCAGCCCCTTGCTGAGGGGTGGAATGTGGTGGCAGCTCGACCTGCTGCCAAGAAGAACCCTGTGGCCCCGACGATGGCTGCGCCGGCCAAAACCAAGGCCAAGAAGAAGACCGCCAGGAATCTTAAGGTCCCGCGTACGGCGGCTGTTGTCTTGACCCTTAGCCAGTCTGGCAGCGAACAGGGTGCAACGTATGCCAAGGTTCTGGAGGCTGCTCAGTCGAGCATTAGCCTGCAGGACCTTGGCATAAGTGGTCTGAGGTTCCGCACCGCGGTGACGGGGGCCCGTATATTGCAGGTGTCAGGCGAGGACAGAGCGACAAAAGCCGACGCTCTGGCTGAAAAGTTAAGATCGACCCTGGGAGAGGTCGTCCGGGTGGCTAGGCCGGAGAAATGCGCCGAACTGCGGGTCTCCGGTCTCGACGATGCGGCAACGAAGGAGAAGGTGGCCGCAAGTCTCGCCGTGGCTGGGGGATGCTCCGTCGAGTCGATGAGGGTTGGCGAAATTAAACGCCAACCTGGTCGTCTAGGCACGGTGTGGGCGAAATGCCCGGTCGCTGCGGCCAAACAAGTGACCGACGGCCGCCGAATACTCATCGGCTGGTCGTCGGTCCGCGTGCAGGTGCTGGAGGCTCGTCCACTCCGGTGCTTCAGGTGCCTGGGGACAGGACACGTTGGCGCCCAGTGCACTGCGGGTGACCGGCGAAGGCCCCCCTCGGGGTACTTCAAGGCCGGTCGCGAATAATGAGGAGATGATGGACATCACCCTTTCGTAGATGTCCAATTTTTCAGTCCTGCAGGCCAACGCCAACCACTGCGCCGTGGCCCAAGATCTCTTGATCCAGACCATGACGCAGTGGCAGGCGACCGTAGCTGTAATCGCAGATCCGTACGCAATTCGCACCCGGGACGACTGGGCAAGCGACTGCGACGGATCGGTGGCTATTGTATCCCGGCGTAGTGCCCTCGGACTCGCCCCCTTCGACAGGGTGTCGAGAGGGCGTGGCTGGGTCCTTGCTGCGTTGGGAGACATTGGAGTGATTGGGGTGTACGCCCCCCCCAGTTGGAGCTTCGCTATATTTGAGCAGCTGCTCGTTGAAGTCGGAGGCCTGGTGGTGGGCATGCACCCCACCCCTGTCGTGTTAGCCGGCGATTTCAACGCCTGGTCGACGGCGTGGGGATCCCGGTCGACCTGCGGCAGGGGCGAGGCTTTGGAGGACTGGGCGGTGTCCATGGGATTGGCCTTACTCAATCGCGGGACGACGCCCACATTTGTGCGGAGCACGGGCAGCTCCATCGTGGATTTATCGTTCGCCAGTTCTGCCCTGGCGAACCGCGTGAATGGCTGGAGGGTGCTCGATCGGGTGGAGTCAATGTCTGACCACCGATATGTTTGGTTTGAGGTTGTAGCCCCCTGGTCGGTCGCCCCCCTGGCAGGGACTCGTTCTTTGGTTGGGGAAGGACCGCAGTGGCGCCTCAAGACCCTGGACAGAGAGCTGGCGAAGGAAGCGGCTATCGTCGAGCTTTGGGCCGCTGTTGACGGGGATCCGGACGTGGACGCGAGGTCGGAACGTCTTGCCGACTCGTTAACTCGCGTCTGTGATGCAGCGATGCGGAGAGCAGGTCCTGTCCCGCCGCGGCGGCGTGTGTACTGGTGGAATGACCACCTGGCAGAGCTGCGTTCAGCTTGCAACGCAGCTCAACGCAGGTACACACGCTACCGCAGGCGTGGCGAAACTGGAGACCCCGCCCACGAAGCGGAATCGCTCGCTGCATACCGGGCAGCCCGAGCGGCCTTCGGCTCGGCGATCAGGGCAGCCAAGGAGGCGTCCTGGAGGGAATGGCTCGAGAGCCTGAACCTGGATCCCTGGGGGCGTCCGTACAAGGTTATGAGTGACAAACTCAAGCCTTGGGCGCCTCTTACCAGATCCCTCGAGCCATCCTTCGTCGCAGAAGTCGTCTGCTCCCTCTTCCCTGCGCGGGAAGAGTGGGTTCCACCGCGGATGGCGCCAGTGGATGCGTCGATGTCGTCGTCACCGCCGGCAGACAGTGAGGTGATCCCGCCCGTGTCTGATGCCGAATTGGGTGTAGCGGTCCTCAAGATGAGGTTAAAGAACCGCGCCCCTGGACCGGACGGTGTCCCTGGGCGGGTCATCGCCACTGTCATGCCGTCCTTTGAGGAGGAGTTGTTGTCCCTGCTGTCCGAGTGTATGGCCTCGGGGAGGGTCCCGCGACGTTGGAAAACGGGCAAGCTCGTGCTTCTTCGAAAGCACGGGCGTCCGCCCGAGTCGCCGTCGGCTTACCGCCCCATCGTCCTGCTTGACGAGACGTGCAAGATTTTCGAGCGAGTGCTCGCTGGGCGTCTCGTCAAGCACTTGGAGGGGGCGGGGCCCAATTTAAGTGACGGCCAATTCGGCTTCCGTCGCGGGAGGTCGACCCTCGACGCCATATCTCGGCTCAGGGACGACGTCAACGAGGTGGTTGGCCGGGGGGAGGTGTTGTTGGCGGTGTCGCTGGATATCGCGAACGCGTTCAACACCATCCCCTGGTCGTCGATCGCCGAGGCTCTGAGGTACCACAACGTACCGTGGTACCTCAGACGCGTCTTGGCGGATTATTTTACGGACCGGGCCATCTTGTATCCGGCCCGGTCGGAAATTGTTCGCACGGAAATGCGATGCGGTGTTCCACAGGGGTCGGTCCTCGGCCCGCTCCTGTGGAACATCGGGTATGACTGGGTCCTGCGCGGCGCTACTCTTCGGGGAATCGGCGTGCTCTGTTACGCCGATGACACCCTGGTGACCGCGCGGGGCCCGACATTTCGAGACGCCAACGTGTTGGCCACGGTAGGCGTGGCGCATGTGGTCGGCCGCATCAGGGCCCTTGGGCTTGAAGTCGCTCTGGAGAAATCTGAGGCTCTATATTTTCATGGGCCGCGGATGAAGCCGCCTCGAGGGGCATCCATCGTGGTGAGTGGCACCCCCATCGCTGTCGGGGGACCATGAAATATCTCGGTCTGGTCCTTGACAGCCGATGGGGTTTCGCCGAACACTTCCGGCGGCTGTCACCAAAGCTGGTGGCATACGCCGGAAGGCTTGCTGGGCTGCTCCCCAACAGCGGTGGACCGGGGAGTGCTTGTCGCCGCCTCTATGACGGCGTAGTGCGCTCGAAGGCACTATACGGAGCGCCCATTTGGGAAAGCGCCCTCCGCACGGACACCATCGCCCTGCTGCGACGTCCGCAGCGGGTGATCGCGCAGAGGGCAGCTCGAGCGTACTGCACCGTCTCGTACGAGGCGGCGTGCATCATAGCGGGTAGCCTCCCCTGGGACCTCGAGGCGGGGGTTCTAAGGGCCGTCTACGAGGAGAGTGCCCTGATGCGGCGAAGTGGGGGTCGGCCGCTTCCGGAGGAGATCGATCGATGGCGACAGTCTGCCCGCGACGATCTCTTCCGGAAGTGGTCCTCGAGATTAGAGACTACTTCGGTTAGCTCCCAGCTCGTGGGGGCTGTCCGACCCGTCCTGCGGGCCTGGGTGGAGAGGTCACACGGCGTACCGACGTACCACCTCTCACAACTCCTCACAGGTCACGGTGTGTTCGCCAAATACCTGTGCAGGATTGTTGGGGTGGAGCCGGACGTCGTGTGTCGTCACTGCCCGGCCGGTGTCGTCGACACAGCGGCCCACACCCTTGCCGAGTGCACGGCATGGGACGGGCCGCGTATAGCCCTCACGGGCATTATCGGCGGTGATTTGTCGCTGCCGGCCGTGGTTCTATCCATGGTCGGCAGCCGGGAGAGTTGGGCCGCCATTGCCTCGTTCGCCAGCGAGGTGATGGCGGCAAAGCGCGAGGCGCTACGGGTACGGGAGCGCTCTGGACAGACGCTCCCTCCCCGCCGCGCAGTTCGGGGTCGTCGCCGCGCAGAATTTTTGCGCGGCCCCGAGTAATTTGCGGACCTTAAAGTATCTCGGTCTGGTTCTCGACAGCAGATGGGGTTTCGTCGAGCACTTCCGGCGTCTGGCACCAAAACTGGTGTCATACGCCGGGAGGCTCGCCAGGCTGCTCCCCAATCGGGGGGGGCCTGGTAGTTCGTGTCGCCGTCTGTACGACGGTGTGGTGCGCTCGAAGGCGCTCTACGGAGCGCCCATCTGGGCGGGCACCCTCTGCGCCGAAAGTTTAGCGCTGCTGCGACGTCCGCAGCGCGCGATCGCGCAGAGAGGTGCACGGGCGTACTGCACCGTCTCTTACGAGGCGGCGTGCATGATAGCCGGGTCCCTTCCATGGGATCTCGAGGCTGGAGTCCTTCAAGCCGTGTATGCGGAGTGTGCCCTGGTGCGACTGAGTGGTGGTCGCCCGCTTCCGGAGGAGATCGACCGCTGGAGATAGTCGGCTCGCGACGATCTCTTCCGGGAGTGGGCCTTGCGATTAGAGTCACCCTCCGCGAGCGCGATGCTCGTGGGGGCCGTTCGACCCGTCCTGCGGGCCTGGCTGGAGAGGTCACATGGCGTACCGACGTACCACCTCACACAACTCCTCACAGGTCACGGTGTGTTCGCTAAATACCTGTGCAGGATTGTTGGGGTGGAGCCGGACGTCGTGTGTCCTCACTGCCCGACCTCCGCATGTAATAGCCCACTCCCCGGAATGAACGTCACCCGGGGAGTGTTTGTAGATCGTCTCAACTCGTGGGATTTACTATGGAAAATTTAAATTTAAAAAATAAAAATGATGTTGGTAGTGGAGAGGAGAGGCCCGGTACTCCGGTTCCGGGTCGGAAAGTGTTGAGAGTGGCGGTGTCACGGTGTGACACGGCAGTGTTGTCCCGAGACCTACTGCTGTCAGATTCTGACAGCAGTGTGGTCTCAATGATTGAGGTGACCTCGGGTCCCCCTTCGCCCCTGTGCTCCCGGCTGTTTCGGAGGCCCCGGTACTCGGGCTCAGAGGGGGACAGCGAGGAGTCGGCTGGCTCATCACCGAGGAGGCATATGAAGCGCCACCTCAACCCGCCAGGAGAGGATGAGGCTGGCGACGTGTTGGCCAAACAGCGGCCCAGGCGAGGACGCCCCCCGACGACGGGGCAATATGTCGGCCTTGCTGCGGCGAAAGCCGAATTAAACAAGGCCAAAGAGCGGGAGCTAGAGCTACAGGCGGAGCAGGAGCTCGCCGAAGATCTCCGAAGGCGGGAGGAGAGGCGACTCTCCTTCCTCCGCCAGTCTCCCGCATCGGAAAAGGAGGCATCGACGTCGCCGCAAGCTGCTGGGGAACTCCGAGCCGAGCAGCTGGGTCGCGCAATTGGAGAGGCGGTGGAGTCTATACGCTCCATCGCCCATAAGAGCTCCAAGCTGAAGGGGCAGTCTGTCCAGGGCCTCAGGAGCGCTGCAGGCTCCATAATGGAGCACGTGCGGGAGCTGTTGTCCCGCACGGAGTCTGACGAGGTGGTTCGCCTGCAGCGCGAGATTGCGGCCCTCAAGGCCGAAATGCTGGTAATAAAGCAGCAGGCGAGTGAAGCGCCGTCGATGTCGCGCGAGGAGATCATGTTCATGATCGTAACGTACGCCGCTAAACTCGCCGAGACTGAGAGGTCAGTCGACCTCAAGAGCCTCGGCATTGAGGCGTTGAGATTCCGCACGGCGGCGACCGGCGGACGAGTCCTCGAAGTGGCGGGTGCCGATAACGCCAAAAAGGCGGACGCCCTGGCGGAGCGGCTGAGGGCCGCTCTCGGCGAGGAAGTGAAGATCGCCAGGCCGGAGAAATGTGCGGAGTTGCGCATCTCCGGCTTGAGTGACGCGACGAGTCAGGAGCAGGTCGCGGGAATGGTGGCGGACGTAGGAGGGTGCGCCACCACCTCCGTCAAGGTGGGCAACATAGTCCGCTCCTCGGGGCGCAATGGCACGGTGTGGGTGCAGTGCCCGGTCGCGGCGGCCAAAATACTTTCAGACGGCCGCCCTCTTGCGATCGGATGGTGCCGCGTCCATGCCGTCCTGTTGGAGGTCCGACCCCAGCGCTGCTTCCGCTGCCTGGAGGTGGGGCACGTGGGGGCAAAGTGCGCTGCGGGCGTCGACCGCAGCGACCTGTGTTACTGCTGCGGGAAGGCCGGCCACAAGGCGGCCGGCTGCGCAGCGGAGCCCTGCTGTCCCATATGCTCGGCAGCGGGAGCGTCGTCCGCGCACCGCCTGGGCACGAAGGCGTGCCTGGCGGCGTCAGCAACAATGCAGACCGTGGCACAGTGGCAGGCGACCGTGGCCGTAGTCTCCGAACCGTACGTTGTTCGGTCCCGGGATGACTGGGCCGGAGATCGCGACGGTTTGGTGGCTATCGTCTCCCAGCGGGGTGCGCTCGGCTTCGCCCCATTCGACAGAGTGTCGAGTGGGCGAGGCTGTGTGCTCGCACTGCTGGGAGACGTTGCAGTGATCGGGGTGTACTTCTCGCCTAACCGGGGCCTCGCCGAGTTCGAACAGTTCCTCGTCGAGGTCGGAGCTCTGGTGGCGGAAGTGCACCCCACCCCGGTTGTCGTCGCCGGGGATTTCAATGCCCACTCTCGGGCATGGGGCTCACCGGCGACAGATGATCGGGGTGAGATGGTGGAAGAATGGGCGGTGTCCCACGGCTTGGTGCTGCTCAACCAGGGGGCTGTAAACACGTTTGTGCGGGGCGAAGTGGGGTCTATCATAGACCTCTCGTTTGCGAGCCCCGCACTAGCTGACCGCATTTGCGGCTGGAGGGTGGTCGAGGGGGTGGAGACGATGTCGGACCACCTTTACATACGGTTCGACATCGCCGCCCCCAATTCGAGGACCCCAGCGGTCAGCAGTCGCCCCCTGGCTGGGGAAGGTCCGCGGTGGCGTCTCAAGACGCTCGACCGGGAGCTGGCGAAAGAGGCGGCCATCGTCGAGCGATGGGCCGCGGTCGATGGGGGTCTGGACGTGGACGCGAGGGCGGAGCGACTGGACGCGGCACGTCTCGTCGAGCACCTGGAGGGGGCGGGGCCCAACCTTAGTGACGGCCAGTACGGGTTCCGTCGCGGGAGATCGACCCTGGACGCGATATCCCGGCTCAGGGACAGCGTGGAAGAGGCGGTCGGCCGGGGGGAGGTGTTGCTGGCGGTGTCGCTGGACATCGCGAACGCCTTCAACACCATCCCCTGGGGGACCATTGCGGAGGCGCTGGGGTACCACAACGTCCCGTGGTACCTCAGGCGCCTACTCGCGGACTACTTTGTTGACCGGGCCGTCTCGTATCCGACCCGGTCGGGAGTGGTCCGCCGAGACATGACATGCGGTGTTCCACAGGGGTCAGTCCTCGGGCCGCTCCTGTGGAACATCGGGTATGATTGGGTCCTGCGCGGTGCCACTCTTCGGGGCGTCGGCGTCTTCTGCTACGCCGACGATACCCTGGTCGCCGCGCGGGGCCCGTCCTACAGGGACGCAAAAGTGTTGGCCACGGCTGGTGTGGCCCACGTTGTCGGTCGCATCAGGGCTCTTGGACTCCAGGTGGCCCTCGAAAAATCCGAGGCCATTTTCTTTCACGGGCCTCGGTCGGGGTCCCCTCCTCGGGACTCCCAGATTGTGGTGGGTGGCACCCCCATCGCTGTCGGGCGGACCTTAAAGTATCTCGGTCTGGTTCTCGACAGCAGATGGGGTTTCGTCGAGCACTTCCGGCGTCTGGCACCAAAACTGGTGTCATACGCCGGGAGGCTCGCCAGGCTGCTCCCCAATCGGGGGGGGCCTGGTAGTTCGTGTCGCCGTCTGTACGACGGTGTGGTGCGCTCGAAGGCGCTCTACGGAGCGCCCATCTGGGCGGGCACCCTCTGCGCTGAAAGTTTAGCGCTGCTGCGACGTCCGCAGCGCGCGATCGCGCAGAGAGGTGCACGGGCGTACTGCACCGTCTCTTACGAGACGGCGTGTATGATAGCCGGGTCCCTTCCATGGGATCTCGAGGCTGGAGTCCTTCAAGCCGTGTATGCGGAGTGCGCCCTGGTGCGACTGAGTGGTGGTCGCCCGCTTCCGGAGGAGATCGACCGCTGGAGACAGTCGGCTCGCGACGATCTCTTCCGGGAGTGGGCCTTGCGATTAGAGTCGCCTTCCGCGAGCGCGATGCTCGTGGGGGCCGTTCGACCCGTCCTGCGGGCCTGGGTGGAGAGGTCACATGGCGTACCGACGTACCACCTCACACAACTCCTCACAGGTCACGGTGTGTTCGCTAAATACCTGTGCAGGATTGTTGGGGTGGAGCCGGACGTCGTGTGTCGTCACTGCCCGGCCGGTGTCGTCGACACAGCGGCCCATACCCTTGAGTGCACGGCATGGGACGGGCCGCGTTCTGCCCTCACGGGCATCGTTGGTGTGAATTTGTCGCTGCCGGCCGTGGTACAAGCCATGGCCGGCAGCCAGCAGTGTTGGGCCGCCGTCGCCTCGTTCGCCAGCCAGGTGATGGCGGCCAAGAGAGAGGAACTGCGGGTAAGGGAGCGGGCGGGTCGCACGCTTCCTCCCCGCCGTCCGGTCCGAGGGCGCCGCCTAGCGGCTTTCATGCGCGCCCCCGACTAGTGTTTTTTGACCGTGGGCGGAAGGTCGGGGGACCTCCGCCCACCGATGGTCACCCGTGGCGACGGGCACCCTCCTCGTGTTCCGGACGGTGCCCACTTACGCACGCCCGCACCGGCCGTTCTCTACCCTCTCTGCTTTCAGATAGGTGCTCGAGAACGGTGGAGGTGCGGGCTAGATTCTTCAGCTCCTTAGGGAGCTCCGGGGGGGTCACTTAATTGGCTCCTCCGAGGCGAGCCCCGACTTCACGGGGCGCCCCTTGCCGGCTCGCAGTGATTTAACCTCTGGCCTACCCTGCGAGCCGGTTTAAGGTGAGACGGAACACCGCGGTGGTTTAGTGGGTATTACGGTCCGATCCCAGACCGTCGAGTCCCACACACCGCCCTGCTGCCCCCACAGCGGGGTGACGGTGCCTAAATGCATTCCCCGCGTCAACAAAAAAAAAAAAAAACCTAACCTCGGCGGCGTGTGTACTGGTGGAATGACCACCTGGCAGAGCTGCGTTCAGCTTGCAACGCAGCTCAACGCAGGTACACACGCTACCGCAGGCGTGGCGAAACTGGAGACCCCGCCCACGAAGCGGAATCGCTCGCTGCATACCGGGCAGCCCGAGCGGCCTTCGGCTCGGCGATCAGGGCAGCCAAGGAGGCGTCCTGGAGGGAATGGCTCGAGAGCCTGAACCTGGATCCCTGGGGGCGTCCGTACAAGGTTATGAGTGACAAACTCAAGCCTTGGGCGCCTCCACTTACCAGATCCCTCGAGCCATCCTTCGTCGCAGAAGTCGTCTGCTCCCTCTTCCCTGCGCGGGAAGAGTGGGTTCCACCGCGGATGGCGCCAGTGGATGCGTCGATGTCGTCGTCACCGCCGGCAGACAGTGAGGTGATCCCGCCCGTGTCTGATGCCGAATTGGGTGTAGCGGTCCTCAAGATGAGGTTAAAGAACCGCGCCCCTGGACCGGACGGTGTCCCTGGGCGGGTCATCGCCACTGTCATGCCGTCCTTTGAGGAGGAGTTGTTGTCCCTGCTGTCCGAGTGTATGGCCTCGGGGAGGGTCCCGCGACGTTGGAAAACGGGCAAGCTCGTGCTTCTTCGAAAGCACGGGCGTCCGCCCGAGTCGCCGTCGGCTTACCGCCCCATCGTCCTGCTTGACGAGACGTGCAAGATTTTCGAGCGAGTGCTCGCTGGGCGTCTCGTCAAGCACTTGGAGGGGGCGGGGCCCAATTTAAGTGACGGCCAATTCGGCTTCCGTCGCGGGAGGTCGACCCTCGACGCCATATCTCGGCTCAGGGACGACGTCAACGAGGTGGTTGGCCGGGGGGAGGTGTTGTTGGCGGTGTCGCTGGATATCGCGAACGCGTTCAACACCATCCCCTGGTCGTCGATCGCCGAGGCTCTGAGGTACCACAACGTACCGTGGTACCTCAGACGCGTCTTGGCGGATTATTTTACGGACCGGGCCATCTTGTATCCGGCCCGGTCGGAAATTGTTCGCACGGAAATGCGATGTGGTGTTCCACAGGGGTCGGTCCTCGGCCCGCTCCTGTGGAACATCGGGTATGACTGGGTCCTGCGCGGCGCTACTCTTCGGGGAATCGGCGTGCTCTGTTACGCCGATGACACCCTGGTGACCGCGCGGGGCCCGACATTTCGAGACGCCAACGTGTTGGCCACGGTAGGCGTGGCGCATGTGGTCGGCCGCATCAGGGCCCTTGGGCTTGAAGTCGCTCTGGAGAAATCTGAGGCTCTATATTTTCATGGGCCGCGGATGAAGCCGCCTCGAGGGGCATCCATCGTGGTGAGTGGCACCCCCATCGCTGTCGGGGGGACCATGAAATATCTCGGTCTGGTCCTTGACAGCCGATGGGGTTTCGCCGAACACTTCCGGCGGCTGTCACCAAAGCTGGTGGCATACGCCGGAAGGCTTGCTGGGCTGCTCCCCAACAGCGGTGGACCGGGGAGTGCTTGTCGCCGCCTCTATGACGGCGTAGTGCGCTCGAAGGCACTATACGGAGCGCCCATTTGGGAAAGCGCCCTCCGCACGGACACCATCGCCCTGCTGCGACGTCCGCAGCGGGTGATCGCGCAGAGGGCAGCTCGAGCGTACTGCACCGTCTCGTACGAGGCGGCGTGCATCATAGCGAGTAGCCTCCCCTGGGACCTCGAGGCGGGGGTTCTAAGGGCCGTCTACGAGGAGAGTGCCCTGATGCGGCGAAGTGGGGGTCGGCCGCTTCCGGAGGAGATCGATCGATGGCGACAGTCTGCCCGCGACGATCTCTTCCGGAAGTGGTCCTCGAGATTAGAGACTACTTCGGTTAGCTCCCAGCTCGTGGGGGCTGTCCGACCCGTCCTGCGGGCCTGGGTGGAGAGGTCACACGGCGTACCGACGTACCACCTCTCACAACTCCTCACAGGTCACGGTGTGTTCGCCAAATACCTGTGCAGGATTGTTGGGGTGGAGCCGGACGTCGTGTGTCGTCACTGCCCGGCCGGTGTCGTCGACACAGCGGCCCACACCCTTGCCGAGTGCACGGCATGGGACGGGCCGCGTATAGCCCTCACGGGCATTATCGGCGGTGATTTGTCGCTGCCGGCCGTGGTTCTATCCATGGTCGGCAGCCGGGAGAGTTGGGCCGCCATTGCCTCGTTCGCCAGCGAGGTGATGGCGGCAAAGCGCGAGGCGCTACGGGTACGGGAGCGCTCTGGACAGACGCTCCCTCCCCGCCGCGCAGTTCGGGGTCGTCGCCGCGCAGAATTTTTGCGCGGCCCCGAGTAATTTGTCTGGCCGTGGGCGGTTGGTTGGGGGACCACCGTCCACTGAAGGCCACGTGGTGACAGGCACCCCACGCCTGCCGTGGGGAAACGTGCCCCGAAACTCCGCTCGCCCCGCGCCGCTGCGGTGGTGATAACGTTGCAGCAGGGCGCGGCGGAACGGGGCGTGACGTACGCCTCCAAGCTCGCCGAGGCCGAGCGCAAAGTAGATTTGAAAAGCCTCGGTATTGAGGGCCTACGCTTCCGCACGGCAGCCACCGGGGGCAGGGTCCTTGAGGTGGCAGGCGCCGAGAAAAGCCAGAAGGCTGATGCACTCGCCGAGAAACTCAGAGAGGCTCTCGGCGATGAAGTCCGCGTTGCTAGGCCGGAGAAGTGCGCGGAGCTGCGCATCTCCGGCGTCGGTGACGCGGCCACGAAGGAGGCCATAGCGCAGGTGGTGGCGGACGTAGGAGGGTGCGCCACCACCAGCGTAGTCTGTGGAGATATTGTCCGCCAGGTGGGACGAGAGGGCACGGCGTGGGTCAAGTGCCCGGTCGCGGCGGCTAAAAAGTTGACAGATGGCCGCCCTCTTATGGTTGGCTGGTCCCGCGTCCGTGCGGTTTTGTTGGAGTCTGTCATAATATTATATTAGCTTGTAAGCCATAGCCTAGTTTAGTCTATGCTTAGATTATATCAATATTGTCTTGTCTATGTTCACTTCCTTCTTCCTTCACTTTGTAACATGGCCGACTGAAATACACGACACGTATTATAACGAGCTCCTGTCTTTTATTCCAAAAACCAACAAACATCAGGTGTGGGGTAAACTGGCGTGTCTTAGGAAGAACTGGATCAACCAAAAGAAAAAAATGGACGAATCTTCAATGTCGTCGGGTCGCCTCAAGCACATGGACGTTCATGCATCCAACATGCCGCTCACGTGGAAAAATTGGATCACCAAATTCAAAATATATCTCAAAGCATTTAAATATGATCAAGAAAGCGAAGATAGGCAAGTTGCACTTTTATTACATTATATAGGACCAGATTGCCTTCACATATTTTATTCTTTCAACCTAGATGTCGAAACAGTCAAGCTACAAGTGTTGATCGACAGATTTGCAGGTTATTTCAGCCCAAAAGTCAATATAACCATGATAAGGCATAAACTTTTTAACAGAAAGCAACTGCAAAATGAACAGCTGGACAGTTATATAACAGATCTCAAAAATATAGCCCATCAGTGTAATTTTAGTGAATTGCAAGACGATTTACTAAAAGATATATTTAGTTGGAATCTAAATGATCAGAATCAATACATTAAAGAGAAAATTTTGCAAGAATTGCCTACCACTTTAGATGCCACTATAAATATTGCTAAGTCACTAGAATCGTCCCGGAAAGAAGTTCAAATATTATCAGGCACAAATCCCAATTCATCTGTAGCTAGTATAGATAGTATACATAACAGAAGTAGTCAACAGTCCAGTAGAAGTCATTCACAACATAGTCAGTCAAGAAATCAGTCAAGAAATCATAGTCGTAGTCAACAATCAAGGTGTAATCCGCAGTCACAGGACCGTCAATCAAGAATTCAAAGTCACAGTCAACAATCAAGGTATAATCCGCAGTCACAGGATCGTCAATCAAGAAGTCAGAGTCACAGTCAACAGTCAAGGTACAATCCTAACCAGTCATACAATACATCCCATTCATCGAGTTATAGCAGTCCCAATGGTTATAAAGGTAACAATCAGTTTATGAATAACTCAATGTGTCCAAAGTGTGGTCAAACACATCGTTTTAAATGTCCTGCTCTTGGTGCAAAATGTAATTTCTGTCAAAAACTTAATCATTATTGAAAGATGTGTAAGTCCAAGCAAAAATATGTTAATTATGTACAAGAAGATTTTTCTAATGATGATCAAGCTTTTTTAGGTGCTGTTTATCAATGTAATTCTGTAAAATGTAGTAACCAATGGTCAATAACCCTAAGTATCTGTAGTCAATCTGTCTGCTTACTTATTGATTCAGGTGCAGATGTGAATTTGATGTCTAAGAAAGCATTTGAAAAACTAGCGTTGCAAGAGATAAATCTTATACAAACACCATTTAACTTGACAACATTTACAGGTCAAAGTATACCTACAATCGGTTATTGTACATTACCATGTAAGTATAATGACAAATCATACAACTTGTGTTTCCATATTACACAGTTAGATTGCAAAAATATTATGGGTAGACAGTCATGTCAACAGTTAAAAGTCATAAAAAGAATACAGTCAGTAACCTTTGATGAAAACATATCTAAACACAGTCCAAACTACACACTTAGTCAGCATAGCCAGAACAACAATTTACAGTCAATGTCAAGTCAGTCTAACAGTCAAAGTCAAGTCATATCACAGTCAATGTGTCACAAAGTCCCAGCAGAGTCAAACAGTCTGTCAATACTAAAGAAATATAGTAAGGTTTTTAATGGAATAGGAGCTCTTAAAAACTATAAATGTCATTTAACTCTCAACGAAAATGTCAAGCCGTCGGTAGACGCAAGTAGAAAAATTCCTTTTAAATTACAGGATAAAGTCAAGGCAGAACTTAATAAGTTAGAAGTCACTGGTATTATTGCTCGAGTTGATGAACCAACTGATTGGGTCAACTCTATGGTAATTGTCTCTAAAAAGGATGGAAGCATTAGATTATGTTTAGATCCACGTAAGTTAAATAAAGCTATTAAACGTTCACATTACCCATTTCCACATATTGATGAAATTAAAGCAGAACTAAATGGTTCATGTTATTTTTCAAATTTAGACGCTAAGTCAGGCTTTTGGAATCTTGTCTTAGATGAAGAATCATCCAAACTATGTACTTTTATAAGCCCCTATGGCAGATTTCGTTTTTTAAGGCTACCGTTTGGTGTCAATGCATCTCCAGAAATCTTTCATAAAGAAATGATTTCCCGGTTTGGTGACATACAAGGCATTAAAATAATGATGGACGACTTTCTTATACATGCTAAAACCATTCAAGAACATGATCAAATCCTAGAAAAAGTTCTTTGTCGTGCAAAAGATATAGGTCTAACATTTAATAGTAATAAATGTAACATTTGTCAAAGTGAAGTCAAGTATTTAGGTTTTATATTCAATAGAAATGGAATGTCTGTAGATCCATCTAAAGTAAATTCAATATGCAACATGCCACAGCCTAAGAATGTCACAGATGTCCAGAGATTCCTGGGCATGATTAATTTTCTTGGCTCATTCATAAAAAATTTATCAAAAGAAACATCAAACATAAGACAGTTACTTAATAAAAACACAATATGGTCATGGAATGACAGTCATGAGAAAGAATTCAATAAATTAAAGTCTCTAATTAATTCTTCATATGTCGCAGACACATTGTCCCGTGCTGCATTACCAGAAAATGCATTAGTAGAATTGGATGAAGATATTAAGCTTCATGTTAATTTACTCACTGCTAAACTACTGCACTGTAAAAATGGATTTCCAAATTCAAAGCATAAAGTAGAAGATTGTATTAAACCTTTCTTTCCTGTTAAAGATGATATACATTATGCTAATAACCTTTTATTTTTGTCAGATAGAGTTATTATACCTATTTCTTTAAGAAAAGATTTCTTAAAACTATTACATGAAGGTCATCAAGGCTTGAATAGTTGTAGAAATTTGGCAAGACATACAATTTACTGGCCTAATATTAGTCAAGATATAGATAATTACATCAGTAATTGTGAAATTTGTCTCACTTTAAGAAAGAGTAACACTAAAGAAAGTCTATTACCACATGATTACAAATACATTCCTTGGCATAAGGTTGGTATAGATTTCTTTGAGTTCAACAAGCATACATACTTAATTGTAGTCGATTATTTCTCAAAATATGTTGAGATAGCAATTTTAAGTAATGGTTACAGTGCAGACCAAGTCATAATCAAGTTAAAATCAATATTTGCTCGTCATGGTATTCCCCATACATTAATGTCAGATAATGGTCCACCGATGAATTCCAAATCTTTTCATGATTTCACACAAGATTGGAATATTCACCATGTCACTTCCAGTCCCTATCACAGCAGTTCAAATGGTATGGTAGAACGGACAGTAGGCATAATTAAAAATATGCTTAGAAAATGTTTACTTGATAATACTGATCCATATTTAGCATTACTGCAATATCGCAATACTCCCAAAAACAATTTATGTTCACCAGCACAACTTTCCATGTCACGTAGACTTCGTACAAAGCTACCTATAGTAGAAAAACTTTTAAAACCAAAATTGTGTAACTATAGACATCTTAAACAAGTCAATAATCAAAATTTACATAAGATGAAAGAGTATTACAACAAAAATTCCAAAGATCTTAAACCCTTGGAGGTAAATAGTCATGTTATGTTTCAAAAACATCCACAATCGTCTTGGTTTCCAGGTATTATACAACAAGTTGGTCCTGAACCTAGGTCGTATATCATAAAAAGTAAATTTGGTACATATCGTCGCAATAGACAATACATAACACTTAGACCAAAGTCTCAATATTCTTTTCATTCACATAACACACAGACTAATAATTTTCACACTCAACCAGTCAGTTCCAATCAAACTTATATCAGTTATACTCCTTGTTATACAAATGATTACTCTAAAATTTCTCATAGTCAATCTCCTCAACGTACTAGCAGTCAACCAATTAAGAAATATTCTAGTTCAGGAAGAGCGATAAGGCAACCACAACGTCTTATAGACACAGTCTTATAAACATTGTTTTGTATTCATTGTCATGTACTTAGTTATAAGTAATTAATTAGTAAACTAAAATGTTGTAAACCATTGTTTGTTTACATTTAGAAACAATCGTCGAATTGACAACGTCAAATTATGTCAACTGTCAGAATCTTTTAAAACGTCAAATTGTCTCGTGTCAAAACACTAAAATGCGTTTTGTTATTTTTATATAAGAATCTAAAATATAAGTTATAATAAAGTTACTTAAAGGGAAGATGTCAAAATATTATATTAGCTTGTAAGCCATAGCCTAGTTTAGTCTATGCTTAGATTATATCAATATTGTCTTGTCTATGTTCACTTCCTTCTTCCTTCACTTTGTGACATGGCCGACTGAAATACACGACACGTATTATAACGAGCTCCTGTCTTTTATTCCAAAAACCAACAAACAGAGTCCAGGCCTCAGCGGTGCTTCCGCTGCCTGGAGGTGGGGCACGTAGGGGCCCGGTGCGCTGCGGAAGTTGACCGCAGTGCACTCTGCTTCCGCTGCGGGCAGCCCGGCCACAAGGCGGCGGGCTGCTTGGCGGAGCCAAATTGTCCCATCTGCGCGGCGGCGGGAACTGCCGCTGCGCACCGCCTGGGCTCCAATGCCTGCTTGGCGGCTTCGAAAAAGAGGAGGCGTCGTGGTGGTGTGGGGCGAAGGGTGGTGCCGGTTGCGCCCCCCCCACCCAGACAAATGTGGAGGAGAGCATGGACGTCGCCACAAATTAAATGGCTCCCAACTCGTTCCTGCAGGCCAACGTCGGGCACTGTGCGGCGGCCCAAGATACCTTTATGCAGGCCATCGCAGAGTGTCAAGCGAATGTGGCCGTAGTCGCCGAACCGTACGCGGTTCTCGCCCGGGATAACTGGGCGGGAAGCCGCGACGAGTTGGGGGCTATCGTCTCCCAGCAGGGCGCGTTTAGCAGAGTATCAAAAGGACGTGGCTGCGTCCTCGCGCTGCTGGGAGACGTTGCAGTGATCGGGGTGTACTTCTCCCCAAACAGAAGCCTCGCCGAATACGAGCAGTGGCTCGCAGAGGTCGGGGCTCTGGTGGTGGAAGCGCACCCCACCCCGTTGGTGGTTGCCGGAGACTTCAACGCTCACTCACAGGCGTGGGGATCTCCGGCGACCGATGGACGGGGTGAGTTGGTGGAGGAATGGGCGGCGTCCCACGGCTTGGTGCTCCTCAACCGGGGTTCGGTCCACACGTTTGTGCGGTCAACGGGCAGGTCAATTGTCAACCTGTCCTTCGCCAGTTCTGGCCTGGCGAACCGCGCACGTGGCTGGACGGTGGTCACGGGGGAGGAGACGATGTCGGATCATCGTTACATACGGTTCGACATCGTCGACTTCGGCCTGGGGACCCCGGCGGTCGGGGACCGCCTGGTTGAGGAAGGTCCGCGGTGGCGTCTGCGGACGCTGGACCGGGAGCTGGCGAAGGAGGCGGCCATCGTGGAGCGATGGGCCGCAGTCGACGAAAGCCCGGACGTGGACCTGAGGGCAGAGCTGCTTTCCGGAGCTCTGACTCGCGTCTGCGATGCGGCGATGCGGAGGGCGGGGCCTGTCCGGCCGCGAAGGCGAGTGTACTGGTGGAACGATGAGTTGGCGGGGCTGCGTGCTTCATGCCACGCAGCCCAGCGCAGGTGCACTCGCAGCCGCGGTCGTAGCGTTAGGGATCCCGTCCAAGAACAGAAGTTGCACGCCGCATACCGGGCGGCCCGAGCTGCCTTCAGCTCGGCCATCAGGGCCGCCAAGAAGGCAGCCTGGGAGGAGTGGCTCGAGAGCCTCAATGAAGATCCGTGGGGGCGCCCGTACAAGGTCGTGAGCGAAAAACTCCGGCCCTGGGCGCCTCCGCTCACCAGGTTTCTCGAGCCAGTTTTCGTCGACAACGTCGTCAGTTCCCTCTTCCCTGAGTGGGAGGAGTGGGTCCCACCGCGGATGGCACCGAGCCAGACGCCGGCAGACGCAGAGGCGATCATTCCGCCCGTGTCCGAAGCCGAACTCGGGGTGGCGGTCCTCAAACTCAAGTCGAGGAACCGCGCCCCCGGCCCGGACGGCATCCCTGGGCGGGTCATCGCCCTCGTCATGCCGGCGTTCGAGGAGGAGACGCTGTCCCTATTGTCGGAGTGTTTGGCGTCGGGGAGGGTCCCGCGACGATGGAAAACCGGGCGGCTCGTGCTGTTGAAGAAGCACGGGCGCCCGGCCGAGTCGCCGTCGGCCTACCGCCCCATAGTCTTGCTCGACGAGATGAGCAAGCTGTTTGAGCGGGTGCTCGCATCGCGTCTCGTCGGGCACCTGGATGGGGCGGGGCCCAATCTCAGTGACGGCCAATACGGTTTCCGTCGTGGGAGATCGACCCTGGACGCCATATCCCGGCTACGGGACAGCGTCGAAGAGGCGGTCGGTCGGGGGGAGGTGTTGTTGGCGGTGTCGCTGGACATCGCGAACGCCTTCAACACCATCCCCTGGCAGACCATCGCCGAGGCGCTGAGGTACCACAACGTCCCGTGGTACCTCAGGCGCATCCTTGCGGACTACTTCGTGGACCGGGCCATCTCCTATCCGGCCCGGTCGGCGGTAGTCCGCAAGCAAATGTCGTGCGGTGTTCCGCAGGGGTCGGTGCTTGGTCCGCTCCTGTGGAACATCGCGTACGATTGGGTCCTGCGCGGTGCCACTCTTCGGGGAGTCGGCGTACTTTGTTACGCTGACGATACCCTGGTAACCGCGCGGGGCCCAGACTTTCGGGACGCAAAAGTCGTCACTGCCCGGCCGGTGTCGTCGACACAGCGGCCCACACCCTTGCCGAGTGCATGGCATGGGACGGGCCGCGTTCTGCCCTCACGGGCATCGTTGGTGGTGATTTGTCGCTGCCGGCCGTGGTGCAAGCCATGGCCGGCAGCCAACAGTGTTGGGCCGCCGTCGCCACGTTCGCTAGCGTGGTGATGGCGGCCAAGAGAGAAGCACTGCGGGAGCGGGAGCGTGCTGGACAGACGCTCCCCCCCTATCGTGCTGTTCGGGGGCGTCGGCGTGCCGAATACATGCGCGCCCCCGACTAGTGTTTCTTGACCGTGGGCGGAAGGTCGGGGGACCTCCGCCCACCGATGGTCACCCGTGACGACGGGCACCCTCCTCGTGTTCCGGACGGTGCCCACTTACGCACGCCCGCACCGGCCGTTCTCCACCCTCTCTGCTCTCAGAGAGGTGCTCGAGAACGGTGGAGGTGCGGGCTAGATTCTTCAGCTCCTTAGGGAGCTCCGGGCGGACACTTAATTGGCCCCCCCGAGGCGAGCCCCAACATCACGGGGCGCCCCTTGCCGGCTCGCAGTGATTTAACCTCTGGCCTACCCTGCGAGCCGGCTTAAGGTGAGACGGAACACCGCGGTGGTTTAGTGGGTATTACGGTCCGTTCTCAGACCGTCGAGTCCCACACACCGCCCTGCTGCCCCCGCAGGGGTGACGGTGCTTAAATGCATTCCCCGCGTCAACAAAAAAAAAAAAACCTAACCTAACCTAACCTAACCTACCGCTGCAGTGGTCATCACACTGCAGCGAGAAGCTGCGGATAGTCGAGTCCTTGAAGTGTCGGGTGCTGATAACGCCCAAAAGGCGGACGCCCTGGCGGAGCGACTGAGGGCTGCTCTCGGCGAAGAAGTGAAGGTGGCCAGGCCGGAAAAATGTGCGGAGCTGCGCATCTCCGGCTTGAGCGACGCGGTGACTCAGGAGCAAATCGCGGGGATGGTGGCGGACGTAGGAGGGTGCGCCACCACCTCTGTCAAGGTGGGGAATATAGTCCGCTCCTCGGGGCGCAACGGCACGGCGTGGGTGCAGTGCCCGGTCGCGGCGGCCAAAAATCTTTCAGATGGCCGCCCTCTTGCGATCGGATGGTGCCGCGTCCGTGCCGTCCTTTTGGAGGTCCGACCCCAGCGCTGCTTTAGCTGCCTGGAGGTGGGGCACGTGGGGGCGAAGTGCGCTGCGGGCGTCGACCGCAGCGACCTGTGCTACTGCTGCGGGAAGGCCGGCCACAAGGCGGCCGGCTGCGAAGCGGAGCCGTGCTGCCCCATATGCTCAGCAGCGGGAGCGTCGTCCGCGCACCGCCTGGGCACGAAAGCGTGCTTGGCGGCATCTGAAAAACGGGGTCGGACCTGTAGAGGAGGAAAGGGCAGGAGGGTGGCGGCGACCCCCTCCGCCCCGTCAGAGGAGGCGATGGACACCGCCCAAGTTTAGATGGCTCAAATCTCGTTGCTGCAGGCCAACGTCAACCACTGTGCCGCGGCCCAGGATCTCTTGATGCAGACCGTGGCACAGTGGCAGGCGACCGTGGCCGTAGTCTCCGAACCGTACGTTGTTCGGTCCCGGGATGACTGGGCCGGAGATCGCGACGGTTTGGTGGCTATCGTCTCCCAGCGTGGTGCGCTCGGCTTCGCCCCATTCGACAGAGTGTCGAGTGGGCGGGGCTGTGTGCTCGCACTGCTGGGAGACGTTGCAGTGATCGGGGTGTACTTCTCGCCTAACCGGGGCCTCGCCGAATTTGAACAGTTCCTCGTCGAGGTCGGAGCTCTGGTGGCGGAAGTGCACCCCACCCCGGTTGTCGTTGCCGGGGACTTCAATGCCCACTCTCGGGCATGGGGCTCACCGGCGACAGATGATCGGGGTGAGATGGTGGAAGAATGGGCGGTGTCCCACGGCTTGGCGCTGCTCAACCAGAGGGCTGTGAACACGTTTGTGCGGGGCGAAGTGGGGTCTATTATAGACCTCTCGTTTGCGAGCCCCGCACTAGCTGACCGCATTCGCGGCTGGAGGGTGGTCGAGGGGGTGGAAACGATGTCGGACCACCTCTACATACGGTTCGACATCGCCGCCCCCAATTCGAGGACCCCAGCGGTCAGCAGTCGCCCCCTGGCTGGGGAAGGTCCGCGGTGGCGTCTCAAGACGCTCGACCGGGAGCTGGCGAAAGAGGCGGCCATCGTCGAGCGATGGGCCGCGGTCGATGGGGGTCTGGACGTGGACGCGAGGGCGAAGCGTCTGGAGAGTGCGCTCACTCGCGTCTGCGATGTGGCGATGAGTAGGGTGGGGCCTGTCCCGCCGCGGAGGCGGTTGTACTGGTGGAACGACCACTTAGCGGGGCTGCGTACAGCTTGTGACGCAGCCCAGCGAAGGTGTGCACGCAGCCGCGGACGTAGAGTACGGGTCCCCGCCCAAGAAGAGGTCCTGCTCGCCGCATACCGGGCTGCCCGGGCGGTATTTCGCTCGGCGATGAGAGCCGCCAAGGAGGCGGCTTGGAAGGAGTGGCTCGACACACTCAACGAAGATCCGTGGGGGCGCCCGTACAAAGTCGTGAACGACAAACTTCGGCCGTGGGCGCCCCCGCTCACTAGGTCTCTCGAGCCCTCCTTCGTAAGCGACGTCGTCAGCTCCCTCTTCCCTGAGCGGGGGTCCTTAAGAGGGTCTACGAGGAGGGCGCCATGGTGCGACAACAAGGAGGTCGCCCGTTACCGGAGCAGGTCAATCGCTGGAGACAGGAGGCTCGCGACGATCTGTTCCGGCAATGGGCCTTGAGATGTGCGGCTCCGACCGCGAGCCGAGTGCTCGTGGGGGCCATCGGTCCCGTGCTCCGCCAGTGGGTGGAGCATGCGCAGGGGGCTTCGACCTACTTCCTCACCCAACTTCTCACGGGTCATGGCTGTTTTGCCAAATTCCTGTGGGAAGTGGTGGGGATCCTGTCGGAGCCCGTTTGTCATCACTGCGCAGGCGGCGCCGTAGATACGGCGCAGCATACGCTCGCTGTATGCGCCGCCTGGGACACGCAGAGGTTGTCCCTCACGGGCATCATCGGCAGTGTAGGTTCGCTGCCGGCCGTCAGCCGGCAGCGAAGAATGTTGGGCCGCCGTCGCCTCCTTCGCTCGGGAGGTGATGGCGGCAAAGAGAGAGGCCCTGCGGGAACGGGAGCGTGCCGGCCGCACGCTTCCGCCCCGCCGGGCACCAGTCAGGGGGCGACGGCGTATTGCATACGCCCAAGCCCCCGACTGATAGGGCCCCCGACCCACCGCTCACGCGAAAGGCCCTGAGGAGTCCGACGCCCCTTATGTGTTTCGGGGGCGTCGCTTCTATGTTGTTTGGGGGGGGGGGTCAGCCCCCCGTGTTGTTGAGCTCGAAAGAGCGTACGTTTTCCGGCCGCCGTTGCTTAACAGTTTCTGTCTATCCGGCGGCCCGGCTAAGGCGAAGGAGAAACACCGTGGATAGGTTTTAGTGGGTAGTCCGGCCCGTTTTACATCCTAGGGCCGGGAGTCCCACACGAAGCCGTCTCGCTCCCCCCCGCAGCGAGACGGTGAAGTGCGTAAATGCATCACCGACCACGTAAAAAAAAAAAAAACCTAACCTAACCTGGGGTGCGGTCGGATAACCTCCACGTTGGCTTAGCCCTGCTTCTTGTCCTTTCTACTTCGGTGGGGGGAACGGAAGACGGGACGCTGGTGCACCCTGGACAATGGTTATTGGTGTCCTCCTAGGAGGATTCTGGTAGCCATTGATTCTGATTGACCAAGTCCGACAAGCCCTTTTCAGGGCTAGCTGACCCCATGAGGGGGGTCGTGGTATCACGATCGGGTGGTCCAGTGTTCGGGCCACCCTCCTAGAGCCTTGAGTCCAGCGGTGCTTTCGCTGCTTGGACTCGGGGCATGTCGGAGCACGGTGCACTTGCGAAGTAGATCGCAGTGCGCTGTGCTTCCGGTGTGGACAACCGGGCCACAAGACGGCCGGTTGTGCTTTGGAGCCCAGGTGCCCCCTCTGTTCCACAGATGGTGCACCTGCTGCCCACCGCCTGGGCACCAAAACTTGTGATGCGGCTACCCGAAAGCGAGGACGTCGCGGTGGTAGAAGACGTGGTGTGGCACAATCCGCTACCACCACTCAGTCTTCACCGCCGATTGAGAAGAGGATGGACACCGCCCAATCTTAAATGGCCAGCATCTGTCTACTGCAGGCCAACGCCAACCACTGTGTCGCTGCTCAGGATGTCCTAAAGCAGTCCATGGCACAGTGGCAGGCGAACGTCGTCGTCGTCAGCGAGCCGTATTTGGTCCGCGATCGTAGCGACTGGGCTGGCGACTGCGACGGCTTAGTGGCCATAGTCGCCCGTCAGGGTGCGGTTGGCGCGTCCCCCCTTCAGCAGGGTGCTGAGGGGGCGTGGTTGTGTTTTAGCCCTGATGGGTGGCTTTGCAGTAGTTGGGGTGTACATTTCCCCCAGCAGGAGTCTCGCCAAGTTCGAACTGGTGCTCGCCGAAGTCGAGACCCTGCTGGCGGACGTACGCCCCACCCCTGCCTTGGTCGTCGGGGATTTCAACGCCCATTCGCGAGTTTGGGGTTCCCCGGCGACCGATGTTAGGGGAGAGGTGTTGGAGGAGTGGGCGGTGTCAATTGGCTTGGTGCTGTTAAACAGGGGGGTGGTCCACACTTGTGTCCGGCCCCAGGGTAGTTCAATCGTCGATCTTTCGTTTGCCAGTTCTGCCTTGGTGGACCGGATACGGGGGTGGAGAGTGATCGAGGGGGTGGAGACCATGTCGGACCATCGATACATATGGTTCGACGTTGTCGCCGCTCCCTCGGTCAACCCTGCGGTGACTGTTCGCCCCCTTGCAGGGGAGGGACCCCGGTGGCGGCTGAACACGCTGGACCGGGAACTGGCCAGAGAGGCGGCAATTGTCGAGCGCTGGGCCGCTCCTAATGTCGACGGTCTGGACGTAGACGTGAGGGCTGAGAATCTCGCCGGTGCGATGACTCGCGTCTGCGACGCGGCGATGCAGAGGGCAAGGCCGGTACCTCCGCGAAGGCAGGTGTACTGGTGGCGGCCTCACCTCGCTGAGATGCGAAAATCCTGTCACGCAGCTCAGCGACGGTACACCCGCAGTCGTGGGAGGCGCCAGAGAGACCTTGCCCAGGAGGAGATATTGCTCGCTGCGTACCGGGCCGCTCGGGCAGCCTTTAGCTCGGCAATCCGGGCCGCCAAGAATGCAGCCTGGAACGAGGGGCTCGAGAGTTTAAATGGGGATCCATGGGGGCACATTTACAAGGTTGTGAGCCAAAAGCTCAAACCTTGGGCGCCCCACCTCACTACCTCTCTCGAGCCCCAATTTGTAGACGAAGTGGTCAGTTCCCTCTTCCCTGCGCGGGAAGAGTGGGTCCCTCCCTGTATGGCACCATGCCGGGAAGTGCCGGATGACGAGGCCGTCCCGCCCGTATCCGACGTCGAACTGGGGGTGGCGGTCCTAAAGTTAAAACTCAGGAATCGCGCCCCTGGTCCTGATGGCGTCCCTGGGCGAGTCGTCGGCCTCGTCATGCCGGAAATTGAAGAAGAGTCGCTGTCCCTGATGACGGACTGTTTGGGGTCCGGAAGGGTCCCGCGACGATGGAAAACGGGGAAGCTCGTGCTGCTTCGTAAGCACGGGCGTCCCCCGGAGTCGCCGTCGGTCTACCGCCCCATCGTTCTGCTCGACGAGATGTGCAAGCTCTTCGAGCTGGTGCTCGCTGCGCGTCTCGTCGGGCATCTGGAGGGGGCTGGGCCGAATCTTAGCAGTGGCCAATACGGCTTTCGTAGCGGGAGGTCCTCTGTCGGCGTACTCTGTTACGCCGACGATACCCTTGTCACTCGACAGCCGGTGGGGGTTCATCGAGCATTTCCGGCAGCTGTCACCAAAGCTGGTGACGTTTGCCGGGATGCTCAGTAGGCTGCTCCCCAATAAAGGGGGACCGGGAAGTGCTTGCCGCCGCCTCTACGAGGGTGTGGTGCGCTCCAAGGCGCTCTATGGAGCGCCTATTTGGGCGGATGCCCTCGGCGCCGCGAACGTGGTCCAGCTGCGACGGCCGCAGCGGATCGCGGCGCAGAAGGCTGCACGGGCGTACCGCACCGTGTCTTTCGAGGCGGCGTGCCTGTTGGCACAAAGTCCCCCTTGGGATCTCGAAGCTGGGGTCCTTAAGAGGGTCTACGAGGAGGGCGCCATGGTGCGACAACAAGGAGGTCGCCCGTTACCGGAGCAGGTCAATCGCTGGAGACAGGAGGCTCGCGACGATCTGTTCCGGCAATGGGCCTTGAGATGTGCGGCTCCGACCGCGAGCCGATTGCTCGTGGGGGCCATCGGTCCCGTGCTCCGCCAGTGGGTGGAGCATGCGCAGGGGGCTCCGTCCTACTTCCTCACCCAACATCTCACGGGTCATGGCTGTTTTGCCAAATTCCTGTGGGAAGTGGTGGGGATCCTGTCGGAGCCCGTTTGTCATCACTGCGCAGGCGGCGCCGTGGATACGGCGCAGCATACGCTCGCTGTGTGCGCCGCCTGGGACACACAGAGGTTGGCCCTCACGGGCATCATCGGCAGTGTAGGTTCGCTGCCGGCCGTCATTCTCTCTATGGCCGGCAGCGAAGAATGTTGGGCCGCCGTCGCCTCCTTCGCTCGGGAGGTGATGGCGGCAAAGAGAGAGGCCCTGCGGGAACGGGAGCGTGCACGCCGCACGCTTCCGCCGCGCCGGGCACCAGTCAGGGGGCGACGGCGTATTGCATACGCCCAAGCCCCCGACTGATAGGGCCGTGAGCGGTGGGTCGGGGGGCCCACCACTCACGCGAAAGGCCCGGAGGAGTCCGACGCCCCTTATGTGTTTCGGGGGCGTCGCTTCTATGTTGTTTGGGGGGGGGGGGGGTCAGCCCCCCTTGTTGAGCTCGAAAGAGCGCCCCTTTTCCGGGCCGCCGTTGCTTAACAGTTTCTGTCTATCCGGCGGCCCGGCTAAGGCGAAGGAGAAACACCGTGGATAGGTTTTAGTGGGTAGTCCGGCCCGTTTTATATCCTAGGGCCGGGAGTCCCACACGAAGCCGTCTCAAAAAAAACCTATCCTCGGCGGAGTACAAGAATGGCAGCAGGAGTCTTCAATGTGAGAAAATGTTAAACTTCCATGGATTACAACCTTACCATTTTCTGCGGGCTCGCGCACTGTATGAGAATGATGGATTAGCAAGGGTCACCATGTGTCAGTGGTTGTTGCAAAATACAAACATAAACGTACTTTGGACAGACGAATCATTGTTTACGCGAGTGGGTTTGTACAACGTGCATAATGAACATTACTGGGCGCTGGTTAATCCCCACTTAATAAGGGAAGACCGACACCAGGTTCGGTTTAGTGTAAATGTTTGGGCCGGTATCATTAACGACCAACTATTAGGGCCCGTTTTTATTGAAGGTCATCTCACTGGTAGTTCATACCTAGAAATGCTACGTAACGTAGTTTCTGAATTATTAGAGAACCGTATTTACGAGGCTTGTACTACCAGCACGATGGCTACCCGGCTCATTACGCGCGTGTAGTACGCGACTACTTGGACAGTGAATTTGGTGAACGGTGGATAGCGCGGTGGTCCTGTAGCTTGGCCGCCTAGGAGCCCGGACTTGACACCCATGGACTTTTATTTGTGGTCCGAAACTAAAAGACTCGTTTATACCAGAGAGTATCAAACCCGCGAAGAATTACGCAGTGCGATAGTGGACGCTTTTGACATTGTGAAAAGTGATAGAGACACATTGAACAAGTTGAAAGACAATCAATTGAAACGTGCTCGTTTGTGTATCGAAAGGAATGGACTCCATATCGAGCAGTTACTTCGGTACAGAGAACTGTAAATTAGTGTAAATAAACTGTAAATAGGTATATAAGTTTGATTTTATCTGTAAATAGCTCCAATTTTTTAAATACGCCTGAAATACCTCCTCGCAGTCAGTTGTAGTTCAGTGTATTTTAGTAGTGAGTTATTGGGCATTCTACCCCACCTTAGTTCCATCGGTTATCTTCGATAACCTCAGTCACGGTGGGGTAGAATGCCCAATAACTCTGTGGGGTAGAATGCCCAATAACTCTGTGGGGTAGAATGCCCAATAACTCTTTGTAAAATCATTTACCTAAGCCAACGTTCCACATTTTAATGCCGTTCAATACACTACCGTTCCGTCAATGGTTAACCAATTTCACTTGCTAGATGATTGCTTTCGTACAGCAAACTAACCCGATGCATGTTTGTTAACATGAACACGTTAAGATCACATTTTTAAAATAGATAAAGGTGGGACAGAATGCCCAATATCACTTTAGATTGGGAAATAACGTAACTAAACGAATATTCCACATTAATTTCATTTGAGCACGCTGTCCCACTGTTCGTACGTTCGCTGAAGCTCCTTACTACTACTTGTAGTTATAAATATTTATGTTATAAATTCATCTTTTCATTACGAGTCCATCAGTATTACATAGCAAACATGAAATTCATTAAACAAACACAATCGTTACAGGTCAATACAATCTGTGACGATTTGACAAAAAACAAGTTACGCCATGGAGAATTATTACCGAATACAGTACGTTGCATCATTTGCGGACCATCAAATTGTGGAAAAACTAACTTATTAATTGGTCTTCTATTGCATGAAAATGGATTGACATTTCAGAATGTTTATGTATATTCTAAAACTCTCCATCAACCAAAGTACATCTTTTTAGAAAAAGTTTTACAACGAGTACCAGGTATCACTCTCCAGAAATACCAAGCAAATGATGACGTTTTGAAGGTTACAGATGCGAAACCTAATTCTGTGATTATTTTTGACGATGTAGCATGTGAAAATCAAAGTAATATGCGTGATTATTTTGCAATGGGAAGACATAAATTGATTGACAGTTTTTATTTAAATCAAACTTATACCAAAATACCTAAACAACTTGTAAGAGATAATGCTAACTTAATTGTGCTTTTTAAGCAAGATGAAGTTAACTTGAAACATGTTTACGAAGAACATGTTAACACCGATATGACATGGTTGAAATTTCGAGAAATGTGTTCCCTATTATGGAAAGAGCCTTTTGATTATGTGGTAATTAATAAAGATTGTTCGAAAAACAACGGTTGCTATAGAAAAACGTTTGACACTTTTGTATTATTAGATGAAATTTGAATATTTAAGTAGACTGCAGTCACGTTATTGTTATTCTTTAATTGGTTCTTATCCGATTACCACCTATTTTACATAATGGATAAATCATTGAAAAAACAAATTGTTGATGCGACACAAGCTGTCAGGAAAAAAATACGTAAAATGAAGGATTTAGAAGATAATAATAGACATGCTCTTGATACAGTTTTTAAGCCTGTAACAGAATCTCTCAATTTAATAGCCAACACTAATAACCACTTAGCTCTAACAAAAAAGGAGGAAAAAGGAGAACCCCAAGAACCACAAGACCAAGATATGAAAGAAACAGATGAAAGCAGTAATGATAGTAACGAATCGGAACCCTCATCAGACTCTTCATTTCAGTCATTAGTCGATACTAATCCAGATGTATCATCTTGGTCATTATCTTCACAAGTACTATCGGATGTACCATTTGGTATAAGAAATAACCGTGGACAGTTAATGTTAGGTTCCTCTGGCATAACGATTGGAGATCAAGTTATTACTGTAGCCGGACACAAGTACGAAAGTACACCTGGGTTGCGAGAGTTACTGTTAAAAAGAGACATTGATCTGAGCTTGGTTAATGACTATGACAAGCAAAATTATAAGGCAATGTTACTTGTAACGAATGCACATCGTCGTGATTTCGATTCAAAAAAACCAATTAAAAGTAATAAAGGACAAAAATATTTGCAAGTTATTAAACCACTTTTCGAACAAGAAAGTAAAAGTCCAAGTTGTAGACAGAAAGTAGGAAAAGGATTACCTTTAACAAAAATATGGAAAAAAAATACAGATTTTGTATATTGGGATGATCCCAATGAATTGGTTGATAGATTAAAATTATTAATTGCTTCTCGAGATGCTGGTAACACAGGAATAGACAATGAAATAATATCTATCATTGAAGAACTACGTGAAAGCAAAATCATCAAATAAATAAATCTACTAATATTATATGTGTATCATTTTACTATATACCGTTCAACATAATACACCTTTAATATGAATGTAGACAAATTTGGTCATTATATTCATAAGCGAATGCGTATATCGGAAATACTGGATTTTAATGATAACGCATTAATAAAATCTGATCGTGGAGATTATGACTTGAAGACATCGAGGTCAAACCTCCTCAAGACGCAGATGATGCAGTAAATAAAACATATGTAGATGAATTGAAAGGTGTACTAATGAATGACTTACAAAAATTGCAAAGTTCTATTCCAAATAGTGTTCAAAACCACATAGAGAAAGCTTTAAAAACAATAATGTCTGAGATAGTGACTCATTTGGAAAACAAATTTTACACAAGAAACGCAGTTGATAGACTAATTCAAGACGCAATTCAATCTATATTAAAAGATCGAAAAACATAGACCTTAAAGTTTATCAAAATGGCGAAACAACAAATCGTCAATGAAATACATAAAGCAGCACGAAAAAATTTTCCTCGACGATCTGTAATTTTAAAAGGTATTGATGATTTGTGGCAAGCAGATTTAGTTGATATGCAAAACCTAAAAACCTTTAATAAAGGATATAACTATATTTTAATAGTTATTGACTGCTTCTCAAAGTACGTTTGGGTGGAACCACTAAAAACTAAATCCAAACATGATGTCTCTCATGCATTTGAAAAATTACTTTCTACTAATCATAGGATACCAACTCATCTGCAAACTGATAGGGGTACTGAGTTCTATAATTCTACATTTCAAAAGCTTTTACAGAACTATAATATTAATCACTACTCAACATTTTCAACCAAAAAGGCTTCAATTGTTGAACGAGTTATTAAAACGCTTAAAAATAAATTGTACAAATACTTTAGCTTGAACGGACACTATAAGTGGATAGATGGTGGCTTGAACGATGTTATGAAGACATATAACAACACAAAACATCGTATTATTAAATTTGCACCTGTTAATGTCAATAAGTTTAATGAAACGGACATTAAAAATAATATTACAAATTCCATGATAAAGGTAACCCAAAAATGTCGTCCAAAGTTTATAATTGGTGACAAAGTTCGAATTAGTAAGTACAAACATATATTTGAGAAAGGATACACTCCTAACTGGTCAACAGAATTATTTACTATAAAAAAGATAAATAACACTGTACCAATAACATATCGCATCGAAGATAATCAAAAACAAGTCATATTAGGAACTTTTTACGAACAAGAGCTTCAAAAGTCGTCCTGCCCTGGTGTCTATTTGATAGAAAAGGTATTAAAAAAGAAAGGAAACAAACTGTTTGTAAAATGGTTGGGTTTAAATAACAAAGAGAACAGTTGGATTGATAAGACTGCAATAGTGGAATAAGTTAATTATATAAGTGATATATAATTTTAAAGTTTATTCATTATTCTTTAGACGATGCAAGGTGGTGGACTAATAAACAGTATCATTAATCATTTACCATTCGAACTTCACATACCCGGTTATAACTATTGTGGACCAGGAACAAAGCTTTCAAAACGATTACTACGTGGTGATAAAGGTGTAAACAAGTTAGACGAAGCTTGTATGCATCACGATATCGCATACGCAAACTACATAGACTTGCCTAACCGTCAAAAAGCCGACTTACGTCTTATAGATATGACTAAACAAAGACTTAAAGCAAAAGATGCTCGAACAGGGGAAAAGATTAGTTCGTGGATAGTAAACAAAATTATGAAAGCTAAATTGAAGTCTGGTGCTGGTGTTAAGACCTTTAATAACTTTGTTAGGAAAATAAAAAGAAAAATCAAAAAACTCTCGCCTAAAGATAATAAGTCACTAATAAATATAGCTTATATGGTTGCTAGAAAATTAGTTCCATGCATTCCAAAAGTTCGCGTACCTCGAATGATACCTATACCAAAAACTGGAGGCATTCTACCTTTAATCCCAATTTTTGCTGGTTTGTCTGCTTTAGGAGCATTAGCTGGTGGTGCAGCTGGTATTGCTAAAACAGTGAATGATTATAAAGACGGTCAGAAAAAATTACAAGAAACTGAACGTCATAATAAAACTATGGAGGCTATAGCAATAGGTAAAGGTTTATACATTAAACCACATAAGCAAGGTCAGGGATTGTTTATAAAACCATCAAAAAACTAATTGATCAGCTACCTAATTGCGCTTTAACTAATATCGATATTCAGAAGTATGCCTATTGTATTCCTTACTTTCGGGGAGTTTACATGAAGGATCAGTTACCAAAAACACCTAAACGAATTGAATGTGGTATAGTTAACCTAGATAATTCAAAAAATGATGGAACGCATTGGGTAGCTTATGTTAAAATAAATAATTATTGTGAATATTTTGATAGCTTTGGCGATTTAAAACCGCCAAGAGAATTAATCCTATATTTTAAGAACTGTGATGTTTATTATAACTTTAGTAGATATCAACAATTTAACACAATAATTTGTGGACATTTGTGTTTAAGATATTTGCAATGTTTTTGGAATAAATACTATAAATTTTATATCACTCTTTCATTTCCATCATTTGCAAGATGTCACTCACCTTATCGATAACTGGAAACTCATCGGTATTATCTACCTATTATCCAAGCACGCTGCCATTAGTTGGGGAGTATGAATGTGCATTATTACATTTCTCTACATATAATTCTATTCCAAATTTTGATAATACAAATAATAAATTATATTATGGTTCTAAAAATGTTATCGAGATACCTGAAGGAACTTATGAATTACAAGATATTAGCGACTATTTAAAAACTGAGATAAAAGATGCATCCATAAAACTCAATTGTAATAACAACACCTTAAAAACTATGTTATTTTGTACATCAACTATAGATTTTACTAAAGAAGGTACATTTGGAAGTTTATTGGGATTTAAAAAACAGATCTTAGAAGCAAATAAATATCATGTATCAGAGTTTCCAGTTAACATTTTGCCTACGACTGTCATAAGGATTGAATGTGACATAGTTAGCGGTTCCTATATAAACGGTCAATCCAGTTACATCTTACACGAATTTGCACTTAATGTTCCACCTGGATACAGGATTATAGAAATTCCAAAAAACGCAATCTACTTTCCAATAAACCAAACCAATATAAGCTGCATACAGATAAGGCTGTTAGATATAAATAATAACTTAATAAATTTGCGAGGTGAAGAAGTGCAGTTGTATCTACATATCAGAAGAAAACATGATAGATTATAATAAATATGTGGTTCATTCAACTAAACATAACAGTCCTACTCAAACTATCAAACCAATAAGAGCTCGATCCAAAAAGGTCATAAAATTGAACAACAATAATAAAGCTTTTCTTAAAGCGATTGGTTTGTTAAAATGAATATACTAGATGTTTTATCCGCTCCTGCATACAACAACTCTGTGGAAGGAATTGAATTTCACTCTTACAAGCCTTACGTTTCAATAGAAGCGATGAAATCAGGATACCTATTAATCAACAAGACTTGTATATATTACCATCAGCAAGCACTTTGTTTTTGGAAGGAACTATTGTTGTAAACAAGGCTGAAAATTCTAAAGAGAGAGTCAGTAGCGTTCATTTCACAAACAATAGTTTACTTTACTTGTTTCAAGATATAAGGTATGAGATAAATGGAGTGGAAATAGATAAAATAAAAAACGCTGGTATAACTACCACAATGAAATCATTAATATCAATGAACGAAAACGAGGCTAAAGTATCTAATGCTTGGGGTTGGAATATCGATGGTATAAATAGTACAAATGGGGGTAGCTTTTCTGCTTCCATACCCCTCTTTAATATTCTTGGTTTTGCAGAAGATTTCAAGAAAGTAGTGATAAACAGCAAACATGAATTAATATTGTTACGAAGTAATACTAATCTGAACGCCCTAAAACTTAGCGCTGGTGAGACGGTAGAAGATATTATTATAAATAAAATAATATGGCGAGTACCACATGTCAAAGTATCCGATAGAGAAAAAATAAATATGTTAAAACTGTTAGAAAAAGACCGACCACTCCAGATGATATTCAGGAATTGGGATTTATATGAATATCCGGCTTTACCAAAAACTACTAAACATACTTGGTCCATAAAAACATCATCGCAAATAGAGAAACCAAGATTTGTTATTATTGGTCTGCAAACAAATAGAAAAAATAATCCTAAATTGGATATGTCTCAGTTTGATCACTGTGACGTTCGTGATGTTAGAGTATACCTAAATTCAACCTACTTCCCTTATGAAAATTTAAATTCAAGTTTCTCGAATAACAGAATTGCGTTAATATATGAACAATACACCAGATTTCAAAACTCATATTACGGAGGTCGTCGTGGTGAACCGTTATTAAGTGAGAAACAATTTAAAAATATTGCTCCGTTGTTTGTCGTAGATTGTTCTAGACAACCAGATAATCTTAAGTCGGGTCCTGTAGTGGATGTCAGAGTGGAAATTGAAAGTGACATTGATATACCAGATCAAACTTCAGCATATTGTCTTATATTGAACGACTGTATAATTGAGTATAAACCATTAAGCAGCACTGTGAGAAAATTATCATGAACCCGAATACGATTATAGTGGATGTCCAGGGCTTTAAAGACACTTGTAATAACTTTATAGTCAAGGAATTAGCTCTGGCCACTCGTGTTTATACCCAAACGTTCTTAATAAAGCCTCCATACTTATTTAAATACTTAACTACGAATGAAAAAAAACAAGTTACGTGGTTGGAGAGAAACAGAGGGATTTACTGGAATGAAGGTTATATCGACTATAGAGAATTTCGACGTATAATTGTTCCTTATCTAGAAAATAAAGAAATTATTGTGAAGGGCTTAGAAAAAGTTAAGTGGATTCAAGATCTTTGTATGAATTGTATTTGTATAGATCTTGGTGAAGACAAGTGTCCAAATTTATCACTGTTGCATAACAAATATTCAAATATTGAAACCAGTTTTAATTGTATTAATCATATTAAACAATGTGCACTTAAAAATGTTTTATGTATAAAGAACTATTTAATAGAGCAAGAAAGGTAATATGTCTTCCTATACGCAGTTTTAATAAATAAAACAATTTTTTAAAGTAAATGGTTTTTTATTTTTTAACACACATTTTTAATATTTATAATTTTTTGATATATATTTTCATAGTAAATAATTTTTTATAAAATCTAAATATGTTCATCACTTTATCTACTAGTTACATTAATAAATTATTACCTGATTAAAAAATATGATATGAGTAGCCACACAATTATTACCTATGGTTTTTATTTTTTAACACACAACTTAATATTGAAATTTTTTTAACACATATTTTCACAGTAAATAAAATTTTAATAAAATCTAAATATTTCATCACTTTATCTACTAGTTACATTAATGAATTATTACCTAATTAAAAAATGTGATATGAGTAGCCACACAATTATTACCTATGGTTTTTATTTTTTAACACACAACTTAATATTGAAATTTTTTTAACACATATTTTCACAGTAAATAAAATTTTAATAAAATCTAAATATGTCATCACTTTATCTACTAGTTACATTAATGAATTATTAACTAATTAAAAAATGTGATATGAGTAGCCACACAATTTTTTGGAAATATTGTGAATTAATTTTTCAGCTTGATCCGATATCTCATCTACCGTATCTTGTACAATATACTGTGCAGTGATTATGTCCTTACCTTCATCTTCGTCGTCTCTTGACTCACTGAGTTCCTTGATCGTAATTTTTATTAAACGTCGTCCTTTTCTTCTTTCACTGTTAATAATATAGGAATTCAATGCACTGCGTTTGTTTGTAATTGGTTTTCTTCGATTAGTTTTCTTTTTGTTTCTTTTTACTTCTTCATTGGGTGTTATTATCCAAGGTCTATTCATTGCGTTGTCCAAGTCGAACTGATCTTGCAGGTCTGGAAGATATTCAGGAGAGCTCTCTTCTATTCCGTTTGAAAATTTGTTTAAGTTGGTATTCTGAAAATTATTTAAAACATTAGTAATAAATCATACTAAGTATTTTGTAAATAGATTGAAATTTTCAATAGATTGAAAGTTATAAAATACCTACCATGTTGTTAGATATGCTCGTATTGACTGTTTAATAAAGAATGAACTAGGTAATAATATTTTTTCTAACGCAGTTGATATATCAAATTATGTTGACATAAAGTATTTATTGGTATGATGATCAAGTTAGAACTTGAAATTCAACCATTCAATAATTCGTATGTGCATAATGTTATTGTTATGCACCTACTTAATAGTTGTGAAATTCTTATGAATTTCAAACGTGTTGTAACGTGAATGATGACGTATTTCGTTATCAATATCAGGTAAGGAATATAATAAAAACACAATAATTATGTAATTGCTTATTTTAATTTATTCGACATACTAATATAGAATCGGGTAACCAGTTAAATACCTATAGGCACCTTATCAGTTAGTATCATACGAAATGAACTACAATAGGTATTCCTAATATTTCATATTTTGTATTGTCTAAACTCTCCAGCTATTCTAAAGAATACCTACATTATTCCTTACTGATGATATTATATTCTACAACTTCTTTGGGAGCTACTCTAATTGAGTCACTAGAGCCTATTCAAATTTGATAAAATATTCTACTTTATGTACAATTAAGTGCTACTTTAATTTTACACTTTTTGGAATGACCATAATATATAGGTATCTACTTACAAATTGATTACGTGGTTCACCGCGCTGTTCATGAGGGTTCCTTGTCAATTTCATCCGTGATGATAAAATATCTGAAAATAAAATTAAATGTAGGTTTAAGTCTAATTATTGAAAATCGGCAAATGTAGTCCGAATATGTCAAACCTACACAACTTCTTCGGAAGCTACTCTAATTGAGACACCAGAGCCTATTCAAATTTGATAAAATATTCTACTTTATGTGCAATTAAGTGCTAGCAAGAGATTAAATATTTCAGCGTTCATTATTTTATTTACAACTTTCTGAATTTTCTACGGAACTTAAATGTTATACGAAAATTAAGGATAATCGTATAAAATTAAATTTAAAGGACTTCCATAGAAAACTACGTCGCCTAATAAATTAGATATTTAGTAGGTAAACTAACAAAGAATTATAAATCAAATAATTAACATTATAAGTAATTACTTACATGACATTGCTTTTATTTTGGATCTTCCTTTTAATCCTCTGAAGGACGTAGTGCACTGCGTGTTTGGTAGCTCGATGCAAATGGTAGATATTGTGGGAACAGAATATGAGACATTCCTCGCGTATAGGAACGATGTGACGATGTGGCGATAACACACATAGGTAAACAAGTAGAACATACATGAACAAACTGCTGACTTAACATTGGCCGTAGCTTTGTATAAAGGTACGTTGTTAGCCGACTTGGATAAAAAGAGGTGTATTACCATATAGTTTAAGCACATACCAAAACTATTTGCTAATATTTAAAAGTTATATTTTAAATCTTCAGTCTTGTATGGCCGCGTTTTGATGCGGACGCGTGTGCTGACTAATACCTACTCGTAATAGTGTAGCGCGGCGTCAGCCGTTGCACGTATCGCGATGAGTTCGCAACTCGTCCCAAATGAGTTACTGGCGTTCCTGCAACAGAAGCTGGATGTGATGGACGAGCTGTCGGCTATCCAGATCTGTTCGTCGAGTTTCAGCCAGGAAGAGATAGCTGCCTCTAAGCGGCTACTGTACAGCGTGCTCAATAAGAGCGACCAGATGGTGTCCCGCAGGCGTGACGGGACAACGAAAAGCATCCAAGACATCATCACGCTGCTTAAGGCAACCGATCCCGACGACGTGCCTACGTTTGTGGCCCAGGACTTATCGAAGCTTCCTCCGGTCACATTCGACCACGTCGACGTTACCTGCCTTTTAAAGGACATAGTGTCCTTAAAGGCGAGCTTGGCGGACGTCCAGACGAGGTTGGCAACGACCGAGGATATCGTTGTGAGTTTGCGTAAAGAACTTATTACTTTGCGCGAGTCTACAGCGGTATCTAGGTCACCACCTAACGCCTACATAAACATGCGTCGTGAAGCTGACCTCAATGCGAGTTTCGCGTCAGCAGTTTTGTCGCCGTCATCGAGTGCTGAGCGCGCAATGCCCCGCACTGCACCCGCCCCCGCGGCCCCTACCTGTAAGGCCGCGCGAACCCCGCGCCCCGCTCCGCTGCCCGTACCTACAGCCCCCATGAAACGACAAAGTTTCGTCACCATCAGCGCAACGACCGCTCCACCGAAGTCACTACCACAGAAGGTACCGGATGTGGCTACTGATGGTTTCGTGACAGTGCAAAGGAAGCGCCGATCACGAACCAAAGTGAACCGTTGCGGCACCGATGCAGCGCAGTCCAGCCCAGCGCTGCAGGCCGCAATACCGAGTACACCCGTGTATGTCTCCCGCCTACACTACACCACTAAGGCGGATGACATCGGACAGTACGTGCGCAAGAAGGCCAACTTCACGCCGAGAGTGCAGCTGTTGGAGGCGAGCCGTACCGTCAGTTTCCTGTCGTTCGTGGTGCGAGTGCCCAACACTAGACTGAGCCTCGTCATGGAGGAAACCTTCTGGCCACAGGGCGTGGTGTTCCGTCGCTTCCGCGGATCGCTACCACTGGTACGCAAAAAGACCGAAGTGCGATAGTGAAGTGTATACTAACAATAGTCTTAAGATTCTATTACTAATATACATTTTGTAATATCTATATGTATTCTTAGTTTTAAGGTATTTATCTATGGGCCGTAGAATAAGTTTATACCAACTGTAACTTTTCTATTTGTTGCCTGAAATAAATAAATAAATAAAAAAAAAAAAAAATGATTATTTGTAATGTTTGTTAACATATTTGTGGGATAAGTCTGTAGTAATATTTTTGTAAAATTATTTTTATCTAAACGATTCCAAAGGATTTTTAATAGAATACCGTTAACCATACCTTGTATCAAATTTGAGAACCATAAACCAACATACCTACAGATAAATAAAGTAACCACCTTTTTAAGAAGTCGGTTAAAATGATGTCGTTTTAAAATTGTATCGCTGAGTAAGTAAACTAACAGATACCTTGCTTCCACACACACACCCATGCAAACCGTGCATAGCAATTTGAAACTTCTATAATTGTGACGCAAACTAGTTAACTTCCAGGGTACGTCTACCTTTTAAAAATAATTAAATACCTACCGTGTACTAACGGTCAGCTTATATTGGTGATTTAGGTATAGACGACGGTCCTTACCTACATAAATTGCATAATTTTACTTCTGCGCAATGTATGAGTATATTTCATTAATACTTTTCATGTACCTATACATAATTATACAGTTACTATATCATATACTTATCGACGACGATCAACGAACATACCTACATAAATTATAATTACATTTTATATGTATCATACACATATCATAACATTCGTCGGAATTAATCGGATTTTGTGTAGTCAGCAATTCAATATAAGAACGACGACGTCATATAGTTATTTACCCGACTAAAAAAGGAGGTGGGTACCTAATTTATTTGTATGTGGTTTTATGTGTTTTTTCTCATAATCTTAACATAACTTTTTTTCTATATAGGTACCTAATACGATTTTATTGATTATCTTTATTCGAAAGGTAGAATCTATAGTACAGGTGGTTTATATAAATTTGATTAAGTTTTAACGATAAAGAGAAATCTATCCTAGAGAAATCGAAGGAAATTATTAAAATGTTAAATGACATTCAAAGTGATTTCACAATAATTTTACAAATATAACAATTTGAAGTCCTTTGAATATTTGAATTGTTTAGAATTGAAATTGTTTGAACTGAGCTTCCAATAAAAGTGTTAAAAATAAGTTATACACGCTTACGCTTAATGAAATATTTTTATCCTTTATTATTTATTCCTTTAAAAATATTCATTTAGCAATACTTATTTTGTTCATACACCTCTTTCTATCACAGTCGGGTAACAACGTAACAAAGCTAAGGTAATGTCAGCAGTTTGTTCTGGTGTGTGTTACTTGTGTATAATAGACATGTATCATCGTTCCCATACTCGAAGAACGTCTCACATTCTATTCCCACGACATGCTGCACGGCATTTTGTGGACATACAGTATACCTACTAAGTACTCTATCTATCCTTGGATTTTAAAATAAGACAGAAAATAAGAAGCAATGTCATGTAAGTAACTAATAATTATGATAAATAATTTTCTAGTCTATTACACACCTATGTCTGAAATTTTATAAAAAAAAGATTTATATTGTGCATAAAAACACTTTATTTAAATTTTATGTGAATATCCAGTGATACTTTAGTTATTTTATGTATCAGTAACATAAGTTCTAACCTAAAGTTTTAACGTATAAATTATCTATCTTAAAAATGTGATCTTAACGTGTTCATTTTAACAAACATGCATCGGGTTAGTTTGCTGTACGAAAGCAATCATCTAGCAAGTGAAATTGGTTAACCATTGACGGAACGGTATGTAGTGTATTGAACGGCATTAAAATGTGGAACGTTGGCTTAGGTAAATGATTTTACAAAGAGTTATTGGGCATTCTACCCCACCGTGACTGAGGTTATCGAAGATAACCGATCGCGATGGAACTAAGGTGGGGTAGAATGGGTGGGCATTCTGTCCCACCTTTATCTATCTTAAAATGTGATCTTAACGTGTTCCTTAGGTAAATGATTTTACAAATGGTTATTGGGCATTCTACCCCACAGAGTTATTGGGCATTCTACCCCACCGTGACTGAGGTTATCGAAGATAACCGATGGAACTAAGGTGGGGTAGAATGCCCAATAACTCACTACTTATTTTTATTATTACATAGTTCAAAAGTCATTAAGTCACTATCGTTAATAATAAAGTAGGTATTACAGACGGTCCTAAGCCCGTGTAAAGTACGAAGGAGAAATTCAAGTATGTACTTTATGTTCAAGTAGGTATGTTTCGTAGTGATACTGGCCATATTGGCTGTGCTCCCTAACACATGATTTGCGCGGTACTTAGAAGCGCTCGAAGGATGGATGTGTGTGTGCGAGACTTGCAGCCTGGCAAGCGCGCCGCGCCCCCGTCCGCGTCAATTCATCAATGAAATATCGTACTACTACTAATGTTAAACTTGATCGAGTGAGAAGAATTACAGAAATTACAATTTTTTTTATTATTATCAGAACAGTAATTTAGATGTTAAAAAAGGAATCCAAATATGATTCCGAGAGCGAACCCTTTCGACTGCTGACGGTCATAAAATCAGCGTGTATATTCCAATGAAGGTAGACTTTAGGTAGGTATTATTTCGAACTATAGCATCTGAGTACTAAACTGTGGTCCGGCCACAGAGGACCACACGATTATATACTCTTTGGTGACATACTTGAGATTTGACATTTGATTCGGTCAGGTGTTGCAAGTGTTGTAATTACAACATTAACTTAAAAAAATTATTAATCGATATCGATTGTCAAAAGTTTAGATATTTAGGTCTTTACCTATGAAATTGCCGTTTTGTATGAAAAAAATTAAACGAATTTTTTTTTATGTATTTTTTATTTGTAATAATCGAAGTAATCACCCATGCAATCAATGCATCTTTGCCAAAAGCAGCGGCAGTTTATTGTTTCTTAAAGAAATTAGCTGGACGGGAGGCAACAAATTCTTCAATGGCATTTCGTACTGACTCTCGGGTATTGAATTTCTTTCCCGCCAAGAAGTTATCCAAATTCTGGAAAAAGTAGTAGTCTGTAGGCGCAAGGTCTGGTGAGCATGGCGGATGACGGAGAGATTCCAACCCCCCTTTCTTGCAACTTTGAGACCGTCTGCTGTGCAGTATGAGGTCGCGCATTGTCGTGCAGGAGCAGCGGAGACGAGCGATTGACCAATGCTGGTTGGAGATGTGCTAGCTTCTCCATCATTGTATTCAGCTCTTCACAGTACCCATCTGCAGTAATGCTCACCCCGTTTGGTAAGAAGCTGTGATGAATCACCCGCGGCGCGGGCGGCGCTAGACCACCAAACAGTGACCATTACTTTTCTAGGGGTAAGTTTTCGTTTAGGGCATTGTTTAGGTGCTGAACCAGGATCCAACCAACTTGCTGAGCGCTTGCGGTTATCAAGGTTATCAAACAGAATCCATATTTTATCGCAAGTAACAGTGCGGTTCAAAATTCCTTCATTTGTGTGTCTGTTGAGCAATGCAATGCATGTCTCGACGCGTACTTCGCGTTGGCGATCATTGAGTTCGTGGGGTACCCATTTGTCAAGCTTTTTTACCTTGCCAATTTGACGCAAATGGACCAATATTGTTTTGACGCTAACGTCGGAAGCTGCTGCTAATTCAGCCGTAGATTGTGTATTCCTTGGCTTCCACAATCACTTTTAATTCGTCATTGTCGGCCAAAGTCCAAACGGCAATTTCATAGGTAAAGACCTATTATATTGTTAGGCGGTAGCTTCTCACGCGGCATACTCCCCTCCGTCCCTATAAAATGTAGCGTCGGGAATAGGTCGGGCAGTCGTTCTCCAACTCTTGTAGCGATAATATGTCTTAAGTAATTGCTGTTGGTTGTTATATAAGTCATGTGACCCAGTTTAGGTTAGTTTACGTGTAGTTAACGTTAGTCTAAGTCTAGTATGTCAGATATTGCAAATAATGTATGTTACCGGCAGGACTCGAAGCGGCCTTTCCTTAACATGACCACAGATATAAGAATACTATACATGACCATACTAATTTAATTCAATGTTTGATTAGATGCCTCAGTGTTTAAATATCGTTGCAACACGATAAACTGAAACCTACTACTAGTAGACGTAGACGAACAGCGGGTAGATCGCATCTCCAACGTTTACCGTAAAAACAAGATTTGGAAATATATGAAGCAAAACTTGAATGAAATCGGTATGATCATCGTAGCCTAGTGGCTATGGTACGTGTATATAGTATAGTGGTGGGCCGCATGTTCGAGTCTTGCCGAAATGAAATGATTTATTTATTTGTATAGGTCACTAAATGGCTCTTACAAACGTCAGTAAGTACTTAAAATAAAAAATGTCATTGCTTCTATATTTACATGTAATGCCAGATTCGCAAAGCAATAAGTAGAACCGAGAGAAAGAACCTGGCAATAAAACTCTCGGTCACTCTTTTTCAATAATTTACTCATTTACACATTTTCTTAAGACTAAATGTGGACGAATGTACAATGGTCTCGTGTCAGAATAAAAAAGCGTGTATAATGCAAAAAAAAATTTGTTTGTCACCTAAGTACAAAATATGCTACAATTACGGCATTTTAGGAGGCGGCTGCACCATGCTCAAGCCAGACACTTTTATCTTTAAGGTAATCAACTGTCTTATAATATGCTTTTTGACATAAAGTGGTCTTTATAAAGGTTTTAAATTTACTGTCGGGCATACAAAGGACCGATTTAGGCAATTTATTATAAAAACGTATACCTTCCCCCTTGAAAGAATGGCTAACCTTGCTAAGCCGATAACACGGAGGGAGTAGTTTATTTTTATTACGTAGATTTCTGTCTGTAACGTCACTTACTTTAGTATAGCTAGATATATTTTTCCTGACAAACAGTATGTTATCAAATATATATAGGGAAGTTACAGTTAAAACATTAATATCTTTAAATAGCTCCCTAAGAGAATCTCTCTTACCTAAACAATAAATGGCACGGACTGCCCTCTTTTGTAATATAAAAATTGTTTCTATATCTTAAATAATGGTATTAGTCTACTATTTTTCATTAGGTTAGGGAATATGCCTTCATCTACACATTCATTAAAAATTAGTGCCAAGTCAGGTGCAATAATATCAATTACATTACTAATTAAGCTAACTGATATGCCCCAGTGATCTTCCGACTTTTTAATTTTGAGATTTTTAAATGCTTTCAAGATGTCACTGGGGTCGATATGTTTGAAGTTAAATTTAGATGAAGTACCAATATTACTTTCGCGAAGGGCCACCGCACCGAGGGCACAAGAATTAACAGAAGAAGTGACTTTAAATGGAATGTTGGTAAAATAATCTTCAAATGCATTTACAATATCTTTCGGAGAGGTTATATTCTTGTTTTCTAATTTAATTTTAGTAACAGTACCCCTCACTTTACATTTACCTGGCTCTTTGTTTATAACTTTCCATGTTTCTTTTATTTTGTTAGGAGCCTCAATTATTTTCCTTTTGATGTGAATGGATTAAGCCAGTCTACATACTTTTTTGAATACTTTGGAGTAATTCCTAACATATTCAGTGAAACTTTTATCAAATCTGTATCGTTTTTGTGCATATAGATCAAACAGCGTTCGTCTACTTTTATAAATGCCTACTGTTGCCCACTCACAAAATTTCGTTTTAACACTACGATTTTGGCATTTTTGTTTGAATGTGTCTGAAAAAGCATCAGATAATGTACTAAATAAACTATTATAATGGACCTCAGGATTATTACCTATATAAACTATAGAATTAAGCTTTTTCTCAAACAAGTTTTTGAATTCTTTAATTCTATTAGAGGTTATGGGCCTACACATAATTTTCTCATTACACTGACTATTATTACTCTTGGGAAAGGATACTATTTGACCACAGTGATCTGATGGCAATTTACTAATTACAGACTTGCTTAAGCACTCACAGCCCGTAAAAAAATTATCAAGGCAATTGGCTGCTGTTTCTGTGACTCTAGTCGGTTCACAGAAAATATTTTCCATATTGTAACTACCAAATAAATTTAAAAATTGAGTATTTTTCTTACACTGTTTTAGGATGTTTACATTGAAGTCTCCGCACACAATTAACTTCTTCCTATTATTTGACGCAACCCCTAGAACCTGGTCTATGACCTTGGTAAATACACCAAAATCACTGTTAGGTGGACTGTATACGCAAACTACTATATACTGGTCAAGCTCGGCACAAGCCACCTCAGCACATCGCTCAACAGAAAGTCTAACTATGTCATACCGCTCTTTGCTGCGGAGACCATTTTTAATTAAGACCATGGAGCCACCTTTAATCGCAGACTTCCTGTTAAAGCAACTTGCAATATTGTAGTTGTTTATATTGAACATCATCTCACTCTCCTTGAGCTAATGTTCAGTTAAACACAAAATATCTACATTTGATTCCTCTAGGAATAACTCGCCTACTAATTCCTTGCCAGAAAGACCTTCTATATTTTGATGAGCCATTTTTAGCTCTGGTATTCCTGTTGTCTGGATATTTAGTTTAAATCATTTGTACGAGCCAATAATGCTCGTACAGCACTTTTCTACGGTATTAATAAATGCCGTAGTAAGCGAGGGAAAGGAGTCGTTACTTTACCGCCGCAACGCGCTAATTAGACATTATTTTACTGTGTACTCACGTAATTCTAAGTGCGACTCAGAACATCTATTTATATACCTACAAACAATAAACGACAGTTTTTACGATATAGTGGTTTTCCTGTCAAACACCTGAAAAACCCATACATCTAGCATCTACACCAGCAACATTGAGACGTTGCACATAGCGTAAAGGAGGGAAAACTACTCTAATACAACCCAGAAACGAATCAGTGAGCAGAGATTACGTCTACTGCTACACAACCGGAAGTACAACGTACGAAACAGCAGGGACAACGTCCACTGCTACCCAACAAACTATCAAACAGCGTAGACAACGTCGACCGCTGCCAAACAACTTACAACGGTGGAGACAACGTCTTTTGCCGACATATACAAACGTGAGTACTTTTAACTACTAACACAACACCAACTTCTTTATAATGTCTGAAGAAGACCAAGTCCTGTTCGGGGAACTTATCCAGAAACAACAAAGTAGTTATGAAAATATCAAGAGCGCGCATGATAACTACAAAAAGGATTCTATGAGTCGAAAATCGGTAGATTACTTGGATAAACGTATCGCAACGCTACAATCTTTGTGGGATGAATTCTGTGCAAACCACGAGATCATAACGCGGTATGAATCAACAATGAGCGAACAGGATTATTTTACGAAGAAGGTTTACGAAATTACTGGTGGAATGTACGAGAAAACATTGCATTCTATGACGCAGTTACGAGACGAGATACTGAGCGAACCTACTTTTTCTGGTTCTAAAAACCTGAAATTTTCGGTTACTCCTGGAACACCTCAGCCCCATCCTGCCGGAGGACATTTACCTGCAGGTGACGGGAAGGAGAAACATTTGTCGACTTTGCGACGTCAACAGATGTGCAATTTCAACGCCCTCAACCGCGCAGTTTCCAAGGTTAATCTCAACGAGATGAAGGAAAGCTGGCAATTTAAGGATCAACTCAGCATATTGCAAGCGAAATGGGAAGCAATCGACAAGGTTCACTGGGAGTTAAGCTACCTACTCCAAGGGAGCGACCAGGGATATGAAGCAAACTTCGATCACTGGGAGAGTGTATATGACAACCTAAAAGAAGAGTTGAACAAGAAAATCTTTGAGGTCTCACATTACACTAAAACAACACCGCGTATGGAGTTGCCAAACTTTAACGGCACCTACAGTAATTGGATCTCTTTTCGAGATTTATTTTTCGAAATGACCCATAACAACCCTACGCTAAATAAAACTCAAAAAATGAAGTTTTTAAAGTCTAGACTGAGCGGGGAGGCGGAAAAACTAATAAAACATCTTCCCGTAAGTGCGGAAAATTATGAGTCCTGTCTGGAAATTATTCAGCACCGCTACGACAACAAGCGGTTACTTTTTACCTCTTACATCGAAACACTTCTTAATCAACCTTCTATCGACAAACCGAACTCAGGTAGCCTGAAAAGGTTACACGATACAACGAAAGAGTGTCTTAACGCCTTGGAGAATATTAACATCGATATTCCCGTATGGGGTCCTCTTATCGTGTATCTGTTATCATCAAAACTCGATGATATCACTTACGGTGATTATATACAAGATATGAAACATCCACGAGAACTTCCAGACTTAAACGAGTTCATGGAATTCCTGGAACTGAAGTTCATGACTTTGGAGACATCCAGATCCAAAAGGGGCGGTCAGAAACAAAATTATTCACCGAATAATGCCTACAAAAATAACAACATGAAGTCAATGAACTTTAAAGACTCAGAAAAGTGGACAAAAACCTACCACACTACGTCGCGAAAATGTCCACTATGCAAAAATGATCACGCGCTAAGGCAATGTTCTACATTTATAAACATGGATGTGTCATTGCGAAATCAAACAGTAGGGCAATTGAATTTATGCAAAAATTGCTTGTTTAGTCACGGGGCAGATAAATGTGCATCTACGAAAAGATGTCACACGTGCAACCGTAGACATCACTCACTTCTTCATGATGACAATCTGAAGTCGCGACAGTCAAAACCGTCTACGTCAACGACTACGGCGACTGAGCGCATCTCCAATCACATCAACAGCGATCAGGAGATACTTTTAACGACTCTTCAATTGAGAGTAAAAAATAAAGAAGGAGAATACGTCGGTCTGAGGGCTTTACTGGATCAAGGGTCGCAAGTAAACTTAATTACAGAAAAGGCGGCTCAACGATTGAGGTTATCCCGTAACAAAACGAACACTGCCATCACCGGTGTCGGTGCAATTATGGGCACGAGTAAAGGCATGATAAGACTGGAATGTAAATCTATCCACTCTGATTATACTTTCCAAACGGAAGCTTTGATAATGCGAAAACTTATCAACAACTTGCCAAACTCAACAATTAACACTAACAATTGGACCCATCTCGACAACATAAAGTTGGCGGACCCGAACTTTAACGTACCCGGGCCCATCGACATGTTACTAGGAGCAGATATTTACTCCGAACTTATATTAGAGGGGATCCTGAAACACAACAATGGTTCACCGGTAGCTCAACAGACCAAGGTCGGCTGGATACTGTGTGGAGCTACGAAACAATTTAACTGTCTAGTTACTCTCACAGAGTTAGACAGTATTACTGAGTTCTGGGAGTCGGAAGACATTCCCTCCGAACCCGAGAACACAACGAGCAACGCTTATTGTGAGGCCTACTACCAGGAAACCACGGAACGATCGAGTGATGGCCGATACGTCGTGAAAATGCCAATGAAAAACGGCTATGAAAAGAGCCTAGGCAAGTCAAAACAACAAGCCATAGCGCAGTTTATACAGTTAGAAAGGAAAATGGCTAGACAAGAACATTTTGCTAGGCTATATAAACAGTTTATCCAAGACTATATTGAATTAGGTCACATGAAGCCCGCACCGGCATCTGAAAGTCAGGAATGCCAGATGTACTTATGATGCACACCACGGTGTGCTGAGGGAGGATTCGACTACCACAAAATTGCGAGCTGTTTTTAACGCCTCTATGAAAACAAGCACGGGCTACAGCTTAAATGACTTGATGGAAAAGGGGCCTAACCTTCAGAAGGACATTTTGTCTCTGATAATCAAATGGCGTAGTTACAAATACGTCCTAACGGCGGACATCGAAAAAATGTACCGTCAAATCCTTATCCATCAGGATCAACAATGCCTACAGAAAATCATCTGGAGAGAGTCCGTCACCGAACAACTGAGCGAAATGTTACTGTGTACTTTGACATACGGCACGACTATCGGACCTTTTATTGCTATGCGTACCCTGAAACAGTTAGCCCAAGACGATGGCGATGCTTTTCCACTAGCAAAAAATGTACTACTCGACGAGTTTTATATGGATGATGTCCTAACGGGTCATCATACCATCGAGTCAACGAAACAGTTGCAAAAAGAACTGTACGAACTTTTAAAGGGGGGTGGCTTCATTTTACGGAAGTGGGCCACAAACGAACCGTCTATTCTCGAAGGACTACAAAGTCAAGAGAAAAACCCGACCAGCAGTTTTATTTTCAAGCAACAGGAGTTTAGTAAAACACTCGGGCTAACCTGGAACAACGCCAGCGATACCTTTTATTTTATTAATGAGGTATCGGACAACACATTTGACATACACTACACAAAGCGTAGATTGTTGTCGGAAATAAGCAAGTTATACGATCCCCTGGGATGCTTAGCTCCAATAACTATCCAAGCTAAGCTGATTTTTCAGACATTGTGGACGGAAAAATGTCGGAAAATTTGTTGGGATGAAAAGGTGCCGGATACATTAACTAAGGAGTGGAGCAAAATAAGATCCGACTTACCAATAATAAACAAAATCGTTATACCCAGGTGGATAAAGTACGAACACAATAGAACCATCGAATTGCAAGGCTTTTGTGACGCAAGTGAGAAAGCGTATGCATGCGTCATATACAGTCGGACTACGTCATCGACTGGCGCATACATTACGACGCTACTCGCAGCGAAAACAAAGGTGGCTCCTCTCAAATATAAATGCACCATTCCGAGACTGGAGCTGAGCGCCGCAGTGTTGCTTACAAAGCTAATACACAAAATAACGGCCATTCTTACAGACTGCAAGCTCGATATCTTCTGCTGGACCGACTCTAAAGTAGTATTAGCCTGGCTACAAGGAAGTCAATCCAAATACGAAAAATACATTACAAATAGAACCAAACAAATACTTAACATTGTACCTGCGATAAACTGGGGTTACGTAAAGAGTTGCGAAAACCCTTCAAAACTTGTCGACTTTGACTTGTGGTGGGATGGACCTCAATGGCTGAAGTCGGAAAAACTAGAAGCTACCCTGGAGGAAACTTATACCACTGAGGAAGGCTGTGTAACAAAATGTTACTTTACAAACAATGCGGAACCAACGGTCATTAAAAATGAATTAATTAAGTCATTACTGGAGCGATACAGTCACATAGATCGCATTACAAACATACTTGCTTGGATTATACGTTTTGCTGAGACTTCACAAAACAAGCGCTCACGGGAGGGCACTGAACTAAACATATGTGACATAAATAACGCCTTACTATTGATTATAAAATCAGTTCAAGGTTGTTATTTTGAGATGGAGATAGAAGCGCTCACTAAAAACGGTAAACTCCCTAACAGGAGCACTATTTTAAAGCTCAATCCCTTTTTGGATTCGAGCGGAATTCTCCGTGTCGGAGGCCGGCTAACGAACTCAGACTTGCCTCACGACGCAATGCACCCTATACTGTTACCGAGCGCGGGAAGAACGACTCAGCTTCTTATAGAAAAGTCGCACCAACAAACACTACACGGTGGATCTAGATTAACACTAGCTCACACTAGAAATAACTACTGGATTGTTAGCGGCAATCGAACAGTAAAAAAGATATGTCGACAATGTGTGAAATGTCGGCGATTCGCGCCTTCTCGCGCTGAACAGTTGATGGGTAACCTTCCGAAACAAAGAGTTACACCATCGAGACCGTTTTCACATACCGGGATTGACTTTACCGGTCATGTCGAGGTGAAAATCAACAAAACGGAGTAAAAACGGAGTAAAAACCTGTAAAGGTTACATCGCCATATTCATATGTATGTGCACAAAAGCAGTACATATAGAACTTGTGTCGGACCTATCGACACAAACTTTCCTGGCAGCATTGAAAAGGATGTGTGCTAGAAGAGGAACGCCCAAGCACATTTATACCGATAATGGGACCAATTTTATCGGTGCAGCAAGATTGCTACAAGAAGAATTTCAAACATACAAAACTATGTTATCTTCAGAGTTCTTTCGAGAAATTAACAATCTGCGAATAGAATGGCATTTCAACGTCCCAATCTGGCCAAGCGCAGCCGGTCTGGTCGAGTCCGGGGTGGCCGCGATGAAGAGGCATCTCAGGAGAGTAATTGGCCAACAGAAGCTTACGTTCGAACAGTTTGCAACGCTTCTGACACAAATTGAAGCGTGTATGAACAGTAGACCTCTGAGTCCGTTATCAGAAGATGTAGACGACCTGGACTACCTAACTCCTGGTAATTTCCTAACAGGAGGTCCAACGCTTGCCCTACCACTAAATGAAGAAAAAGGGTTAAAATCGATCGACTGTAGAAACAATTGGAACCTTATTGAAATGCTACGGCGACATTACTGGGATCGCTGGGCAAAGGAATACCTACACCAACTACAAAATAGGAACAAATGGCAACACACACGAGAAAACTTAAAGGAGGGGCAGTTGGTACTGGTCAAAGAAATTAATTTACCGCCTGGCAAGTGGGCTATGGGCCGCATCATCAATTTGCACCCAGGTACGGACAGTTTAGTTAGAGCGGTCACGCTGAAGACACAAGCTGGAACATTAAAACGACCCATAACGAAACTAGTCCCGCTACCCATAACCGAGCCATGCGAAAACCCTGCCACAGGTCCTGAGCCACAGGCACCGAGACCAAACAATGTGCCTCCCAAAAAACGGGCTACGACAGGCAAACGAAATGGAGTCCACAACCTACTGTTGGTCCTTCTGGTAGTATTAACAACTATGACTGGGGTATTAGCGATACCCCAGCAATCCTTCAAGATCTCCGAACTACCGGATCACCAACCGGTGTACTTTGATCCTGTCGGAAACGTTCGACTCATACATGACGAGTGGAAGCTTTTGGTGTATTATAATTTAACCTCGTTGTGGCAAAGTACGTCCAGAGTTGAGCAATACATAGCTCAATTAGCAAAAATATGTGACCCCCACGAAGCTTGTCATTCCACCATAAAGCAACTCAGATTTGAAATGAAACAGTTAGACGAATACAATCAGTTGTTACTGGCAGAACATCAAACACGGAAGCGCCGCGGCTACTTCAACGGAGTAGGAAATCTAGCGCGAACTTTGTTCGGGGTTATGGATAGCGACTTCGCGGAAAAATACACTCAAGATATACACAAAATCAAAACAAACGAACAGTATTTACTACAGCTGATACGAAACTAAACACTTATCGTCGAAGCACAAAACAACATCATCAAGAAAAATGAAAACTTTGTCAAATCCCAACTGGACGTAATACAACAATTCATGAATGAAATGAAAAGTGAGACGCAAGGGCTTGATAAAAAAATCCACGACATTGCGAAACTGAATGATGTGAACGCAGGGGCGATAACCGCCAGCTTGCTACTCTCCACGTTGAGAAGGAGCCAACAAATGCTCCTAGATGCACTAACTGACGTCTACCGGGGACATCTGGACAGGAACCTGTTTACACTCGAACAATTATCGGAGCAGCTAAACTTCATTGCGGGCATTGTATCGAAACAGTTAACATTGCCTATCAAAAACGGCAATGGGGCGAACATATTGGATATTTACAAACTTATATACGCCAAAGCACGCCTTAATGACCAGTACCTACTGTTTGAACTACATATACCGTTACTTAGTGACGACGACTATAGCTTATATCATAGTATTCCTATATACAAACAACTCCCGGCGAACCAATGCCAAGCTGCAACAATATCAACAAAGTATATAGGAGAGAACTTTGTAAAAAACACCTACATACAAATGGAGCAGTCAGACATGGAGCAGTGTACAGCTATGAGTGTAGGTGACTATATTTGTCACGCCTACAGTCCTATTCGCAACTTACATAGTTCAGCAGCATCGTGTGAAGCGACGATATTGAGTCAAAACGTAAACAAGGTCGCATGCAACTGGATATCACAACAGTGCACTGACCAATGGGTAAAATTACAAAAACCTAACATATGGCTATACACCTGTATTAATGAGTGTACGACTCGTATAGTATGCGAGAATCGAGTTACACAGACAACAATAACAAAGTCCGGGCTCCTTGCACTAGGTCAGGATTGTGTAATTCAACACAACGATGCTACTATTTACTCGCATAATGTTTTTAGTAGCAAAACAAATATTCAATACACTTTAGAAACACCTACCATCGACTCTCCAAACGACATATGGAATTCCTCAACGACGTTCCAAAACTCAAATTTTGTGCTGTCCCGGCTGAACTTATCAGAAGAACACCGAGTTTTGGACAACAAGTTGGCAGCACAGAAGGAATTAGAGGTGCTACCGGCAGACATAAGTGTACACGACATCAGCAATTATGCAATCAGCTCTTTGCTGGTAGGAGGAATCGTCGCGGCTGCTGTGGTATGGCGCTTCAGACGCTACATCCCTATGTGTCGGAAATCCAAGTCTCCAATCACCGACCGAACCACAAGTATCGAGCTGGAGGAGATCGCTACTTACGCGGAAATAGGAAGAGGACAAGGAGGTGGACAGGTGCAGACCAATCCTCGGCCGGCCCCAGAAACAAGATTTAAACTTTGATTAATTTTAACTTTATTTTATTTTAACTAACTTTTATTATGTATAACATTTAACTTGTATTGCGTTATGTTTTTATTGCTTTTGCTATTTTTAACTATTGTATACATAACTTGTAACTTTAACTATAGGTAATCTGCGTATGCACATTTATTTCTCCCTCGGGAGCATGTACGAGCCAATAATGCTCGTACAGCACTTTTCTACGGTATTAATAAATGCCGTAGTAAGCGAGGGAAAGGAGTCGTTACTTTACCGCCGCAACGCGCTAATTAGACATTATTTTACTGTGTACTCACGTAATTCTAAGTGCGACTCAGAACATCTATTTATATACCTACAAACAATAAACGACAGTTTTTACGATATAGTGGTTTTCCTGTCAAACACCTGAAAAACCCATACATCATTTGTTATACATACTAAATTATTACTACAAGTACCTAACAAATCTGTAGGTATATAATTTTGTTTACAATGTAGACTCGTCCAAAAATTAATATTATTTGCTATAGCAATGTGCCGGTAACACACATTCGTTTTTGCGAATTATAATTTCTACCTAAATCTTTACGGAATAGTACATTTATTTTATAGGTATTTTTTTAAGAAATAATCGATTACAGCATTTAATGAAACTCATTATTTATATCGATTTAAATCGGAATTTGGAATTGGCAACCCTGGGGATTTTCTAGTTGTCGTATTTTATTTTATTATTAATTTCCTTTCATAACTTTTAATTCGATACTAAATTCCGTGCAGTTATTTTGAAAAACGAATGTAACACTAAACAAAAACTACTCGCTGCGGTCGCTGCCGTGGTACTGCGCTGCAGCATGCAATTGAGCGAAGCGACTATTGTCATATTTTTGGTCAATAACTTTTTTTGTCAATAACTTTTTTTGAGGGTCCTAAATCAAAATTCGGTCTCGAACAAAACCTGCTCCTGAGAATGCTTGATTTTTGAGTGAAAAAATCATGAAAATCGGTTGTGTAGTTGTCGAGAAACAATTTCACATCGAGTTGCATTTGAGTCACCTGATAAGGAGCTCCGCTCACTACGCTCGCTTCGCTCAATAGATTCTTACTCATTTTTGGAATAATATTATATCGATAGAATTTACATTTATTTACAATAAGAATTAAAATATATAAAATAAACATAATTATAGACTAAAAATATTTACATTACAAAATATCGTTTAAAAAATCCTCCGCGTCATTGCCGACTGGGAAGGTTCCCAGAATGCTGGCTGTGTAGCCACGTTGTATGGCGATACTTATTCTTTGGGCCAGAAAATAGCCAGCCTTCTGGTCCTGAGAAGCATCGATTAGGCGTTTAGCAATGTCTCTATAAAGGCGGCGTGTACTCGGACCCCATGACCCCAGTGTCTCAACTCCAAACGGCTCAAATTTGTAATCACCTGCTAGGTTAGCATATTTACGCCGTTTAAAGCCTTCAGCCGATGCAGCAGCAGCGCCGGCACATCCGGATGTGCTTGGAAGGTGTGAAGGTGTCAACGCATGTAGCTTCCCTATCACTATCGATAGATAGTCGTAGATAATTTCTTGGCCCGAAATCACCCATGCCCTTTAGTACATAGTTTCATTCGAAATTTTAATCGTTTTTTTTACATTTTATTCACCCAAATAAAGTTGTTTGGATCATGGCAATACGTCCGAGAAGTTGGTACCCCACTTACTGATTACAAAAATTTTGAAAGTTGTTCTGGGTTGTTCTAGGTTTGTTCTACTTTTGGGGCCGCACTTTGAAAATGGCGCACGTGAGAGACATCATTAGCACTGAGAAGAGACGGCGTGGAAGGCGATGGCCCAATTTTGCGAGCGGGTCATACGCCTTAAGGAGACCGAAGAGCGGGAGAGGGAGGATGATCCCAACGCTCTCCTACTCCGTCGGCAAAGAAGAGGAGCAAACAGGAGGCGTTACGCACACCTCATGCCACCCGTGTGAGGGAACCACGGACAGCGGTTTGGGGTAACCTGGTGTCCAACAAACGTGATTGGAGAGGGGGTGTGAAGCCCACGCCCCTTTCCAGCGTGGGAAGGCTCGACATTTCACCTGACGAGCCGTCGCCGAGGTGCCATCTGTTGCGTCCGCAAGGTGGTAATATCCTCCTCACACGGGATCCCAGCTAAGGCGACAGGACGGCTTCCGGAGGTTGGTTTAGTGGGTGGGCCTGGACTCTCCGGGCATAGGCTTAGAGGCTGCGGGTTAACCCCACACACCGGCGTCACCTTACCCCAAGGTGGTGCTGATGGTTCCATAGGGAATTCCAACCCGTTATCAAAAAAAAAAGGTTTGTTTTACTTTGTTCCAAAACATTAGAGCTGAGAATGAAATTTTTAAAAAAATCCAAAAAAGCTAATATCTGGCACCCCACTTTTAAGATATCACGATTCTGGCGGTTGTTCTGGGTTTTTTAGGTTTGTTGTATATTGTTCCCAAATATCGCGCCCGAAAACAAATTATTTTTCGCAAATTTCGCAAATAATAATTTTTGAGCTAGCACCACATTTTCGAGCTATCGGGATTACAACGGTTGTTCTCAGTTGTTCTAGGTTTGTTCTACTTTGTTTTGTTTTTTTTGTTTTGTTTTATTTTGCTAAGATGTGCATTTTAGTTACTCTTAGATGTTTATAGAGTTCTGGTGGTTTTTTAAGCGTCATTCCAAAATTATTAGAAGCTTGTAATTATTGAAATTATGAATTAATTATTAAATTGGAATTGTTAATTATTGAATTGGAATTATTGTTGGAAATATTAATTGACTTAGGTATTGTATGACTTTTACGACAAACTTATTGTTTGCGGTTGGTACAGTAATTGGATCTAGGGAACGAACCGCAAAATTAAGTTTGTTTTTTAGTGTATATACTTTTCCGGGACAAAAAGTACCCAGCGTGGTGCCCAGGATATTAAAGAATAATTATACTAAGTTTCATCGTAATCGAACCGGTAGTTTTTGCGTGATGCCTGAACAAACAGACAGACAGACAAAAAATTTATTAACCACATTTTTGGGTTCGGTGTCGGTCTAGTAACACCCCTGCCATTTATTTTTTTGATATTTTCAATGTACAGAATTTTCACTTCTACAGATTTATTATAAATATATAGATTAAGTTGAAATTATTATTGGAATTATTGATTTGTTGGTCTTAGGTATTGTTTGAATTTAAGATTAAATGTTATATGACGTCATGAATTTATACTCAGACGAAATATTTGTATGCTAAACGGCAGAATATATGAAAACAATAACTGGACCATCTCTGTTACCATCTCTTTGTAATGCTATGCACATAAATAAATATTAGGTATATTCTATGTCATGTACCGTGATAGTTAAAAAGTTGAAATTTTCACTTATTTCACATTGCAACTAATAGAAAGTTGAACTTTTATTGGACATTCTTACACGACGTCATCTAGCCCAAATTAAGGTAATATAAGCTTGTGCTATAAGGCTATAGGATCTAGACAACTGATAAACAAACTTATATATTTCTAAATACATACATATTATACATAGAAAATACCCAACTCGGAAACGCACGAAAAATTTGACTGGACCCGGAATCCAACCTGGGACCTACTTTATTCCGTCCGTCCATTAAGGAATTCTTCCACTTTACGCAGTTGTTCTTGGCACTGTTTTGGACTACGAGTCAGTACTGCAAGATTACTATCTTGCAGTACTGACTCTGAGTATACTTACTGCGAGATCGTCAGCAAACGCCAGGGTGGACTCTGTTTATTTTTATAATATTACGAGTATGTATATTAAAATATTTATTACTAAATTGAAAACTATAGCACAGAATAGGGAATAGTACTTACACTCGAACTTGCACTCCGATGGTTAATTAAAGCACATTCTTTTGTTTACAGAGAACATCATTCGAACGTTAGTGTTGTCCAGTAAAGTAAAATATATACCAGCATAATTTGACCAATAATTATGACGTTAATGCCTCAATATCAACTCTATGGTCAATGCCGTGTCACAAACAAGAGACAACCCTTACTGACTTACAACTTCACGTTGTCGCTGACGTTGTGTACGACGTTGCGATTGTTAGGCGAGTGAAATAGCCCTAACTATAGGTAATAAGCAGCAACCCTGGAACAACCCTACATTATTATGTCCCTCTTTAGTACTCGTATACCTATTTACTCGTACAATGTAATATCCGTGCTGTCCATGATGTCCATCCGTGCTGCGCTGTGTAAAGCGAACAGAAAATTGTGCCGATAGTCACAAATTCTGTATTATTTGTGAATTGATCAATCAGAAACTCATATTTTAGGGAAATATTGTTTATAATAGCGCAATTTGATTGAATGTAACGAGTGTGCCGAATGAGAGGCACGTCTGCGTCGCTACAACAATTACTTAATTATTACGAGTGTTACACCATTAGACACGGCTATTATAAATCATTTAATTACTACACGGGTAAGTAAGCAAGGGCGTCGCCAGCCAATGGGCTTGGGGGGGAGGGGGGGCGGGCAGGTTTATATGGATAATGAGAAAAGTATGAATTGTAGGTAAAGTCGAGAGCACTGCAGAGTATGAAGCCTTTTTTAAGTCCGCGGCCCAGGGTCGCGATCTCCCCTACGTCGATTGCCAGGTGCCCTAGATATGCAGTCGTAAGTATTCCCTGTGGCGCAGACTTTGTGCACCTACGTGCCCTCTGTCACGCGGTTGGGTTGGGTTTTATGTCGTGTCGGTGAGTGAACTCACCATGTTCCACCCGCTGCCGTTGGAGACCTCGGCTCGGAGCATGTTTTCCAGCGAGAGCGTATCCACGCCCAGAATACTGAACAATGCAGGAATACTGAACAAGGTAAAGCGATTCTTTACACCGCACCAGAGGTGTCTGCTGTACAAAACGCAGATCAGACCCTGCGTTGAATACTGCTCTCACCTCTGGGACGGCTCCGCGAAGTATTTGCTGGACGCACTCGACGCTATGCAGCGACGCGCTGTTCGCATTATAGACTGTCCTGAGGTAACGGGAAGCCTTGAGCCGCTAGCCCAGCGCCGAACAATTGCTTCCTTGGCCGCGTTCTACCGTATTTACCACGATGAGTGTTCTAAAGAGCTCTTCAACCTGATCCCACCCTCTTCCTTCCGATCCCGAACAACGCGTGCCGGGCAGAGATGTCACTCTCATACCGTGGAAACCGTCTTCGCGAGAACCGAGCGTTTTAAACTTTCGTTTCTCTGCCAAACGATGGTGGCTTGGAACGCCCTGCCTGCGCACGTGTTTCCTCCAATATATAACCCTGGGTTCGTTAAGCGAAGCGTGAAGAGGCACATAACTGGGTCGTCAAGTTGAGGGCCACTCTCTATAGTATTCCTGTGTACTGTGAGAGTCGCCCTCAATTGCCAGACATCGCCTCAGCTTATCATCAGGCGGGTGGCGTCAATTTGTCGACCTAAATATAAAAAAAAAAAATGATCCACAACTCACGATACTTAGATGCGGTGTGAAGTATCTACTTACCGAAGCATCGGTGCCCGCTAATGATCTGCGACGCGCGATACGTGAGGTCACCGTGCCGCCTCTGCAGCCAATCCTTCATGATCGGTCTCACCGTAGCAATGGAGGTGGTTCCCTACCTTGGTTGCTCAAATCGCACCTTCCATGTCTTTATGAGATCCGGGTGGAGATGGGACCACTGGGCCTCGTATTCTTATTCCCGTTACAACGCGTTCTTGAGCCATTGACACAATGACGCTTATTGTATACCGGGTGTTACGTAAGGGTTATATCAACCCGAAGCCAGCACCATCAGCTGGTCGACCAGAACCCGTTTCGATATGGCGACCACCAAATAAGAAAAAAAAAGTTCATCAAAAAAATCGAAGCGGGTTATGGTCGACCAGCTGATGATGCTGGCTTCGGTTTGATATAACCCTTTCGTAACACCCTGTATATTATCACGTCCACAAAAAAACGAACTATGGCGTGACAGCGTGTAACAATGGTCAACTTGACGTTTCATCAATAACTACATATTATGTACGTGTCGACATATTGAGCATGAACATTGAATCTCCCTGTGGCAGGGGCAGAGCCGACCTGCACCACAGCACCAACATTACCTAGTCTATCTGAGTGGTTAATTACCCGTGACCACAATAATAAAATCAATCAACAAAATTATTATACGAGAGACAGATTAGAGAGATAATTATGTTCACGCTGTAATCGATAAGTGACCCTCTGGCTTGGACCGTGCGTGTGCCATACAAGTACATCATATATGTGTCGGAGCTCGGAGGTGGCAGGCGACAGGCGAACATGCTGCTCGAGTGGTTGTTGGTGGCGCTGGTCGCACTGTACGTGCGCTTCAGGTGGAGCCGGCGGCGCGTGTACCGCCTGGAGAGGCAGATCTACTGCGGCATCAGGGCGCTGCCGCTCCTGGGTCATAGCTATTTGTTCTTTGGCAATAATGAGAGTGAGTATACACTTCACTAGGTAAGTGCCTACACGTCTATTGATTTATTTAAATCCATTTACTATTTATTGTCGATAGGTAGTGTCTGCTACACCATGTGACATCCATGGTACCTCAACTAACTACTTACACGAGAAGTAAAGGTTCAAATGATCTATATTTATATCAGGTATAATAGGTACATACTCGTACATAAATAGTACTACCTACAGATATTGCAAACGAGCCCGGCCCATCTGCCGGCAGGAGATTGTGATTACCAACACGTATAAAATAAAATAAAATAAAATAACGTTTATTATCTTTAAAATTTTTAGAAAATTATTTAGATTCGTCAAAAGTTGGTGTGACTCTACCGAGGGTTCCAAAATGCAACGAGACTGAGAAGAGCCCTCAAGAAACTCAGTTCGGCTTTTTTCCAAAATATTTCATCTTAAATCTAATACAGAGTTATTTAGAAAGGAGCAATTCGTGTTACAACCAGGCAGCCTTGTCATCTAAGAAATCATTAATACTATAATAAGCTTTATGGCACAATTTACGTTTTATTAGTTTTTTAAATTTATTGACAGATAAATTTGCTATTTCGGTTGGCAATGTATTGTACATTCGAATAAAGTTCCCCGCAAAAGAATTACTCACTTTATGAAGCCTAAATTTAGGAACAGCCAGTTTATCCTTATTTGTTAAGTTTAGATTATGATTATCACTATTTTTCACAAATTTACTTTTGTTCTTGTGGGTATACAATAAAATTTCATAAATATACTGTGAATACACTGTAAGGATGTTAATATGCTTAAACTTATCTCTTAATGACTCCCGAGACCCCATCCCATAGATAGTCCGGACAGCCCTCTTCTGCAACCATATCGGCAGCGTTACCCCACAGTAGTATGCCATATGTCATGATACTGTGGAAGTAGCTGAAGTAGACAAGACGCGCCGTTTTAATGTCTGTAAGTTGTCGGATCTTTTTGACAGCATAGGCTGCTGAACTAAGCCTGGCCGAAATTTTCCCGATATGAGGCCCCCATTGCAATTTGGAGTCTAACGTTATGCCCAGAAAGACAGTGTCATCGACCAATTCTATTATTTCATCCCTAACCTTAACACTGGTTTTAACAAGTCTTACATTAGGTAAGGTGAATCTTACACATTTAGTTTTATTTTCATTTAATAATAAATTATTAGCACAAAACCAGTGGACTATCCTAGAGAGGGCAATGTTTACATCGTCAAGTTCGCGCTGTCCACGTTTAACTTTAAATATTAAAGAAGTGTCATCAGCAAGCAAAACTACCTCGTGGTCGTCTCTTATGAGGTGAGGGAGATCATTAATATATACTAGAAAAAGAAAAGGTCCCAAAATTGAACCCTGCGGTACCCCCATTGCTACAGGATCACTACTTTCTGGACCCTATCACTTAAGGAAGAATTGACGAAATTCAAGGCCGTCCCCCGGATTCCGTAATGATCAAGTTTCTTAATTAAAGTCTGGTGCTGAACGCAATCGAAGGCCTTAGATAAGTCACAGAATACACCATAAGCATCATATGACTCATCCCAGGCCCTGTATATACACTCTAATAATTTAATTCCGGCATCAGTGGTGGACCGACCACGAGTGAAACCGAATTGTTTTGTATGTAATAGTATTGATGGATAGATCGGTTATTTTGACTGCTTCGGTGGCGTGGACGTAAGTGCATCCGCTTTCTACGCCGGAGTCACGGGTTCGATTCCCGGTCGGGACAAACTTTGTGTGACGTACCTACATTTGTGCCGAAGTCCTATGTATAATATGTATGTATATGTATAAGTTTTATATCAGTTGATCTAGTACTCATATCACAAGCTCTGCTTACTTTGAGACTAGATGGCGTTGTGTGCATTGTCCTAACATAATTATTTATTTATTTGGTTTTAGTATAATCACAGATAATAATAATATAATGTATTATGGATAAGTTGCCTCAACCGTAACTCAATAGACGGTTCACTTTCAGATCTGATGAAAGGTTTCCAAACTCTCGGGCGTGCCGCTATAAACAACGTCCACGGGCTATGCCCGCTGTGGCTTGGACACAAGTTTTACACAGGTTGGTGGATACTGAACTCGCTCGTAGTAGGTACCTACACGACACACGTTCTCACTATTGCTCACAGATTTTTTGTTTGCATTGAAGAGACTTGCAACTTGTGAACCGATTTAAAAAATTGTTCAACTTACATTATTCCTGCGCTGCGTGCTATCACGGGCGGCGCGGCGACGCGGCGTAAAGAATGATAGGGCCGTGGGCGGAGGGTCGGGGGAGCCAGTGCTCACACGGGGTTCTCCCCGTGGCGAGTTCTTACGACCCGGCAAAGGAGAAGGAGACACGCCGTGTAGGGTTTAGTCAGTATTCCGGCCCGTTTCGAGCTGAGGGCCGGGTAGTCCCACACGCAGCCGTCCCACTGCCCGCTGTCCCTGGAACTGACTAAAAGTATTCCCTACCACGTAAAACAGAAAAACCCCTGAGTGCTCCTTTTTAACCCGATAATGTGTTCCGGTATGAACTGGGAATAGAAAATCTACATCACTTGGGCGTTAGTCAGCTGTCGGAATTACGTACCTAGCTAGAGTATTATTTAACGCAGGGTTCAAAGTATCTTCGACTCGGAATTGCTTAATTCGTCACCCATTTTGTTACCTTTAATGACTCGTTATTCTATTCTGCTACTACGTTGCTGTGTTTGGTGTCGTAAGGAGTTAGTGTAATAATAATAATGTACTGACATCATAATCGTAACATAGTATAAAACAATGTCTTTTCCTATGTAGGTATGCTTAGATCTTTAAAACTACGCAATGGATAGAGTGGTTCTCGAGGAAGGTTTTTGTGTAACATAATTTGTTAAGCGGGCGAAGCCGCTGGGGTCCGCTAGTATAATCGTCCTAATATTATCAAGGTGAAAGATTGTATCGAAGGATGTTTGTTTGGATCTTTGTTTCTCTTCTCCACGAAAATTACAGAACGAATTCTAATGAAACTCGACAAAAATATACTTCACTCATCAGAATAACACTGTGGCGTGAACTTAACGAACCTCTGACGTCATATGTAAGAAACGTCCAGAAAATACGAGAAGGCGATTCGAGAACCTTCGGCAATCTTCTACCAATCTCCAGTTGCGCATACGCCACACCTTTTTATAATTGAACTAGCCAATTAGGTATAAGCAATAAATTATAAGTCCAACATAAGTATAGGTATTTATACTCGTTCTATTGTTAAGATCTACGCCCACCTAAACCTGTTTGTGTCGCCGGGGATATTATTATTATAACACTAAAGGGTGTGTTTTTTTTTCAAAATCAACGGGTTCGATTCCCAGCTAGGATTATTGGTTTTCCAAAAATCTAATGATGATGTTTTAAGTTTCATCAAAATCGGGCTCGTGACTCCTTTGAACATTTTTCGCTATTCCTTATAGTTTCGGATTTGACCATCCAAGCCCTTTTCAAAAATTCACCTGTATATACATATACATATACTAGACATGCGTTTTTTTTTAATTCCGCGAGACCGCAGACGCTCCCATGTCCATTGCTGCGGGTGTTTCTGGTGACACTGGGAAGCCTTTCCAGTGGCGCTCGGCGGACTTTGGCCACTTATGTGGCCTCGTCGGGGGTTTGGTCGAAATGAAAATCCCGCGTCGTTGGGGTTGGGTTTTATCCCGCGTCGGTGAGTGAATCTGGTTGCATGCTGTGGGGAAAAGACCCCGTAGCACGCAGCCCTTCTAGCTTGCTTCTGTAGTCGCTATCCAGCCGTCCTCAGGCCCCGATCATAGAGGTCGATGGTCCTGGGCGTAGATGTGTCTGCGGCGCCCTGGCCGCTGACTACGAAACTCAGCGGGGAGGGTACGCTCCCTCTCCCTCTCGGCCGTCTCCTTCGCGAGCATGACCTGCTCGCAGAAGGACACAGCCAAACTAGACATGTCCGTTACACTTTTTACTTTTAACTATTAACTTTGCCTTCACGCCTAAATCGCAGAACAGATGAATGTTGGTTTAAGCATAAATAGGAGTACCAGACGTACAACCAGTAACCTTGCGCAGACGAAGTTTTGGGCGTCCACTAGTGATATAATAAGCATAATAATATGAGCAGTGACTAAACCAAGAGTTTGTCGATGGCACAGTGATCGCGGACGCCGAAGCGGCGGCGGTGGTGCTCAAGAACTGCCTCGAGAAAGACGACATAATGAAATTGACAACACTTTACTTTGGCAATGGCTCCATATTTGCACCAGGTTGGTAAAACGATTTATTCCAAGGTATCCCATGAAACGGACCCAACTGGGGTTCAATGGGAATTTGAAAAAAAGAATTTGATAAGGGACCCCTTGCCATTTGTATGGGGTCTGATGAGTTTTTTACGCTACGTTCTTTTTTTGTCGGGAATGCTATTACTACCATTGATCTGTTGTGTTACTAGTACTGAGCGCCATTGTAGGTAGGATGAGGCGACCCTGCGACGGTTACCAAATGACTGTGATTGACGATTGCAGTATCAATCTGGAGACCTCGTCGCAAAGTGCTGGTGCCCGCGTTTGCGACGAAGAACATGAAACATTTCCTGTCAATATTCAACAAGCAGAGCGAGGTACTGGTGCGGTGTGTGGCGACCGGGAGAAAGGGGGCTGCGGGTCTCCGGGCTTGGCCCTACTACACGGCCTACACTATGGATGTCATAGCCGGTAAAGTTATTGAATATAGATTTAGAAGTAATAGAGTTTGGTAACTTTTTCTCAAATAATGTTACAATATGAATAGCAAAATCTAACGCTTTTGCCCACGAAGTGCTTCTCGGTTCCCATCCGATCCCAAACAAATTGCAAGGGGGGTTCACTATCCATTTGTATAAAAAAAAAATAACCATAAAATATTTTGGCATATGGTAATTTAGACTAATGATATTTATGCATAATTTTTTAATCCATAACAAAGCATATTATTATTTGTCTTAATCATAAATAAAATTAGCATAATCATATTTAAGCATAAAATTTATAAGCATAGCTTTATTAGCATAAACGTATCAAACAATCAATACATCTCAATACATATAATAAAATTGTAAGTGGTCGATATCTATACATCGAAGATATAATAGGGAAACTGTTGTACTTTATGGCTTTATGAACGCAATAGTACCCAAAACAATGGATTTTAGAATTTTTGTCTGTTTGTCTGAATGTTTGAACACGCTAATCTCAGAAACGGCTTAACCGATTTAAATGCGATTTTCAGTAATACACTGTGGTTTATTGAACTTAACATTTAAGGTTTGTTTTATTTCAATCGGTTCATAAATAAAAAAGTTATGTCGATCTAAAGTATCATACATAATCGCAAGTTAAGCAACCCCGCGGTTCTAACTACGATGGGTGACCACATTTGGCACAAAAAATATATCAAGCGACAGTCATGACAGACAGACAAAAATATCACGCCTATATCCCCGTGGGGGTAGGCAGAGGTGCGGTACATACCCACACTGTGCCTGTACTCTAGTTGGTCCTACGTATTATTGGGCTTGTCTATTTTTTCGCTGTTAGGGCACTATAGAAAATCCATAACCACTGTAATTCAAATCAAAATTACAACAGCCAGTACAGGTGTTATATACACCTGTAGTCCGAGTGGCTCAGTAATAGATAATTCTTTTGACACTAGAGACAAGAGGGTCTTTGACGAGATAGATTACCTAAAAAAAATCGACCAGTGTGAATTGCACTCCACTATTTGCTGCTTTTTATGACGCGTGTGTATTCTTCGATCAATCATCATCATCATCATCATCATACGTAATATATCTGTAACAGGTCGCTGTCTATAGGGTGGTTTTCACTGAAACCTCAATGCCACACTTTACATTTACTGTTTGTGTCATTTCAATCGGTTCATAAATAAAAAAGTTTTGTCCGTACGTTTCTGCACTATAACCTCAGAAATGTCTGAATCGATTTAAACGGGGTTCACTAATTCGTCGTAGTTTGCTTCACTTAGTATGTAGTGTTCGTTTTATTTAAGACATACATCACGCCTATATCTCCGAAGGGGTAGGCAGAAGTGCATTACACACCCATGATTTGCCAGTAATTTTGTTGGTCCCACGTAACAGCGGGCAAACGGCAATATCGTTCCCGGTAACGGTAATTAAAGAAGAAAGTTTTTTTTTAAAATTCCCAACAGACCTCAGTAGGGTCCGTTTCATAGGGTCCGTGTGAAATACATCCAACTGATTATGTAATTACCATTTCTGTATAAATCACTACAATTCGGTCTCGTACTGATCGTAGACATGACACTAACAACCAGAGGCATCACACGATGTCATGTGCCGTCCTCGTGTGTGACTTGGTTGGATGGTTGTGACGTTATTCGCAGAGGCCACGTTGGGGTGTCAGCTGCACGCACAGACAGAGGCAACTCATCCGTTTATAGAGGCGTTCAATTTTGGCTTCCATGAAGTTGCTAAGCGGCTGCTCACACCTTGGCTCCACAGCGACGCGGTGTACAGCCGCCTGCCCGTTCAGAAGAGAATGGTGGCCATGAAAGAGTACATGTGGGAGTTCCTTGCCGAGGTAAAATTGATACAAACTGCTTCCAGCACAAAACACCATGTATTTGGCCATTACTCAATTCACAGAACTTCCCGACAAAAATAAAATAAATAAATTAAAATTGTGATTCAACGCCTGTGACTGTGTTATGTGATTTCTTGCCTGATTGTCGTCGTCCTCCATACGTTTGGCCATGTCCCATCACGCGCCGCTCGTAGACAACGTAAGAGTGGAGGACTACGGACAGACGGGAACCAATCACAATACAAGTCTCCAATTTAGTAAATAATAATTCTTTCATCATTTATATTTTTAGTTAATCAAAAAGAAACGCAAAACAATGCAGACAACTCAAGTATCTATAGACGAAGACAAGGAAGGTAAGACGATTATAAATACAATAAAACTACGCCTACAACGAACTGTTCATCCTACAAGGACATATATACATCCAAATATTTCCTGGCAGGTTGCTTTTAAGTGATAGATTGTTGTAAAAAATAGATACGTAATATAATAAGTCAATAATGCATAGACTAGTAATTATATATTTGGGCTTTTTACCCCAATCCCTAATTCAAAATTATGAGAGCACTATAAAAGAACAAAACAAATGAAATTATGAAATAGTTTATACTTTCAATTGTTGGCACTTGGTGGAGTCAAGTGGAGTGGAACCTTTAGTAATGTTTGTTCAAACGAAATTATTAATTTAGGTAGTTCGAGGTCGTTTGTGGAATCGTTAATAAGAAGTTCTGGAGACGAAGACGGATACACGGACGTGGAAGTACTGGAGGAGCTGATGGTGATCCTAATGGCCGGCAACGACACGTCGGCGGTGGGCATGTCTTTCGTGTCGCTCATGTTGGCTGCGCATCCCGACGTGCAAGACAATGTTTATAAGGAGTAGGTGCCGATTAACGTTGCGGACCTCACGCAACCGCAACCTCAGTGTTTTTTATGTAGGTGGACATTACAGGCTCCAAGAGGTGTTTGCTGATTCGGTTCGAGCTGCGACTTCGGAGGACCTCCTCCGTCTCCAGTTCCTGGATGCGGTGATCAAAGAAACGCTAAGGCTGCACACACCGGTGCCGATCATTACTAGGAAAATAGAACACGACTTTATGTTGCGTAAGTCACGTCGTATTGCACTATGACAACTCTTGAACCCTATTAAATACAGTCTACGCACTAAGTACAAGTCAAAAAATATATATTGTTTTGTTTATTAAACGCAAGGCCCTCTTGTAAAAAATATAGGTAAGTACCTACACGTTGTAAATTATCTGTCGTGCCTGCGACTAAATCTGCTTTCCCCCTAATTCAAAGATAAATTAATAAAACAATGGGGTAAGATTTGATTTTTTATATAATTGCACTAATTTCGCTAAATAGAAGACATTATAAACGTCGACATATGTTTCACCTACTCACGAGGCATTCTCAAGACTGTTTGTCTCAAGAGAACAGGCTGTTCTCTTTGAGACAGACTACACCCCATTGTTTTATCCATGGACTTTCGCCATGTAACGCTTGATTCCATTCAATATTTATAAATTAATAAGTAAAACCGGCCAATTGCGAATTGGACTCACGCACAAACTTGGGTTCTGTAGGTACCAAAACGGCAAAAAAATCACGTTTGTCGTACATAATATATGGGAACGCCCTTAAATATGTATTATATTCTATTTTTTAGTATTTGTTGTTTTCACGGTGAAAATTTAAATTTTCTAACTGTAACCGTTCAAGAGTATGACAAACGGACGGATAAACGGACGGACGGACAAGGGAATCTTAGTTAGGAATCTTAGTGGGTGCAAAGGGGCCCTTCTGGGTGCAAAGGGGCCCTTCTTACATCTATCGGGCCCCAGCGACCTCACCTGCTAGTGGCGCACCTGCTGATTAACGAACGAGGTTCGTTTATTACGGTACCCATGTGGTGGCTTCGGCCCCTACGTGGATACCAGGTGGTAGAACAGTGTTGGTCCGGGGGGGTACCTCCGTGCAGCTGTGCTAAAGCCCCCCAAGTAACCCAGCCCAGGCTGGGCTGCGTTAGGGGTTCAGCAGCTGCACTGCCGGGCCCAGGGCGATGTATGGTGCGGCAGGCAGGGGTCCAGTGGGGGCGAAGCGGAGTCTAGTGTGGGTGGTGTGAGTCGATTCGCCGGCCAGGGAGACCCTTAGCAACGGCGTTGCCGCGGCCGCCCGCAACATAGTCATGGGGCCCGCCTGGTACCAACCACCCCAGGAGGCAGCCCCACATGTTGCGCATAATCCTGATGTGGGGTCGCCGCTCCGGGTGGTAACCGGTGTGGGGTAGCGGTGGCCTTGCTTCAGGGGGGTTTGGGAGCCCTTCCGTCCGGCGGGTCGGCTCCGACCTAGCCACACGGTTCTAGACGAAGCTAGCCTCTGCACTTTGTCACTTACTGCCGCACCAAATGACGCCCTGTCTTCACGCTTCCCTATATCTCATCATGACAGTGCAACAAAGTTATAAACGGTACACAGCGGCCTCTAGAAACCCCACAAAGTCGATTCATTTTGAGGTGGAGTTCGCGAATATCCGCGGACTCCATGCGAACCTCGATACCGTCCACCATCACCTAGAGACGGCACGGCCTTCTGTGATGTTCCTTACGGAGACACAGATACGCCGCCCTGACGACACGTCTTACCTCAGTTACCCGGGTTATGTCATTGAGGAACAATTCCGCGACAAAGCCGGGGTGTGCGTGTTCGTTAGGGCGGATGTCTGCTGCCGCCGGTTGCGCTGTCTAGAGAACCCCTCCTATTCCGTCCTTTGGGTGCACGTGGATTATGGCTCTATGAGCCAGATCTACGTGTGCGTCTACCGCTCCCACACAGGGGACACTGGGACAACAAGGCTTTTCGAATACCTCAGCGAAATGGCTGACGATGCGCAGGTGCGGTTCCCGAACGCTGACCTGGTTTTCCTGGGGGACTTTAACGGTCATCACGTTGAGTGGCTGGGGTACCTTAGGACCGATAATGCGGGACGATCCGCCCATGCATTCCAGCAGCCGTGGATACTGGCAACTGGCCAAAGCCGTACAGTAATATTTTTGATCAACCCTCGCTGCCACCACTGCGTTTTCCTGATGGATCACTGGCTCACAAAGCCCAAGAGAAGGCGGACATGCTCGCAGACCTCTTTGCGGCTAATTCCCGCGTCGATGACCGTGGCCTGCAGCCCCCCGCCATCGCCAACTGTGGCCACACTATGCTTGATATTGTTATCAGGCAATGTGATGTACGGGCAGTGCTGCGGTCGCTCGACACGCGGAAAGCCAGTGGCCCTGACGGCATTCCGGCGGTGGTGTTACGAAAATGTGCTGCTGACTTGTCTCCAGTACTAACGCGTCTGTACCGCCTGTCATACTCTACAGGGCTCGTGCCGGAGGTCTGGAAAGAGGCGAACGTACAACCGATCCCCAAGAAAGGGGATCGCTCCGATCCAGGCAACTATCGACCCATAGCTGTCACCTCAGTCATTTGCAAGGTGCTTGAGCTCCTTATCAATAAGCAGCTCATGCGATACCTGGAGGATCACTCGCTAATCAATGATCGGCAATATGGCTTCAGGCCAAAACGATCAACGGGTGACCTCCTGGCATTCGTCACGCATGTATGGGGTGGGGCTATGGAAAAGTACGGCGAGTCCTTGGCTATCAGCCTGGACATCGCCAAAGCTTTCGATAGGGTCTGGCATGCTTCGCTCCTTTCCAAGCTTCCGGCATATGGTCTACCTCCTCAACTGTGCAGCTGGATTGCCAGCTTTTTAAACGAGCGCCGAGTGCGGGTCCTCTGCGATGGCCAGGCTTCTCGCTTCTTGCAAGTGAATGCCGGGGTACCGCAGGGGTCCGTACTATCACCAACTCTCTTTCTTCTGCATATCAATGATATGCTATCCCTCGGGAACATTCATTGCTATGCAGATGACAGCACACTGCACGGGAGTTACTCGGTTCGTCCGACGGCGGGGCGATCTGAGATTGAGGAGGAGAGACGACGACTCGTGGCTGATCTCGACCGTAACCTCGACAGTATCTCCCAATGGGGTGCCGAGAACTTGGTCGAGTTCAATGCCCGCAAAACACAGGCGTGTGCATTTACAGCGAAAAAATCCCCTTTCCTTCCCCTACCCACTCTTCAGAATGCAACATTACCAATGAAGGATAATCTAGACATCCTTGGCATAGACGTACGTCGAGAGCTCAATAACACTAAATACATTGAGAGATGTATTGGGCTAGCTTCGCGGAAACTAGGAATACTGAACAAGGTAAAGCGATTCTTTACACCGCACCAGAGGTGTCTGCTGTACAAAACGCAGATTAGACCCTGCGTCGAATACTGCTCTCACCTCTGGGACGGCTCCGCGAAGTATTTGCTGGACGCACTCGACGCTATGCAGCGACGCGCTGTTCGCATTATAGATTGTCCGGAGGTAACGGGAAGCCTTGAGCCGCTAGCCCAGCGCCGAACAATTGCTTCCTTGGCCGCGTTCTACCGTATTTACCACGGTGAGTGTTCTGAAGAGCTCTTCAATCTGATCCCACCCTCTCCCTTCCGATCCCGAACAACGCGTGCCGGGCAGAGATGTCACTCTCGTACCGTGAAAACCGTCTTCGCGAGAACTGAGCGTTTTAAACGTTCGTTTCTCTGCCGAACGATGGTGACTTGGAACGCCCTGCCTGCGCACGTGTTTCCTCCAATATATAACCCTGGGTTCTTTAAGCGAAGCGTGAAGAGGCACATTACTGGGTCGTCAAGTTGAGGGTCACTCTCTATAGTATTCCTGTGTACTGTGAGAGTTGCCCACAATCACCAGACGTCGCCACAGCTTACCATCAGGCGGGTGGCGTCAATTTGTAGACCTAAATATAAAAAAAAGAAAAAAAAAAGTTATAGGGTTTTCGTTTTACCCTTTGGGTACGGAACCCTAGAAAGAGGCAGTTACAGTTACTGACCTCTCTTTCCCTGATCCTCCGAACAACGATACAGAAAATCTTGAGACTACTGCCAAGGATGTGCGCACAGATGTTGACTCCTTTCGTTTTGGACCAGCTGGTGGACTTGACGGTCTGACACCACAGCACCTTAAGGATCTGTTGTGTCCGAGCGCTGGGGAAGCTGGTGATGCACTTCTGAGGGAGCTAACAGCTCTAGTCAACCTCATGCTCTCAGGCAATGTGGACAGTGGCATCACAGATATTTTGTATGGGGCCAATTTATGTGCCCTTAACAAGAAGGATGGTGGCATTCGTCCCATTGCCGTAGGTAGCACTTTGCGGCGTTTGGCAGCCAAAATTTGTTGTCGTTTTTATAGTACGGAGCTTACTACCAAATTTCAGCCCTTTCAATTAGGTTTTGGTTCAAAAGGAGTTTGTGAGGCCGCAATCCATGCGCTTGCAACATACCTTGACAGTAGCGAAGATGGAGAGGTCATCTTGAAAGTTGACCTGAAAAACGCCTTCAACTCTGTAAACAGGGACACCTTGCTGACACAGGCCAAATTAGAAACCTCCAAAATAATTAATTTTCTTTGGCAATGCTGTAGTCAGCCAACAAAATTAATTTATAAAGACCACCTTTTGAATTCAGCCAGTCATCTTTAGTTTGGCCATTAACCCAATAATTCAAAAAATTAAATCCAAATTCAACATTTGGTACTTAGACGACGGGACTTTAGGGGGAAAAGTAGAGACAGTTTTACAAGATTTAGCCCTAATAAAGACCGAGTTTCAGTCAATTGGCTTAGAACTGAACCCGAATAAATGTGAGATTTTTATATCTGAAAACACAGATAAATTACAACAATCTCCAAATTCAACTGTTTGGCCCACAACATAAAAGTTTTGGACAAAACTTCTTTACGCCGAGGGTCCTCGATTTTAGAAGATGGCTTTTCCACTTTTATCGAGGAAAAAATTCAAAATTTTGATCAGGTTATTGATAGTCTATGTAATATCAGTATTCATTCAGCTTTCACTATTCTTCGTTTTTGTCTTTTCGTACCCAAATTTACACGTGCCCTTCGTTCAGGACAATTTTGGAAAAATTTAGAAATTTTGGGCAGACTAGACAACTTAATACAAAATTCTTTGTGTAAAATTTTAAATAAATATTAATGACCGGGCCTGGGTCCAAGCGTCTCTTCCAGTTTGCTTGGGCGGGCTAGGTATTCGTAGAGTCACAGATGTCAGTCTGCCAGCATTTCTGTCGGCGGTCCATAGCACCGAAGAATTAGTCAGGAAAATTTTGTCAAATACACTGATTGATTCTGAGGTGCGATGCAAGACCGATGCCATAAATGCTTGGAGGATGTCTTGTCCCGACACTGACCTGCCCTACTACTGACGCCTAGGCTCACAGCGACTGTGGGATTCACCGCTCTGTAAATTGAGAATTAATACACTAATTGACACTTCTGTCAATATTTCAGAGCGTGCACGCCTACTAGCTGTTGGAGAATGGGAGTCAGGGTTATGGATGCAGGCGCTCCCATCGCCCAACATAGGTACAATGTTGGACGACACAACCTTCCGCATTGCCACTTGCCTTTGGCTGGGTACACCTTGTGTATCCCCGCATCATTGCACCTGTGGAGTAGCCGTCGATAATCTGGGCACCATGGCCTTTCTTGTAGCAGAAGCGCAGGTCGTATACCTCGGCACGCTATTCTAAACGACATAATTCGTAGGGCTCTTTCCACCGCAGGTCTTCCGGCCGTACGTGAACCAAATGGTTTAGCACGAATGGAAAGAGACCGGACGGTATGTCGTAGCTACCGTGGAAGATGGGAAGGCGTTTGGTGTGGGACGCTACATGCGTTGACACCTTAGCACCTTCACACCTTCCAAGCACATCCGGATGTGCCGGCGCTGCTGCTGCATCGGCTGAAGGCCTTAAACGGCGTAAATATGCTAACCTAGCAGGTGATTACATATTTGAGCCGTTTGGGGTTGAGACACTGGGGTCATGGGGTCCGAGTGCTCGCTGCCTTTATAGAGACATTGCTAAACACCTAATCGATGCTTCTCAGGACCAGAAGTCTGGCTATTTTCTGGCCCAAAGGATAAGGATCGCCATCCAACGTGGCAACACAGCCAGCATTCTGGGAACCTTCCCAGTCGCGGCCAGACGCGGAGGATTTTTTAAACGATACTTTGTAATGTAAATACATATTTACATTATAATAACATAATACATACATATTTTCTGTTTCATTGTACAGGTAATATTTTGAGAATATAATGTTTTGTTAATGTAATGTTTTGCGAATGTAATATTTTGAGAATAAAATATTCTGAGAACGAAGCAATATTTTTAGTCTATAATTATGTTTATTTTGTATATTGTAATTCTTAAAGAGTTATAACTCTATATTCGTTCAAAAAGATGTATGACCAACGACAGCCGAAGCCCGATATTATACCGAAGTACATTATGAAAATAGAAGCACTGTAATAAAAACCTTCTACTTCATGAAGGGTTCGTTCGATTTTCCCCACCAATCGTCCCCACTGGAAAATGCTAGAGGGATTGACGTCATCACTGTTTCTGTAGCGTCAGGAATAAAACTAATAGCGGGTACCGGTGTGCTGGTAAACTTGTGGGCTGTCCACCGCAACCCTCGCTACTGGGGCGCCGACGCGGACCAGTTCCGCCCGGAGCGCTTCCTCGCGCCCGACGCGCACCACGCCGCCGCCTTCATCGCCTTCAGCCACGGTCCAAGGAACTGTGTCGGTGAGTACCGTCTACCAGATCTTTACTATTAACGTCCTAATAACTCAAATAAATCATCAAGGTCTCGTTCTATCGGTGCCACATAATGGCAGCATTATGCACCCTGACCTTGAGGAACATAATTTTTATAAGGGTATCGTGGGAGCCTATTTAAATAAATAAGATGTCCTCCGGACTGTGACAGACACCCGACGCGAAGAGCCGTAAGATCTCTCTTTGGTCTCCGCCAGTTATTCCATCGGCCTGTTACTCGAGCCTAGTAGGTATGTAACGTATGTAACCGGGCCGGATCTCCAAGTTGCATGTTGTCCTCTTACAGGCTACCAGTTCGCCATGACGTCCATGAAGACCGTGTTGTCGACACTGCTCCGCCGCTACAAGATCTTGCCCACGGACAACCCGGATTGTTTCCCAAACACACCTCTCCGACTAAACTACGAAGTGATGATGAAAGATGTTGATGGTTGCCAAATACGATTAGAACCTAGGAATTAAATTAATGCATATTGTTATATTTTACTCATTTTATTTTGACATACTGTGATTTGTTGTATTTCAAGAAAAATTAACATAAAATTGTTTGTTTTCTGACCTTGAACCTAATAGTATCGGAGGTAACGTTGCAAATGAAAAAGTCATAGTAAGCCGGCTGAAATTGACATCGATGGTAGATAATTTATGCTTTCGATTGTCGGCACTTGGTGGAACATAAAGTAATTTATGCTTTCGATTGTCGGCACTTGGTGGAACATATAGTAATTTATGCTTTCGATTGTCGGCACTTGGTGGAACATATAGTAATTTATGCTTTCGATTGTCGGCACTTGGTGGAACATATAGTAATTTATGCTTTCGTCGGCATAATGTATCGATGGTAGACCTTATAAGACTAATAAGCGAACCGAGCTTCTGCTGCTCAGGTATTGCTTTAATATTTTTTTTACCACTCCCACCACCTCCCACACCCAAACCCACCGCGGGTGCGTCAGATGACGATCGGTTCACTTATCTATCTATTCTTATAATAAATCTGTAGAAGTAAAAATTCTGTACATTGAAAATATCAAAAAAACAAATGGCAGGGGGTGTTACTAGACCGACACCGAACCTGAAAATGTAATTAATTTTTTTTTATTTGTCTGTCTGTCTGTTTGTTCAGGCATCACGCAATAACTACCGGTTCAAATACGATGAAACTTGGTATAATTATTCTTTAATATCCTGGGCACCTTCTGGCTTAATTTTTATCTCGGAAAAGTATTTACAATAAAAAACAAACTTAATTCTGCGGTTCGATCCCTAGACCCGATTACTGTACCAACCGCAAATAATAATTTTGTCGTAAGTTACGTCACCGCAGTGGAGTTCAATAAGGGGCGGCTGCACACGGCTAAGATACTATAATATTTTATCCTAAGATACAATATCGCTCGCCATACAATTCAATGGACTATCACACACAACGAAGATTTTTTTTTTTTTTTTTTATATTATGTCGACAAATTGACGCCACCCGCCTGATGGTAAGCTGTGGCGACGTCTGGCGATTGTGGGCAACTCTCACAGTACACAGGAATACTATAGAGAGTGACCCTCAACTTGACGACCCAGTAATGTGCCTCTTCACGCTTCGCTTAAAGAACCCAGGGTTATATGTTGGAGGAAACACGTGCGCAGGCAGGGCGTTCCAAGCCACCATCGTTCGGCAGAGAAACGAACGTTTAAAACGCTCAGTTCTCGCGAAGACGGTTTCCACGGTACGAGAGTGACATCTCTGCCCGGCACGCGTTGTTCGGGATCGGAAGGGAGAGGGTGGGATCAGATTGAAGAGCTCTTCAGAACACTCACCATGGTAAATACGGTAGAACGCGGCCAAGGAAGCAATTGTTCGGCGCTGGGCTAGCGGCTCAAGGCTTCCCGTTACCTCCGGACAATCTATAATGCGAACAGCGCGTCGCTGCATAGCGTCGAGTGCGTCCAGCAAATACTTCGCGGAGCCGTCCCAGAGGTGAGAGCAGTATTCGACGCAGGGTCTAATCTGCGTTTTGTACAGCAGACACCTCTGGTGCGGTGTAAAGAATCGCTTTACCTTGTTCAGTATTCCTAGTTTCCGCGAAGCTAGCCCAATACATCTCTCAATGTATTTAGTGTTATTGAGCTCTCGACGTACGTCTATGCCAAGGATGTCTAGATTATCCTTCATTGGTAATGTTGCATTCTGAAGAGTGGGTAGGGGAAGGAAAGGGGATTTTTTCGCTGTAAATGCACACGCCTGTGTTTTGCGGGCATTGAACTCGACCAAGTTCTCGGCACCCCATTGGGAGATACTGTCGAGGTTACGGTCGAGATCAGCCACGAGTCGTCGTCTCTCCTCCTCAATCTCAGATCGCCCCGCCGTCGGACGAACCGAGTAACTCCCGTGCAGTGTGCTGTCATCTGCATAGCAATGAATGTTCCCGAGGGATAGCATATCATTGATATGCAGAAGAAAGAGAGTTGGTGATAGTACGGACCCCTGCGGTACCCCGGCATTCACTTGCAAGAAGCGAGAAGCCTGGCCATAGCAGAGGACCCGCACTCGGCGCTCGTTTAAAAAGCTGGCAATCCAGCTGCACAGTTGAGGAGGTAGACCATATGCCGGAAGCTTGGAAAGGTGCGAAGCATGCCAGACCCTATCGAAAGCTTTGGCGATGTCCAGGCTGATAGCCAAGGACTCGCCGTACTTTTCCATAGCCCCACCCCATACATGCGTGACGAATGCCAGGAGGTCACCCGTTGATCGTTTTGGCCTGAAGCCATATTGCCGATCATTGATTAGCGAGTGATCCTCCAGGTATCGCATGAGCTGCTTATTGATAAGGAGCTCAAGCACCTTGCAAATGACTGAGGTGACAGCTATGGGTCGATAGTTGCCTGGATCGGAGCGATCCCCTTTCTTGGGGATCGGTTGTACGTTCGCCTCTTTCCAGACCTCCGGCACGAGCCCTGTAGAGTATGACAGGCGGTACAGACGCGTTAGTACTGGAGACAACTCAGCAGCACATTTTCGTAACACCACCGCCGGAATGCCGTCAGGGCCACTGGCTTTCCGCGTGTCGAGCGACCGCAGCACTGCCCGTACATCACATTGCCTGATAACAATATCAGGCATAGTGTGGCCACAGTTGGCGATGGCGGGGGGCTGCAGGCCACGGTCATCGACGCGGGAATTAGCCGCAAAGAGGTCTGCGAGCATGTTCGCCTTCTCTTGGGCTTTGTGAGCCAGTGATCCATCAGGAAAACGCAGTGGTGGCAGCGAGGGTTGATCAAAAATATTACTGTACGGCTTTGGCCAGTTGCCAGTATCCACGGCTGCCCGTGGGGTGGGATGTGAGCTCCTGACCAAGCCGCGCGACACGCTGGGCATCCGATCTCTTGAAGGCCCTCTTGCTGAACCTAGTGGCCCTATTGTACGCTGCTTTGAGGCGGTTCACATTCGGGTCACGTGCCGCCCGAGCCCTGACCCAGGCGCGATACGCCGACTGTTTTTTCTGGACAGCCTCGGCACATTCACGCCCGAACCAGGGGCGAGCTTTGCGGATGCTGGCGACATCAGTGAAAGGGATATAATATTCTATCCCTAGACTGATCTCGCCAGCAACGGCAGCAGCGCTATCCGAAGGTGCCTTCCCTACAAAGCAGCGTTGGCTCCACGGGACGGACGCAAAGTAATCGCGGAGACCGTCCCAGTCTGCCGACGAGTAGTGCCATAGTCGTCGAGTCATTTGCTCAGCACGAGCAGGCGGTGGCACTTGGAAGCTGGCGTGCACCACACAGTGGTCGGAAGTGCCCAGTGGGGCGCGTACCGACACACTGTACTCGGCTGGGCGACTCGTCAGCAGTAGATCCAGCAAGGCGGGCGTGTCGTCTGACCTGTCAGGTATCCGGGTGATCCCCTGTACCATCTGAGTCAGCCCGTGGGAGAGAGCGAATGCATGGGCGGATCGTCCCGCATTATCGGTCCTAAGGGACCCCAGCCACTCAACGTGATGACCGTTAAAGTCCCCCAGGAAAACCAGGTCAGCGTTCGGGAACCGCACCTGCGCATCGTCAGCCATTTCGCTGAGGTATTCGAAAAGCCTTGTTGTCCCAGTGTCCCCTGTGTGGGAGCGGTAGACGCACACGTAGATCTGGCTCATAGAGCCATAATCCACGTGCAGCCAAAGGACGGAGTAGGAGGGGTTCTCTAGACAGCGCAACCGGCGGCAGCAGACATCCGCCCTAACGAACACGCACACCCCGGCTTTGTCGCGGAATTGTTCCTCGATGACATAACCCGGGTAACTGAGGTAAGACGTGTCGTCAGGGCGGCGTATCTGTGTCTCCGTAAGGAACATCACAGAAGGCTGTGCCGTCTCTAGGTGATGGTAGACGGTATCGAGGTTCGCATGGAGTCCGCGGATATTCGCGAACTCCACCTCAAAAGGAATCGACTTTGTGGAGTTTCTAGAGGCCCCTGTGTACCGTTTATAACTTTGTTGCACTGTCATGATGAGATATAGGGAAGCGTGAAGAGAGGGCGTCATTTGGTGCGGCAGTAAGTGACAAAGTGCAGAGGCTAGCTTCGTCTAGAACCGTGTGGCTAGGTCGGAGCCGACCCGCCGGACGGAAGGGCTCCCAAACCCCCCTGAAGCAAGGCCACCGCTACCCGACACCGGTTACCACCCGGAGCGGCGACCCCACATCAGGATTATGCGCAACATGTGGGGCAGCCTCCTGGGGTGGTTGGTCCCAGGCGGGCCCCATGACTATGTTGCGGGCGGCCGCGGCAACGCCGTTGCTAAGGGTCTCCCTGGCCGGCGAATCGACCCACACCACCCACACTAGACTCCGCTTCGCCCCCACTGGACCCCTGCCTGCCGCACCATACATCGCCCTGGGCCCGGCAGTGCAGCTGCTGAACCCCTAACGCAACCCAGCCTGGGCTGGGTTACTTGGGGGGCTTTAGCACGGCTGCACGGTGGTACCCCCCCGGACCACCACTATTGTACCACCTGGTATCCACGTAGGGGCCGAAGCCACCACATGGGTACCGTAATAAACGAACCTCGTTCGTTAATCAGCAGGTGCGCCACTAGCAGGTGAGGTCGCTGGGGCCCGATAGATGTAAGAAGGGCCCCTTTGCACCCAAAATATATAATAATATAATATATATAAATATATAATAAAAAAGATAATATTATTTATTATCTTTTTTATTTCATATTTTCGTATCTTACGATGAATTTGTATGGTATAATAGAGAATATAATAGAATATATAATAGAGAAACTGTTGTTTTGCTTTATGAACGCAATAAAACCGAAAACAATGGTTTTTAGAACTTTTGTCTGTTTGTCTGAATGTTTTGAACACCCTAATCTCAGAAACGGCTTAACCGATTTGTATTTTTGATTTTAATTTGCGGTTTTCAGTAATGCGTTGTGGTTTTTTTTCAACTTAACATTTAAGGTTTGGTTTTCAATCGGTTCATAAATTTTAAGTTATGTAGATCTAAAGTAACACGCAGGCAAAGCTGCGGGCAACAGCTAGTTTGTCATAAAAGATCTACTATCCATATTAATATCAGCCGGCTTACTATCACTTCTTTTTTTTTGCAACGCAACCTCCAGTACTATAAGTGGCGACTCGCTACCACTGTATACTATCGAGGTACTGGGTTTTGTATGTTATACATCTGGTGGTACAGGCCTTGTGACTTCATAAGTTCTTCATGGTTTCCTATTTCCGCAATCGTACCTGTGAACAAGAAAAGGTTCAAAGACAAAAATGCACTAAGATCTTTGGAATAACATTCATTCATATCATGTAAACTGCCGCGGTGGCGCTGTTATATAATAAATTGTGCTTGTGACTGTCGTCACTAAAGTCCCAGTTTCGATTCCATGTTCGAATCAATATTTGTGTGATACACAAATGTTTGTGTCGGAGTTTGGGTATTTTCTATGTTTATTAGAAATTTATAAGAATAATTCGACACAAAAGCCTTTACCAACCCGTCTGTCTGGAGTGGTATCTGTAGTCTAAACTCCCACCCCCTCTTTGGGGGAGATCTATGCCCAGCCGCAGGAGTCAAATGGACTAAGATGATAACGATGTCCTACTTACCTTCATGGAGTACAAAGATAACATCCGCGTTCTCAACTTCGGAGAGTCGATGCACGATCATGACGCAAGTCCGGCCTTTAGCCGCCTCGGCCAGTGCTTCCGTGACCGCCTGTGGAGTGAGTGTGATGATGAGTGAGCTAGTTGTCGATACATGCACATATAAGTACATGCGGAGAGAGTTAGACTCACCCGCTGGCTGGAGGCGTCCAGCGCGGAGGTGGGCTCGTCCAGCAGCAGAAGGCGCGGCGCCCTCACCAGCGCGCGCGCTATACCCACGCGCTGCTTCTGTCCGCCCGACAGCTGCGCACCGCCCGCGCCCAGACGCGTGCCGTAGCCCTGCACAAGCGCACACACTAACAGTTCACTCGACTCACACACCTCAGTGGACTCTTACGCAGTCACATACCATAGGCAAGGACGTGATGAACGTGTGAATGTTGGCGGTTTTGCAGGCGGCGATGACTTCGCACATGTCCAGTTGCCTGCTGTTGTTTCCGTAGGCGACGTTCTCCGCCAGCGTCCGGTCGAACAGTACCGGCTCCTGCTGCACTACGCCTAGCTGCTGACGCAGCCGCGGGAGCGTTAACACGCGAGCAATATCTGCTCCGTCTAATTTCTGTGCAAATTCATCGTTTAGTTCGATAGTTTAAGGTAACAAAGTATAACGAACGTCAACGAAACGGAAACATAGGAGAAAGCCCTGATATTCGACTTACAATGGTGCCGGAGTGTGGGTCATAGAATCTCTGTATCAGCTGCAGTATGGTAGACTTGCCGCTCCCCGACGCTCCCACCAGAGCCACCGTCTGTCCAGCGCTCACGCTGAGTTCAACACCTCTGAGTACTTCTTGTTTACGTGTTGGGTAAGTGAACGTTACTCTATTGAAGCTTATACTGCCTGTCGCGGACTGTAAATAAATGCAAAGCAGATCATTAAACTATCTAACGTCTACCTTGGGTCGCTGGTTTCAATCCAGCTCGAAGGACCACACTATGTAGATAAGGTTCTTTGATAAATAAGTGGACTGTATTATTACGTACATACAACTATATTAATAGTCTTTATATTTGTGCGAAGGATAACTAGCAACAATATATTACTTAATTCTTCTATAATTAACAAGACTGTTGCAATATGCGAATATGAGTTAATGTCAAAAATTTCAAGTGAAAGCAAGAATGGGACGGGCCGGCCATGTTTCGTTACCCACCGTTCGACCACTCGTGCGCCAACAACATCTTACCATATCATGTCGCGGTTGCACAATACTAAGTGACAAAGGTCACAAACAACCCCCTGTAGGTACAGCATATTAAGTACTGTACTGGCATCGTACATTTAACGTCCATGTATATCATGTATATTCAGTCCAGTTATACAACTTGTACATTCAATCATACTCAAAGCGTTTCTCATTATGCCACAACACTGGTACTGTTACAAACTTGCGCTTACCGTACGTAGGCTTTCATCCAGATGTGGAAGGGTGCTAGGCTGAGAGTACACGCGAGGCTGCCGGCGGATGACGGCCAGGATGTTGGCGGTGGAACGGTGCACTCTGTCAAAACTCGTCGTGTACACCAGGGCTGGGCCCAACATCTGGGCTGCGAACAGCATACAGTCCGATACCCTGGTGATTGTTGTTGCCAGTTAATGCTGGTTTGGAATATATCGCATAATATGGTTTGATTCAAACTAGTTAGTTAGAGTAATTCGATTATGCGATGATTTACGAGTATCATAAATAATATAAGTACATAAATAAATGAAATAACAATAATTATAAGAAGATACAGTTCGCGAGGGATAAGCGGAGCTTTGCATTTCTCGCCGCTCTGTGTGTACAACACCGAACACGTGTGTGTAAAAGAGGTCACATATAGGTTCACGTACACTGCGGTACACTGCATTCACACAAATGTTTCGACTGCCTCGGTGGCTCAGTGGTATGAGTATGCGACTGCCGCCCCTGAGGTCCCAGGTTCGATTCCGGGTCGATTCAAATTATTTGTGTGATCCACAAATGTTTGTTTCGGAGTTTGGGTATTTTCTATGTATAATATGTATGTATTTAGAAATATATAAGTATGTTTATCAGTCGCCTAGATCCCATGACACAAGCTTATATTAGCTTAATTTGGGCTAGATGACGTTGTGTGAAAATGTCCAAAAATATATAAATATAAATGTAAAGCTCCGCTTATCCCTCGCGATCGCGAACTGTTCTATGTTACATAATAGAATAAACAAATGTATTGCTACGAGTAGGATACCGATAGGATTTCAGATTTCGTAATTTATAATTTCTATCTAAATATTTTAAAAGTAGTTTAAACTCATGGCTTTGAAATACAGAAGAATAATAATATGAGTATTTTATTTATTTATTTATTGGATTTTAGGAAGACTATCAGCTAAATACATGAACGTAACATAAAGATAGTAACATTGAGCCATTAGTAAGGCCCCACAGGTGGCGACAAAGTAATATTATAACAAAAGAGCTTATCTACGACAATATCACATAAAACATACAGCATATTGACTATAATTTTGACATAATTTAAAACCTGCGAAGATAGCAATAGTCTAATGACATTTACCTGCTAGTGTTTAGTATAATTTTATTTTATTTACGCCTAAAAGAAGTCTTAGATATCGAATGCGTAATATCTAGTTCCGGATAACCACGGACAACCTTATTGTAATTGGCGCACACTCGGTATAGGAAGCTGTTTTGGCGGTAGTTGGTGGCAACAGAGGTAACAGCAAACAACGGGCTCGAGCGGAGATGGTGTCTAGGTGTATAGATGTTAACGAGAGCAAGCACCTCCGGGCAGTCCAGTGCTGATGGCGTAACTATGCGAGACAAATACATAATTGTAAGTAAGTAAGTAAGTAAGCATTTATTAGCATAAAACAGGTGTAGTACAGGTGTCCAAAACGTTTTATAGTGCGCTGCTTTATAGCCTAGAATAGACGTGCAAATTTAAGTTACAATGACAAAAATATCAAAAATATCAAGAATGTCAAAAGTACAAGCAAAAAATAATGAAAAAATTAAAATTATACAATATTATTAGACATAAATGTCAATGGCTATTATGTCAAATTATAATTCTACAAAGTCAAGTTTATGTTAGCAAGTTATGTCAAGTTTAATAATCATCAGAGTAATTTAATCGTAGTAAAATAAAATAACGTTTATTATCTTTGAAATTTTTAAAAAATTATTTAGATTCGTCAAAAGTTGGTGTGACTCTACCGAGGGTTCCAAAATGCAACGAGACTGAGAAGAGCCCTCAAGAAACTCAGTTCGGCTTTTTTCCAAAATATTTCATCTTAAATCTAATACAGAGTTATTTAGAAAGGAGCAATTCGTGTTACAACCAGGCAGCCTTGTCATCTAAGAAATCATTAATACTATAATAAGCTTTATGGCACAATTTACGTTTTATTAGTTTTTTAAATTTATTAACAGATAATCGAACAGATAATTCGAATAAAGTTCCCCGCAAAAGAATTACTCACTTTATGAAGCCTAAATTTAGAAACAGCCAGTTTTTCCTTATTTCTTAAGTTTAGATTATGATTATCACTATTTTTCACAAATTTACTTTTGTTCTTGTGGGTATACAATAAAAATTTCATAAATATACTGTGAATACACTGTAAGGATGTTAATATGCTTAAACTTTTCTCTTAATGACTCCCGAGACCCCATTCCATAGATAGTCCGGACAGCCCTCTTCTGCAACACAAAGATGCATTCAATATCGGTAGCGTTACCCCACAGTAGTATGCCATATGTCATGATACTGTGGAAGTAGCTGAAGTAGACAAGACGCGCCGTTTTAATGTCTGTAAGTTGTCGGATCTTTTTGACAGCATAGGCTGCTGAACTAAGCCTGGCCGAAATTTTCCCGATATGAGGCCCCCATTGCAATTTTGAGTCTAACGTTATGCCCAGAAAGACAGTGTCATCGACCAATTCTATTATATCATTCCTAACCTTAACACTGGTTTTAACAAGTCTTACATTAGGTAAGGTGAATTTAGTTTTATTTTCATTTAATAATAAATTATTAGCACAAAACCAGTGGACTATCCTAGAGAGGGCAATGTTTACATCGTCAAGTTCGCGCTGTCCACGTTTAACTTAAATATTAAAGAAGTGTCATCAGCAAACAAAACTACCTCGTGGTCGTCTCTTATGAGGTGAGGGAGATCATTAATATATACTAGAAAAAGAAAAGGTCCCAAAATTTAACCCTACGGTACCCCCATTGCTACAGGAGAACCAGGTGACTGTTTACCATTGATCACTAGTTAACACACTATTAAAATTTTCAAATATACTTAATGTCATATTCAGCTAAATACATGGGTATACATATTAATTTCACTATAGTTTAGTTCGTTTAAAGATTTCATACAAGATATTGTATGAAATCTTTTACACTATAGTAACATTTATCAAGAAGTAGTATTTTTTTTGCTTGAAAGCAAATAAGTCTGACTCTTTTATACTACTGGGTAACTTATTAATATTATTAATATTTTAGGTGCCATGGCAAAAACACTATCGTGCATTAAAGTTGTATTAGCCTTACATAAGCAAAGTCGGCTTTTATCTCTTTGTGCTCGTCCAGATGCGTTAGAAGCTAATACAAATAAACCTGGATTGCTCTTGACAAAAACAGCTATTTCATAAATGTAAATAGAGGGCAGGGTCAGAATATTATAATTTTTAAAATAAGGCAAGCAGCTATCGGTTACTTTTAATGAGAACATTGCTCTTATACAGCGTTTCTGTGCCTTGAACAATAAATCTTTGAGCACCGAATGTCCCCAGAAGATCTCCCCGTATCGCAGAACAGAAGCTACTAGTCCATGGTACGCGCTCAACAAAGCTTCAGTGTTAAGTACCTTTGAAAGTTCATGGAGTGCATATACAGACTTATTGATACGTTTGCATAACTTTTCTTTTGCTCTTTCCAAGTCAGTTTATTGTCTATTATTATGCCTAAAAATTTTGCTGAGTCTACTTCGGTTAGAGCTTGTCCATTAACGCTTATGTTCAGGTTCTGCATTTTAGGGATACGTTGACTGAAGTGCATCAGCATTGTCTTACTTATGTTGGCTTTTAAATTGTTACTATCTAGCCAATCCATAACTGAGTTTAATGCGCCGTTTATATCGGACTCGTACGTATTCTTATTATTACACCTAATAGAGATTGTACTGTCATCCGCAAAGAGGGATATTGGATGCCTAGTTACGTTTGGTAGGTCGTTAATATATAATAAGAACAGCAGAGGGCCCAAGACACTGCCCTGAGGCACGCCATATTGTATTTGTCGTACATTGGATCGATACACTTCTTCAATTTTGGTTTCAGTATTGAGTCTTACTTTTTCAGTATATTGTTTACGGTCCTTAATGTACGATCCTATCAGTTCCAAAACAACACCTATCACACCATATGCATAGAGCTTATCCAGTAGTGTGTCATGACTAACATAGTCGAAAGCCTGTGTCAAATCCATATATATAGCTCACACGGGTATTCTAGTGTCAACACTCTTCAGTACATAATTTAGGAAATCATATATGGCCATATTGATAGACATGCCACTTCTAAAACCCTTTTGCTCTTTTGCCAGTATGGAATTAGTTTCCAGATAACAGCTCATTTCACCATAGATATATTTTTCAAATATTTTAGACATAATGGGAACAAGAGCTATCGGTCGGTAATTCTCCACATTGCATCTATTTTCTTTTTTAAATATAGGTTTTATTATAACAGTTTTTAATTTGGTAGGAAATACGCCGGTCTCTATACATAAGTTCAAAATGTGGCTAATATGATGGCAGATGTCTCATCGTATCCTACACTATTTGTATTCTTCAGGTTTTTAATAATGATTAGTATGTTGGTAGGAGTGCACGGTTTGAGAAACATAGATTTTTGTGTATGTGGGATGGTGGAGGGAAACTTCCCCTTATTATGAGGCTGATTAATATTTGGTACAATTCGATCGATAAAATAGTCATTAAAAGTTTTACAAATTAGGTTGGGGTCATTTAATATGTTATTATATTTTATACACTCAATTGATTCTTTTGGCACATTCTGTTTAGAGCTATTTATTATTTTCCACGCAGCTTTGGATTTATTTTGGGCTGTATAAATAAAATGATTATGTTGTGCACGTTGTGTTAATTTGATAATTTTCTTAAATCTCTTGGAGTATTCCCTTAATTTTTTCCTGTTTGAGGTAGTGGGTCTTTTTTGGTATTGTACCAAGAGTGCGCGCTTTCTTTTACTGCATAGTCGTATTCCACGTGAAACCCACTTTTGTTTTTTGTAGGCAAAGACCTTATAATACAACGGACATAGGATCTAGAACAAATCGCAAGAAAATAATGTCCCGAGTCGACCTATACATTATACATAGGCATACATAGATATAAACAAATTTCATATTAAAATTTAAACCTTGATTCAACGGAATAGTGTTCACTTTTGTTTGCACTAATTTATCGCATTACGTAGCTTCTATCTGTCCGCCTGACTAATTCACCTTATGCAGCTTATACTTGAACTACGTGAACATAGAAACAATGGAGTAGGTTTATTTTGTTAAAGTCTTTTAAGGATTCCATGATATGTACCTACGTAGGCGTAATAATTAATGTAAGACTACAATAAATTCCATAATCTTATAAATTGTAATTACTTGTTTATGTTAGACGAAATAAGCTGAAAAACTAATTAACGACTGACAAAGATTTTTTTTTTCGAGTCAGTTTCATAATAAGTAACTGTAGTGTATGAATAACAAAAAGGGAATTAATGAATTTAACTAATTATAATATTATAAATGCCAAACTTCTTGCGGGTGTCAAAGTTCTTCCGCTTTCATTACTATTTTCATAACGCTATGTCGCTACGTCTACTACAAGATAGCCGTGTTTCAAGTGACTGAATTAGTTGCTAAAACTGCGCATCATTAATTTATTTTTATCTTATGGTTAATTTTTGGGATACGAAATTATTGGCTACTAGCTGATCACCGTGACTCCGCCCGCGAGATATAGTTATCTCGGCCCCGATTCCCGTGGGAATACATTACCGAGAATCCAAATAAAAAGAAAATAACAGTACATACACGAAATAAAATGACATGTGTAATTATATTTATGACAAAACAATGATACCCTGTGAAAATTAAAAACATTTTTGGGCTTATCTCCTCCATTCAATCAAGGGATTCTTGTACAAGTTTCATAAAGATCGGACCTCTTTTTGTTATGTCCATAAAATGAGCCGAACAAACAAGATTGTTATTTTTTGGATCAAAATATTCTTCTCGCCGTGCTAGGGCAATAATATTTTTCCATTGTGCACAGTGTACTGGATCCCGAGGAAAACTGAAATAGATGTTGGTTCATATAACGAAAAAAAAATCATAAAGAGCCAAGGCGTCTCCACTATAATCTTTGTTCCAAATAGTTTTATCGCTATCGGTAATCCGAATAAATCTGAATGGTCATTTTGTTAGTACATTATTCAGTGAAAATGAAATGGTCTCTTTCTTTTTACTGAGCTTGGGATGAGTTCGAAAGAGACAGATAGGTACTTCGGTATTGGACTGGATTGCAATATTTACTTTTGTCTTTTAATTTATTATCGACGAAATACTGTATTTTAAGTGAAATAATAAATTGCAAATAATAAAACAAAAGCTTATTTACTGAAAATATGATACACCGTCTTCAATTTGCTTTTTTTTCGTAGTTTTTACACGTTTTTACAATACAGTACGGCATTGTGCAACGTGTTGTCGTTCAGTTGTCAAAATCAAGACTGGCGCGCGATTGTTTCTCTTTTAGCGTTTTGTTTCTCTTTTAGTTCGGACACTTTTGAGCGATGATCCGAAATCCATTGTATTTAAAATCATTGTTTGTAGGTGTTAATATTCACAAATCTTATTGGAAAGCAAAGGTCGTAAATTAACCTAAACAAGTTATAAAAACTGTTGTATGCTGAGTTAGGGTCGCCAGTAGAGTAGATCTCCGAAAAACTCAATTTACCTATGTAATTCCAACTAAAAATTTCCAACGTTTACTTAGGCACACTTTTTTGACAGGACATGTTATTATCTGTGCTGTGTGATCTGACAATCCAAAATTTTGTATTTTTGCTTTGCATCTGCGTGAGAAATTATGTGCAATGTTATCCAAGCAGGTCCCACTCACTAGACGTGTTGGTGTTCTCAACGCCAATTCAAAGTTATAGTTATGCAGTAGGGTTTCGAATTCAGATGTTATACTATTTTGTTTTAAAACATTTATATTAAAATCTCCGGCCAATACTATCTTAATATGTTTTTTGTATGTTTTATTTGTGTATTTTAATAACTTCCCCATTCTTTCAAAGAATGTATTAAGGTTGCTATGGTAGGGAGTTCTGTATATGCATATAACAACAATATCGAGGCCAATCAACTCTATACCACAGCATTCAAAGCTAGAAGATACAGATAATGCTGCGATTTCAGCAATTGTTTGCCATCGGTATCCCGTCCCAACAAATATACAAGAGCCCCCCCTGCTGCGATCGCATCTACAATAAGATGCTGCTAGGTGGAAGTTAGGTATCATACATACATCCACATGACCTAACATCATGTTGTGCTCTGTTACGCATATTACGTCTATGTTAATATTACTATCAGATAATTCCAGATGATGCGTGTAAAATTCATGACACTTACTTCTAAGTCCAGCAATGTTTTGGTGTATTTGTAACAGTGTAAGTCAACCTTACCCACCAGCAGGATCAGCGGAGGCTTATGAGACTATTATAGGTATCCCAGGGCGCCAGTTCACGTATGTACGGTGTGTGTGATGATAGGAGAATTCAATAAGGCACAACAGTAGAGAGGGTTCACAGAGAATATATATTTTTAACCTTATAACAATTAAACAATGGATATTGAATTTAGTTATTACATTTACACAAAAAGATAGGTAGGTAGCTTCTGGCCTACTTCTTAGAATTACAAATGATAGGTACAGATATTATTTTAATCTTGACTTCCGGTTATGCAGATGGTTCTTGGAACTAGAGTAGACAGTGAAGAACAGGGGACTAGATGTTGAGCAAAGTACTTAGCTTAAGTGTTTGGTCCACGCGGTCAGCTGGGATTGTCAGGGGGTGGCGCACGTGCTGTGGTCCTGTGAGCCCAAGACGACCTCGTGTACTCTCGACGTAGATTGATCAGACTTTATACGGTACTGCTCCAGAAACGTCGACTGCCTTAGCAATTCTGTACCAAGACATCAGACATCAGTAACAAAATCAAGATACGCCCTTTGGAATGCCTAAAACAGAAAAAAATGCTTCCACGTTGTCCAAGTCGAATGGGAGGGAACACTCCCAGCTTCTTGAGATCACGTTAGATAGGACGCTTGAAATGTATCGACAATTGCTTCGATTAAATTTATATTCTTCCAAGTAAAATAACTTCTTCCAGAATGTAATTTTGTAGGTTAAGTATAAGACAGATGTAGTGATCGAGATATTATCAGTAAAGTATTCAGCAGTAGAAAGAGACTCACGACAGCTCGCGCTGGCTTTTTATCAACTCCGAGCTGTTTCTAGATTCTTCCTTTCCTGCAAAAACTAGTTCAAACCACTTTTCTACAAGCAAAACTTATCGTCAGCCGGAAACTTCTCTATAGATAAAAGCAATATCATTGACATTTACTTTTTTAAGAGAATATTATGACATGGCTAGATAATACTCTGCCAAGTTCCCACTAAGTCCTCTAGGGTGCGCTATACAATGTGTAAAATACCTTATGGCGAATGAATCATAGTCAAGACTTGACGTTTGTCGAGTTGACATCTATACGTCAACTGACACTAATGACGTTCATAATATCATTACAAATGTTTGTTTTCATTTGATTTTTTATCGTCCGCCATTTTCACATCACATTCACATTTTTCATTTTTTTACGTTTTTATTTGTTGATTTATATACTTGATTTACGAAGACTGGACATAGGCAAATTGCTATAAGCAGAGGCCATAAAAAAGAATTGAATTGACTGGACATTGGTAAATTGCTACAAGCAGAGGCCATAAAAAAGAGAAGAAGAAGAAGAATGTTTGTTTACGTTTTGTGAGTGTAATGAAATTACGATGTTACATATTATGTTCAGGAATTTAGTATCGAAAAAACTTCTGGGTCAATATAAATCTGTTTTCAGTTTCTAGTGGTTCATCTGGAATAATATCATACGTCAAGTTTTGTTTTATTGCTAAAGTCAATTTATATAGATCAGCGAATATAATTTTCATTGCATAATTCTTTATGGAACCTGATTGTTTAAACATGCTGCTGTCGTATTTCAGATTTAGATTTGAGTCCAAGATGTACGTGTATTAATGTGTTTGGTTGTCCAAATACAGTAACTGATTAAAAGTATTTACTCTAGAGTTATATAAATTACAGTAACTGGCGTTTTTATAAGTTGGTAAGGTTACAATAATATTAGTATGTCTATTAGCAAGCAATGTGTTACGTATGTTAGTGATGACATTAGTATAATCGTTTGAAGACTTAAATTCATCTTCACCTATCATTATTACACAGAAATCGTACTTAGTGAACAACTTGAACCTATCTTGTAAATCCTTTAACATTTGGCCAATGTTCGCATTAGGAGTTAAGAAGGACATACAGAATAATCCTCACCAAAATAAAGTTTTAAAAGTGATTAAATATTATTGTTTGCTTTATTTGAACTTATAATGTATGCCTTCCTTTGTGATGTGGATGGTTTCATAGATGACAGGACCTGGTAGGATTCAGCCGCACATTTATCAGGTTCCCCGGCGTAGTTCTTAGATTCAGAGGAATTTATCGAGTTGTCAAGTTGATCCGTATCTGTTTGTACCTGCTTGTGCTCGTATAACTTCCCAGTTTCTATTCTTTAAGGTGTAGACAGCGGTGTAGATTTTCTTGAGTCCATTTGAAATGTAGTATAGTCCGTATCTGTTTGTACCTGTTTGTCCTCGTATAACTTCCCAGTTCTTATTCGTTTAGGTGTAGACAGAGATGTAGATGTAGCTGATTTTACCGGACTACAACTAAGATTTTGAAGAGGGCATTCGCACGTAATAGGTTCTCAATTTGCAGTTTCATGGATGTCCATATACGACTCCAATAAACAAGGAACACTTTGGATAGTGACATCTAACGATTGTTCATGGCATATGCTGCTGCTGTTATTATCGGATAGTGAGCTAACACGTTTCTTCCTAAACGTGATACTATCAAAGAAGCTCATCGTTTATATTCTGTTTGTATTATACCCAATTAAATACAACCAGAAAATATAAATTGAAGAATCACAAAAAGTGAACATGGAGTGGGATCGATCTGGAGCCTCAGCGACAAGAATCGGGTCTAGTATACACTGGGCCACCGGGCAACTTAAGTAATCACTCAAATTAGTTGTCCACTTGCTACTTTTCAATGTTGGCACTAACTAATCAGTGTATTGTCAGATGTAGGTACACTTAGTTTATTTCTTTGGCACTAATAGGTCCAAAGTTCAATTTTGACACTTTTAAATTTTTATTGAGACTTTTTTTTTTCATTTGAACGTTTTGTAATTAAATATTCAATCATAACACTTAATCTATGCACAGGAGCAATTTTAATCACAGTAGTTATGCATTTCTAATAGGTCATTTAATGTCGAAGTTGCAAACAGATTGGCAATTATACCGCGACAGTTCTTCTGTTTTATTCACTAATGACAAGGTCCTTCATACTTTCCAAGTACAGTATAGCACAAATCATAAATTGGGTCACATATCACGCACTTTTAACAAGTAATTATAATTTTAATTGAATTTTTATTACGGACTCGATTTGTACCATGGCACAGTGGCGCCACCGTTTCATAATATCTGCAAGTAGTGAGTTATTGGGCATTCTACCCCACCTTAGTTTCATCGGTTATCTTCGATAACCTCAGTCACGGTGGGAAAATGCCTAATAACTCTTTGTAAAATCATTTACCTAAGCCAACGTTCCACATTTTAATGCCGTTCAATACACTACCGTTCCGTCGGCTCTCTGCGATCCCCTGCGTCGTAATTGCGTTGAAAGATGCTCTGTTAGTTAGCGATAGAGTTATTTCATAAACAGTACAGTCTTACGTTTACCGTTCCGTCGGCTCTCTGCGATCTCCTGCGTCGTAATTGCGTTGAAAGATGCTCTGTTAGTTAGCGATAGAGTTATTTCATAAACAGTACAATCTTACGTTTACCTATTGCGTTGTCTGTAAGCAGTTTGGTTTAACTATTTACGGTTATAAATACATAATGTCATAATTATATCTGTTCATAACCAGTCCGTCAGCATACATGTTTGATGCAATGCTGACGGACTGGTTATGAACAGATGTAAACCTTCCGTTCCTACGGCTCACTTCGTTCGCCTCAGTCACTCTCGGTGGTCTAGAATGCCCAATAACATTTCTGATATTGTATGGTGAGACAAAATACCCAATATCACTTTGGGTTGGGAAATAACGTAACTAAACGAATATCCCACATTAATATCATTTGAGCACGCTGTCCCACTGTTCGTAAGTTCGCTGAAGCTCCTTGCATGTTCATTAGGGAACTATTTTGTAAAATCACAATTACGATAAGCTAAAACGTACTTACCATTTATAACCTACAGCTTTTCTGTAACCAGTTTGGCTCGACTACTTGTAGTTATAAATATTTATGTTATAAATTCATCTTTTCATTACGAGTCCATCAGTATTACATATCAAACATGAAATTCGTTAAATGAAAATCTTAAAAAAATGAAATTGAATGAAAATCGTTACAGGTCAATACAATCTGTGACGATTTGACAAAAAACAAGTTACGCCATGGAGAATTATTACCGAATACAGTACGTTGCATCATTTGCGGACCATCAAATTGTGGTAAAACTAACTTATTAATTGGTCTTCTATTGCATGAAAATGGATTGACATTTCAGAATGTTTATGTATATTCTAAAACTCTACATCAACCAAAGTACATCTTTTTAGAAAAAGTTTTACAACGAGTACCAGGTATCACTCTCCAGAAATACCAAGCAAATGATGACGTTTTGAAGGTTACAGATGCGAAACCTAATTCTGTGATTATTTTTGACGATGTAGCATGTGAAAATCAAAGTAATATGCGTGATTATTTTGCCATGGGAAGACATAAATTGATTGAAAGTTTTGAGGGAAAAAATACGTGAAATGAAGGATTTAGAAGATAATAATAGATATGCTCTTGATACAGTTTTTAAGCCTGTTACAGAATCTCTCAATTTAATAGCCAACACTAATAACTACTTAGCTCTAACAAAAAAGGAGGAAAAAGGAGTACCCCAAGAACCACAAGACCAAGATATGAAAGAAACAGATGATAGCAGTAATGATAGTAACGAATCGGAACCCTCATCGGACTTTTCATTTCAGTCATTAGTCGATACTAATCCAGATGTATCATCTTGGTCATTATCTTCACAAGTACTATCGGATGTACCGTTTGGTATAAGAAATAACCGTGGACAGTTAATGTTAGGTTCCTCTAGCATAACGATTGGAGATCAAGTTATTACTGTAGCCGGACACAAGTACGAAAGTAAACCTGGGTTGCGAGAGTTACTGTTAAAAAAAGATATTGATCTGAGCTTGGTTAAAGACTATGACAAGCAAAAGTATAAGGCAATGTTACTTGTGACGAATGCACATCGTCGTAATTTCGATTCAAAAAAAACCAATTAAAAGTAATAAAGAACAAAAATATTTGCAAGTTATTAAACCACTTTTCGAACAAGAAAGTAAAAGTCCAAGTTGTAGACAGAAAGTAGGAAAAGGATTACCTTTAACAAAAATGTGGAAAAAAAAATACAGATTTTGTATATTGGGATGATCCCAATGAATTGGTTGATAGATTAAAGTTATTAATTGCTTCTCGAGATGCTGGTAACACAGGACTAGACAATGAAATAATATCTATCATTGAAGAACTACGTGAAAGCAAAATCATTAAATAAATAAATCTACTAATATTATATGTGTTTCATTTTACTATATACCGTTCAGCATAATACACCTTTAATATGAATGTAGACAAATTTGGTCATTATATTCATAAGCGAATGCGTATATCGGAAATACTGGATTTTAATGATAATGCATTAATAAAATCTGATCGTGGAGATTATGACTTGAAGACATCGAGGTTAAAATGTGCCAAACCTCCTCAAGACGCAGATGATGCAGTAAATAAAACATATGTAAATGAATTGAAAGGTGTACTAATGAATGACTTACAAAAATTGCAAAGTTCTATTCCAAATAGTGTTCAAAACCACATAGAGAAAGCTTTAAAAAAAATAATGTCTGAGATAGAAAAGCAGTTGATAGATTATATATATAGTTGATAGATAAAAGACGCAATTCAATCTATATTAAAATATCGAAAAACATGGACTTTAAAGTTTATCAAAATGACGAAACAACAAATCGTCAATGAAATACATAAAGCAGCACGAAAAAATTTTCCTCGACGATCTGTAATTTTAAAAGGTATTGATGATTTGTGGCAAGCAGATTTAGTTGATATGCAAAACCTAAAAACCTTTAATAAAGGATATAACTATATTTTAATAGTTATTGACTGCTTCTCAAAGTACGTTCGGGTGGAACCACTAAAAACTAAATCCAAACATGATGTCTCTCAGGTATTTGAAAAATTACTTTCTACTAATCATAGGATACCAACTCTTCTGCAAACTGATAGGGGTACTGAGTTCTATAATTCTACATTTCAAAAGGTTTTACAGAACTATACTATTAATCACTACTCAACATTTTCAACCAAAAAGGCTTCAATTGTTGAACGAGTTCTTAAAACGATTAAAAATAAATTGTACAAATACTTTAACTTGAACGGACACTATAAGTGGATAGATGGTGGCTTGAACTGTGTTATGAAGACATATAACAACACAAAACATCGTACTATTAAATTTGCACCTGTTAATGTCAATAAGTTTAATGAAACGGACATTAAAAATAATATTACAAATTCCATGATAAAGGTAACCCAAAAATGTCGTCCAAAGTTTCTAATTGGTGACCAAGTTCGAATTAGTAAGTACAAACATATATTTGAGAAAGGATACACTCCTAACTGGTCAACAGAATTATTCACTATAAAAAAGATAAATAACACTGTACCAATAACATATCGCATCAAAGATAATCAAAAACAAGTCATATTAAGAACTTTTTACGAACAAGAGCTTCAAAAGTCGTCCTGCCCTGGTGTCTATTTGATAGAAAAGGTATTAAAAAAGAAAGGAAACAAACTGTTTGTAAAATGGTTGGGTTTAAATAACAAAGAGAACAGTTGGATTGATAAAACTGCTATAGTGGAATAAGTTAATTATATAAGTGATATATAATTTTAAAGTATATTCATTATTCTTTGGACGATGCAAGGTGGTGGACTAATAAACAGTATCATTAATAATTTACCATTCGAACTTCACATACCCGGTTATAACTATTGTGGACCAGGAACAAAGCTTTCAAAACGATTACTACGTGGTGATAAAGGTGTAAACAAGTTAGACGAAGCTTGTATGCATCATGATATTGCATACGCAAACTACATAGACTTGCCTAACCGTCAAAAAGCCGACTTACGTCTTATAGATATGACTAAATAAAGACTTAAAACAAAAGATGCTCGAACAGGGGAAAAGATTAGTTCGTGGATAGTAAACAATGGTTGATGTCAAATTGTAGTTGTCACGCAAAGATCGGTGCTCGCAATTTTATTTCGTTTTGGTGTCTAAACTTCGTAAACAGTAATAAAAGTTAATTTAAAGTATAGAACAGTGATTATTTGTACTGAACTGATGTTATCTGTGTGCAAAGTGCTAAAAAAGTACGATAATATTTAGAAACAAGAATCAAATTGACATTTCCAGTGATAAAAACATTTACCATCTACCCACACATAGCTTGACATCCGAAGCACAGAAAACATATTTTGTATAACAATTCAAATTGATAGACAAGGACGAAAACTTGTCGTTAAGCGTCGTTCAACAAGGTTAAGCGTCGTTCAACACCGCGCAGACCACACTGTGCTAACCTACCATAACACAACAGTGCGTTCACATCACTATAATTACGTTTCATTTCACGTCCAGTAAATTTCAACTACATTAGCTATGGATAACCTACAAGTCTTCTTAGACCAAATGAGAATCGAAATGGCAAAACAAACTGAAATTATCATTTCGCAAATGGACGAAAAATTAGTACCTTTTACGCGAGAAATAGAACTATTACAGCAAGAAAACCAAAAGTTGAAAGAAAAAGTTATATTTCTAGAAAAATATAAACGAATAAATAACATTATAATATATGGATTAAAAGAAAACGTGCAAACATCGTCTGGTCTAATGCAAACTATTACAGATAAAATAAAAGTGGATTTAAATATTGACATTGATAAAAAAGACATAGATATGGTGCACAGAATTGGAAAAATAAGTAACAAAACGGATAAAGAACGACCAGTACTGGTGTCATTTGTAAATGGATGGTTGAAAAGTGAAATATTAAAGAATAAAAATAAATTTAAAGAGGTTTACGCTACCGAAGACTTCCCAAAAGAGGTCCTTGATAAGAGGAAGGAATTACAGCCACAACTCAAAGAAGAAAGAGAGAAGGGGAACTACGCGTTTATAAGTTATGACAAACTTATTGTAAAGAAAGGAATTCCTGGAAATGAAAAACGTAAAAGAGATAACCAAACATCACCTACATCTCCAGATCAACCTCGGAAACTACATGTTAGTAGTAAAACAAACAGAATTAATGCATTTGACCTTATGAGAGGAAGAAGTAACTCTTTTTCTGCAATAATTCTATCAGAACAGCAACAATAGGAACCAGCCATCACCCACTGGAAAAATGCAACAAGTAAGCAAGAACAAAACTATAATAACATAACATTCCCCAAGCCGACTGGTCCTCGTGGGGAATTAGACCAACACCCTCCACCCAAAACAAAAAGGTTTAGAAAAATCACCCAAAAGCAACTTAAAATTGGAACATTCAATGTAAAATCATTGTCATCAACTGAAAAATATTTAGAACTAACATATGCTTTGGAAAATATAAAGTTTGATGTCTTAGGACTGGCAGAAGTTAGAAAAATGGGCTACAATATAGAAGAATATCGCGACTACATTCTATGCTATATTGGACAAACAAAGGGCTTGTATGGCGTAGGGTTCCTAATAAAGAAAATATACAAAAATAATATAACTAAATTCATGGGAATAACAGAAAGAGTAGCCCTATTACAATTAAAATTCGAGACCCTATCAATCTCATTGATTCAGGTGTATGCCCCTACAAAGAATGCTAATGAAGAAGAAATTAACTTGTTTTATAAAGATCTTGAAAAAGCGCACTCTCAAGCTGACAATAAAGTGATTGTTATGGGCGATTTTAATGCCAAGATGGGCTGGCCAAGAAATGAAGACAACTTAGTCATGGGCAAATTCGGCTACGGCGAGCGCAACGAAAGAGGTGAGCAACTAATAGAGTATGCTTCTGAGTATAAACTTGCGATAATGAATACCTTCTTTAAGAAAAGAATCAACTGTAAATGGACATGGATATCTCCCGATAAAAAGACTAAAAATGAAATAGATTTTATCATGACAAATAACCCTCAGTTAGTAACAAATTTTGAGACCCTCAGTAATATGCACTTCTCCTCAGATCATAAACTTTTAAGAATTACCATGGATTTAAAACTAACAAAAAAGAGAAGAACAAACTTTAACAATTTACAGTCTGCCCTCAAAACGCCAGAGGAAGTCCAAAACTATGTAGATAATTTAAAGTTGCACACTGAAGATAAGAAAGTAATTTTGGGAGTCACTGCTGAAGTTCAAACCTACTACAACATTTTAGAAAATATCATAAAACACAGCATAGAAGTTGAACCTGAATCTTCGACAAAGGGCAAAAGAATATTCAGCAGCGATACAGAAGAGCTTATCAGAAAACGTACCCATCTAATAAAAATAAAAAACAAAAGTAAAGAAATTAAAAATCAACTTAGCAAACTATTTAAAGAAACAAATAAAGCAATAAAAAAGGACTACCGGAATCATAGAGAAGATATAATCAACCGAAACATAAGTTTATTTAGAAGCACAAAAAGAGCATTTAGGGAATTAAATATGCATAAAACATGGATACAAGAACTTAATCACAATTCAAAAGAAACAAGAACACGTAAAGATGTTATTGACCATGCTACAGAATTTTATAAAAGCTTATATAAAAATATATATAATGAAGAAATACTTAAAGAGCCCATCCACGAAACAAAAATAAATACGGTTCAACCAATAAATGAAAAGGAAGTGTACGACCATGTAAAACAATTAAAAAACGAAAAGAGCCCCGGCCAAGACGGTTTAAAGAATGAAGCCATCAAATTAGGAGCTCCGGTTCTACTTCACCACTTGACACAACTATTCAACATGGTATTAGATACAGAAAAACTGCCAGTGCAGTGGTGCACTTCTGATATAATTCTGCTGTTCAAAAAAGGCAATCCTCTGGAGTTAGCAAACTATAGACAGATAAGTCTTCTAGCAAGTACGTACAAACTTTTTGCCTCGATAATATTAAAACGAATAACTGAAGAAATAGATGATGCTCAACCAATAGAACAAGCAGGTTTCCGCTCTGGCTTTAACACTGTGGATCACATACAGACACTAGAACAAGTAATAGAAAAATATCGAGAATTCAATAGACCACTGTATGTAGCATTCATTGACTACCACAAAGCTTTTGATAGTATTAGCCATTGCTCAATATGGAATGCACTACAGCACCTTAATGTGGATGAAAAGTACATCAATATTATAAAGAACATATACAATAAAAGTAAAACTTGAAACACGAGGAGACCCTTTCAACATAGAAAGAGGAGTTAGACAAGGCGACCCTTTATCACCAAAGCTTTTTATTGCTGTTCTTGATGATATATTTCGTAGCCTAGATTGGACTCAAAATGGAATAAAAGTAGGTGTACGTAATTTGAGTCACTTAAGATTTGCAGACGATGTTGTTTTATTTGCTGAAACATCTAGGGAGCTGGAAAATATGGTTAGAGCACTCGACCAACAAAGTGCTAAAGTTGGCTTAGTCATGAACACAAGCAAAACCAAAATAATGTCCAATAGCCTAAAAAGACCCATTGGACTAAAAGGAAACAATATAGAATACGTCGAAAGCTATATATATCTAGGAAAAAAGGTATCTTTTAATAGGACCAGCAACGAAGAAGAAGTAGATAGAAGAGTAGCAATAAGATGGAAAAAGTATTGGTCTCTAAAGGAAATTTTTAAGGGAGATTACAGCTTAAATATTAAAAAAGTTGTAATGGACACTTGCATATTACCATGTTTGCTGTATGGATGTCAAACCTGGGTCTTTACCAGAGCTATGGAAAGGAGCATGTTAAAGATCCGCAAAATACATAAAGTAAGAAGTGACAAAATCAGGAAGAGAACTAAGGTCACTGATGCATTAACCCAGGCTTTGACATTAAAGTGGCGATGGGCGGGTCACATTGCACGCTATAGCGACAAACGTTGGACTATCGAAACCACAAGGTGGAAAGGACCATTGGGAAAAAGAGATGTTGGCAGACCAAAACGCCGGTGGGCTGATGATATCACCCAAGTAGCTGGTTTGGAATGGCAGGAAAAGGCCAAAGATAGAGAGCTGTGGAGGAAAATGGAGGAGGCCTATACCCGAACTGGGGTCCATATCTCAGAAGAAGAAGATAATTAACCATACTAATCTTAGAATAATAATAAATATTAAGAACAAACTAACATACTAACAAATAGTCTTACAACATTATGTAGATTTATGAGATATGGAATAAATGGCTTATTATTATTATTATAATTAAACAAAGTTATGAAAGCTAAATTGAAGTCTGGTGCTGGTGTTAAGACATTTAATAACTTTGTTAGGAAAATAAAAAGAAATATCAAAAAACTCTCACCTGAAGATAATAAGTCATTAATAAAAATAGCTTATATGGTTGCTAGAAAATTAGTTCCATGCAATCCAAAAGTTCGCGTACCTCGAATGATACCTATACCAAAAACTGGAGGCATTCTACCTTTAATCCCATTTTTTGCTGGTTTGTCTGCTTTAGGAGCATTAGCTGGTGGTGCAGCTGGTATTGCAAAAACAGTGAATGATTATAAAGACGGTCAGAAAAAAATACAAGAAACTGAACGTCATATTAAAACTATGGAGGCTATAGCAATAGTTAAAGGTTTATACATTAAACCACATAAGCAAGGTCAGGGATTGTTTATAAATCCATCAAAAAACTAATTGATCAGCTACCTAATCGCGCTTTAACTAATATCGATATTCAGAAGTATGCCTATTGTATTCCTTACTTTCGGGGAGGTTACATGAATGATCAGTTACCAAAAACACCTAAACGAATTGAATGTGGTATAGTTAACCTAGATAATTCAAAAAATGATGGAACGCATTGGGTAGCTTATGTTAAAATAAATAATTATTGTGAATATTTTGATAGCTTTGGCGATTTAAAACCGCCAAGAGAATTAATCCTATATTTTAAGAACTGCGATGTTTATTATAACTTTAGTAGATATCAACAATTTAACACAATAATTTGTGGACATTTGTGTTTAAGATATTTGCAAATTTTTTGGAATAAATACTATAAATTTTATATCACTCTTTCATTTCCATCATTTGCAAGAGGTCACTCACCTTATCGATAACTGGAAATTCATCGGTATTATCTACCTATTATCCAAGCACGCTGCCATTAGTTGGGGAGTATGAATGTGCATTATTACATTTCTCTACATATAATTATATTCCAAATTTTGATAATACAAACAATAAATTATATTATGGTTCTAAAAATGTCATTGAGACACCTGAAGGAACTTATGAATTACAAGATATTGCCGACTATTTAAAAACTGAGATAAATGAAGAATATGCATCCATAAAACTCCATTGTAATAACAACACCTTAAAAACTATGTTATTTTGTACATCAACTATAGATTTTACTAAAGAAGGTACATTTGGAAGTTTATTGGGATTTAAAAAACAGATCTTAGAAGCAAATAACATGTATCAGAGTTTCCAGTTAACATTTTGCCTACGACTGTCATAAGGATTGAATGTAACATAGTTAGCGGTTCCTATATAAACGGCCAATCCAGTCACATCTTACACGAATTTGCACTTGTTCCACCTGGATACAGGATTATAGAAATTCCAAAAAATGCAATCTACTTTCCAATAAACCAAACCAATATAAGCTGCATACAGATAAGGCTGTTAGATATAAATAATAACTTAATAAATTTGCGAGGTGAAGACACGTCTTCTGATATGTAGATACAACTGCACTCAGCTGTATCTACATATCAGAAGAAAACATGATAGATTATAACAAATATGTGGTTCATTCAACTAAACATAACAGTACTACTCAAACTATCAAACCAATAAGAGCTCGATCCAAAAAGGTCATAAAATTGAATAACAATAATAAAGCTTTGGTTTGTTAAAATGAATATACTAGATGTTTTATCCGCTCCTGCATACAACAACTCTGTGGAAGGAATTGAATTTCACTCTTACAAGCCTTACGTAACAAGTTTCAATAGAATCGATGAAATCAGGATACTTATAAATCAACAAGACTTGTATATATTACCATCAGCAAGCACTTTGTTTTTGGAAGGAACTGTTGTTGTAAACCAGGCTGAAAATTCTAAAGAGAGAGTCAGTAGCGTTCATTTCACAAACAATAGTTTACTTTACTTGTTTCAAGATATAAGGTATGAGATAAATGGAGTGGAAATAGATAAAATAAAAAACGCTGGTATAACTACCACAATGAAATCGTTAATATCAATGAACGAAAACGAGGCTAAAGTATCTAATGCTTGGGGTTGGAATATCGATGGTATAAACAGTATAAATGGGGGTAACTTTTCTGCTTCCATACCCCTCTGTAACATTCTTGGTTTAGCAGAAGATTTCCAGAAAGTAGTGATAAACAGCAAACATGAATTAATATTGTTACGAAGTAATACTAATCTGAACGCCCTAAAACTTAGCATTGGTGAAACGGTGGAAGATATTACTATAAATAAAATAATATGGCGTTTACCACATGTCAAAGTATCCGATAGAGAAAAAATAAATATGTTAAAACTGTTAGAAAAAGACCGACCACTCCAGATGATATTCAGGAATTGGGATTTATATGAATATCCGGCTTTACCAAAATCTACTAAACATACTTGGTCCATAAAAACATAATCGCAAATAGAGAAACCAAGATTTGTTATTATTAGTCTGCAAACAAATAGAAAAAATAATCCCAAATCGGATATGTCTCAGTTTGATCACTGTGACGTTCGTGATGTTAGAGTATTATAGAGTAACTTCAACCTACTTCCCTTATGAACATTCAAGTTTCTCGAATAACAGAATTGCTGTAATATATGAACAATACACCAGATTCCAACACTCATATTACGGAGGTCGTCGCGGTGAACCGTTATTAAGTGAGAAACAATTTAAAAATATTGCTCCGTTATTTGTCGTAGATTGTTCTAGACAACCAGATAATCTTAAGTCGGGTCCTATTGTGGATGTCAGAGTGGAAATTGAAAGTGACATTGATATACCAGATCATATAGTATTATAGATTGTCCGGACGTAACGGGAAGCATTGAGCCGCTAGCTCAGCGCCAAACAATAGCTTCCTTGGCCGCATTCTACCTTATTTACCACGGCGACTGTTCTGAAGAGCTCTTCAATCTGATCCCACCCTCTTCCTTCCGATCCCGAAAAACGCGTGCCGGGCAGAGATGCCACCCCCACACAGTCGATAGCATGTTCGCGAGAACCGAACGTTTTAAACGTTCGTTTCTCTGCCGAACGATAGTGGCCTGGAACGCCCTGCCTGTGCACGTGTTTCCTCCCACATTTAACCCTGGGTTCTTTAAGCGGAGCGTGAAGAGGCACATCGGTAGGTCGTCAAGTTGAGGGTCACTCTCTATAGTATTGTGCGCTGTGAAAGTGGCCCACAATCGCTAGACGTCGTCACGACTTACCACCAGGCGGGTGGCGTCAAATTAACGAACCCAATATAAAAAAAAAACTTCAGCATATTGTCTTATATTGAACGACTGTATAATAGAGTATAAACCGTTAAGTAACACCGTGAGAAAGATATCATGAACAAAAATACTATTATAGTAGATGTTCAGGGTTTTAAAGATCTTTATAATAACTTTATAGTCAAGGAATTAGCTGTAGCTACGTTGGAACATACTCATATATTCTTAATAAAACCTCCTTATCCGTTCTCCTCGCTGACTGATGAAGAAAGAAGACACATTTGGTGGATTGAAAGGAATAGAGGTTACTGGAGCGAAGGATATATAGACTACAAAGAATTTTCTAGAATAATCAAACCCTATTTGAAGGAAAAAAAGGTTCTTGTTAAAGGCAGTGAGCAAATAAAGTGGGTTCAAGAGCTATGTGGTCATAATAATGTTTCTGACATATGTGAAAATAAAAGTGTTCCTAATTTAAAGACTCTTAGTGAACTTTACTGTAAAGATCTATTTTTGTATAATTGTTTTGCACATAAGAACTATTGTGCTTTAAGGAATGTATTGTGTATTAAGCAATGGTGTTTAGAAAATAACTTTTGTATTTCATAATTTTAATAAACTTAATAAATGTTTTATTACTATACTATGTTTGTTTTTCATCTCCACAATTTCCAACAGGTTTTTTTTTTCTCGTGTTTATGTCGTAACATAGTAATAATATGTCACTACGTTTCATCTACTTGCCGTGGCCAGGCATTGAAACTGGTCGGACTGGTTCTTGAACGACACGGCCGGTCGCCGGCGCGCGGCGCTTAGTAATAAAACCTCTCGCTCACCAACCTTAAGTACGCGCGCACGTATTGTAATCTTTGTTACTAGCTACCTATGAAATACAAACTATTAATCCACTATCAAGAAGTTTAATTTATTAGTCAAGAACCCGCACCCCGTTCTACACTGGAGCTTGGCATTCGACATTGGTCCTTCGAAAGCAATAAAAGAAGATTATAAACATAATTAGTGCGGACACTGACGTACTTTTGGACATCTTGTGCCTTTCAAGCGCCCTTCAAAGTTACGTAAAGGACAGTCATATTTCAACCGAGTGAGTTCGTTCCAATTTTATCCTACATTTTCCTACATTTTCTAAACCTATCTTTTCCAAAAACATATTCATAGTGCTTATATTACGATCAGGCATGTTGATCTCTTAAAATATAGGCAACTTCATTGCTTACGTAATACATTTATAATTTCTTTCTTAATATTTTGGGAATAGTTTAGGCTACTTCATTGCTTACGTAATACACTTATATTTTTTTTCCTAATATTTTAAGAATAGTTTAAGCAAACTCATTGCTTTAAAATACAAAAATAATACATATAATTACGCATTTAGCTACGCTTTAGGTGCAATTAAAAATATTATGTCCGAACCAAAGCCTCAGAGCTCAGAACAAGCGAGGATCAAAGATCTCAAAGATCTTGTGAAGAGGCGTGGCGTGTTAAAGGCTAAGCTAACTTACTTTAGCAATTTTCTTAAGCTATTGCCAATGGCAAACCTAGATATTGTTCAATCTTCTGAATTGCAATGCAGGCTTGATATTATGGAAATCTTATACAGGGATTTTGATACTTTACAGACAGAGATGGAGCTGTTGTCGGATAATATGGACGATTTGCTTGCCGAGAGGGAACAATTTGAGTTGCTGTACTATGCCCATATAGGTCAGGCAAAGGCACTACTTGCTCCGACGCGACCATCATCACCCACGCTCGCTTCTGCCGTTTCTGACGAGATCAATTCCAATCACGAATCTAATGCCAAGCATGACTTCGTACGCTTACCGAAGATAGACTTACCTCACTTCAACGGGGACTATCAGCACTGGCTAGAATTCAGAGATACGTATATTTCTTTAATACATTCCAATCAGAGTATTCAATCAATTAATAAATTTCACTATCTTCGTGCGGCCTTATCTGGCAGTGCGTCGTTAGTCATAAAAAGCCTTGACTTTAAGGCCGACAACTATGATATAGCTTGGCAAGTATTGAATGACAGGTACAATAATGAAAAACGTCTTATCAGTAACCACGTTCTATCTTTATTTGACTTAGAATCAATACAAAGGGAATCTGGTAAAATGTTACGCACTATGATAGATATCATAAATAAAAATTTACGAGCTCTTGAGACCCTCGGCCAACCCACCAAACACTGGGACACCTTAATTATTCATATCATGTCTAGGAAATTAGATGTCGTTACTAATCGAGAGTGGGAAGAATACATTAACACATTGGATACTTTCCCAAAACTCGAAAATTTTACTAAATTTATATCAAACAAAGCCAATTTACTCGAAACATTACTCCATAATAAAAACTCAAAAACTAACTACACAAATAAAACATTCACAAACGACACTAACAAATCTAATAATTATCTTACATCTATAAACACAAATTCTAAACCAATTAACAATAATAACAAAATTACATGTCCTATATGTACAAAAAATCATTATTTATTTAGTTGTGAGCTTTTCAGGAATCTTGATGTTGACTCACGCATGAAAACTGTTTCAGAAAGCAATGTTTGCAGGAACTGCTTACGTCCCGGTCATGTGGACAAGAACTGTAAGCTATCACATTGCAAATATTGTAAATCAAAGCATAACACCCTCTTACATAGGGATTTATCACATACACAGACAGGCGACAACGTTACATTGTCATCAAATATCACATTATCAGCCTCAGGCAATAATCAGTCTATTGTACTATTATCCACAGCATTGGTGAAGGTATCAGATGTGAATGGAGGGCTTCATACTGCCAGACTCCTGTTAGATAACGGCAGTACTTCCAATTTCATAACCCAAGACCTCTGTGGAAAGCTGGGCTTAGTAAAACAGGACATAAACTCGACAGTCTCAGGTATTAATGGTCATATTTCTTTTTCTTCGGAAAGCTGCGAGATTACCTTGCAGTCTTATTATGGCAGTTACCAGACTAGCATAAATTGTTTAATTTTGCCACAACTCACGCATACGCTGCCCGGTACTTATATAGACAAAAGGTGTATTGTCATGCCACCAGGTCTTCAGCTGGCTGACCCTAACTTTAATATACCTTCAGCGATAGATATTCTTGTTGGCGCAGAGGTATTTTGGAACGTCTTAGGTTCCCATTCAATTAATTTAGGTACAAATCAACCTAAATTACAATCAACTAAATTAGGTTGGCTTATTTCAGGCTGTGTTTATCAGTCTCAGGCCCAACAACCTACTTTTTGCAACTTTCTTTCACATGAAGAGTCTACACAGTTCACTCGCTTCTGGGAGCTTGATGCTGTGTCGCCTGATCACGGTTTATCTGTAGATGAAAAAACCTGTGAACAGATTTTTCAGGACACTACACAGCGCAACAACGTTGGTCAATTCGTCGTCACCATTCCATTGAAGGACTCGCCTGAATGTTTGGGAGACTCTTACGCGATGGCCAAGCGTCGTTTTTTATCATTAGAACGTAAGTTTGAACGTGATTCCCTATTTAAACGCAGATATTTAGAATTTATGAAAGAATACATTAACTTAAATCACATGACAGAAAATCAAAACTCAAAAGGTACAAAATTTAATTATTTCTTGCCTCATCACGGTGTTATTCGCGAGTCCAGTAGTACCACAAAGCTTCGAGTGGTATACGACGCTTCGGCCACTACCACTTCGGGCAAGTCTTTCAATGATATTCAGTATGTGGGTCCAACCGTACAGGAGGATTTGCTAACCATTCTTTTAAGATATAGACAGCATAAATATGTTGTAACAGGTGACATTGAAAAAATGTACAGGTGTGTTATCGTAGAACCTTCACAACGCTCTTTACAGCAAATCGTCTTTAGATTTGATCCATCAGAGCCCTTAAAGAAATACACTCTAAACACGTTGACTTATGGTACCGCCTCAGCCCCCTACCTAGCCACGAAGTGCTTAGTGTCGCTCGCTGACCAGTGTGCAGAGCCACGAATTAGTAATTCCATCAAGCGCGACTTCTATGTCGACGATTATTTAAGTGGTGGCGATACAGTTGACTCTGTTGTGAGTTTATGTAAAGGTGTCATCGACACACTCAGATCTGCACAGTTCCACCTTCGAAAGTGGCAATCAAATAGTCCCTTAATCTTAAAATCTATTTCAGAAACAAATAACGAACTTTTGGATAAAACACTAAATTTAAATAATCTATCACCTTGTAAAACACTAGGTTTGCATTGGGACTGTAAATCAGACAATTTATTTTATACTGTAGATTTAAAAAATTCATCATATAAAACATCAAAGCGTATTATCTTATCACTTATAAGCCAAGTCTTTGATCCACTTGGTCTTGTAGGTCCATGTATACTTCAAGCAAAATTTATAATACAGCAGTTGTGGATACTCAAGTGCAACTGGGACGAAGAAGTACCATCAGAACTTAATTATCAATTTAACGAATTTGTTAAAGTACTTTCAGCCCTCAACTCTCTCACCATTCCTCGTTGGGTTTCGTGTAGCAATCCCTCTACAGTCGAACTTCACACGTTCACAGATGCCTCCGAACGCGCTTACGGCGCGTGTGTGTATGTGCGGACGGTAACAGTCGACGGGACGGTGTGTGTTCGATTTTTAGTCTCCAAAAACAAGGTTGCGCCGATAAAATCCACGACAATACCTCGTTTGGAGTTGTGCGGAGCGTTGCTGGGTGCACGACTATTCGCTAAAGTACGTAAATCACTTACTCTCGACTTTTATCAATGTTTCTTTTGGTGCGACTCAACTATTGTTCTTGCTTGGCTCTCCTCAGTGCCAAGTCGGTTAGAGCAATTTATACGCAACAGAGTAAGTGAAATCCAGGAAACAACAATCGGCCTAAAGTGGAATTATGTCCCTTCGGCATTAAACCCCGCCGATCTCATAACTCGGGGGGTGAAGGCTGATTCCATCAGCGCTTCCGCTCTATGGTGGTCGGGTCCTGGGTTTTTAAATAATTTAGAAATTGACTTTCCTAGTACACCTAATCATAAGACTCAACTTCATACATTAGATGTTATACATCACACAAATGACTTAAATGAACACAAAAACTTAATTTCCGATTTAATACACAAATCATCCTCTTTTACAAAACTAATTAGAATCGTAGGTTACATACAGAGATTTATTCATAATTGTAGAAAACAAAATATAAAAATTTCATCGTATTTAACCGTATCAGAATTACAATCATCACATAACTTAATCATACATACTGCTCAGCAGGAAATGTTTCCTGAAGAATACAGAACTCTTAAAAACAGCCAAGCCTCACATAAGAAAAATCGTTTAATAAGTCTTTCTCCTTTCATGAATTCCGAACATTTAATCCGTGTTGGTGGTCGTCTCAGGAACTCCAATTACAGTTATAATGTTAAACACCCAATCTTATTGTGCAGTAAACATCACATTACAAAATTATTATTCGATAAAGAACATAAAGCTCTATTTCATACAGGGCCTTCATCACTCTTAGCTCATATTAAGTAAACTTATTGGCCTCTAGCAGGTAAAAACTTAGCTAAACAAACAGTACGTAACTGTGTTCGCTGTGCTCGTGTCAAAGCGCAACCTGTCCAGGTTATTATGGGAGATCTCCCGACCGACAGGACGCACTTAGAGTACCCCTTCTTGAATACAGGCCTTGATTACGCTGGACCAGTGCTGATAGCCGACCGAAAGGGTAGAGGTTGCAAACTTCTCAAGTCTTACATTTGCGTTTTTGTATGTTTCGCAGTTAAAGCCATACACTTGGAGTTGGTCTCTGACCTTACCAAAGAAGCATTCTTAGCGGCCTTCAGCCGGTTCATCAGCCGTAGAGGCAAGCCTCAACAAGTATATTCCGACAACGGCACCACCTTTGTGGGAGCTTTTAATGAACTCTCGCGCTTATTACAAACTTCTTCGACAATAATAGAGTCCGACATTGCAAATCAGGGCATTGAATTTAAATTTATACCGGTCGGAAGTCCACATTTTGGCGGGATTTGGGAGAGAACCGTATCCTCGGTAAAAGGATTATTATATAGAGTCATGGGCCTCACCCACTTAACGTACGAAGAGCTTTCAACATGCCTTATTCAAATAGAAGCCATTTTGAATAGTAGACCTCTAACTCCTTTATCCACAGACCCATCTGATCTTTCCTATCTCTCACCTTCTCATTTCCTCATCGGACGCACACTCACGTCGACTCCTAGTCCTCACATCAGCGACAGTAACATGCAGCGGCTACAGCGTTATGAACGCATTGAGAAACTGCGGCAGCATTTCTGGCAGCGCTTCTCCATGGAGTACGTGTCTCTTCTTCAACAACGAACTAAATGGCAGACAGCTGGACAAGACCTCCAAGTAGGAGCAATGGTCTTGGTCAGAGAGCCCAATACATCTCCGCTCTTATGGATGTTGGGTAGAATCATCGCCGTCAAGCCTGGCCGTGACGGTCAATGCAGAGTTGCGGACATTAATACAAAGAAGGGTATAATTAGACGGGCATACAACAACATCTGCCCTCTACCTGTATCCTGACGTCTCTTCGTGAAGTCTCTTCGTGACGTCTCTTCGTGAAGTCTCTTCCTTTCATCTCTTCTTGAAGTCTTACTTCAACCCGGGCAGTATGTCACTACGTTTCATCTACTTGCCGTGGCCAGGCATTGAAACTGGTCGGACTGGTTCTTGAACGACACGGCCGGTCGCCGGCGCGCGGCGCTTAGTAATAAAACCTCTCGCTCACCAACCTTAAGTACGCGCGCACGTATTGTAATCTTTGTTACTAGCTACCTATGAAATACAAACTATTAATCCACTATCAAGAAGTTTAATTTATTAGTCAAGAACCCCGGCATCTACACTGGAGCTTGGCATTCGACATAATATGTTACTTCATAACCATAATTACAATCTAGCCTTAAGACTAATAAGTAATTTGTAACTAACTTAAATTGTTAAATAATTAAAATGAAAGAATGTGTCCATTGGCACTTTTCTTATTGTCTCTATATGAATGAATAATGACACTATGTTCATGTTGTCTTAAAGTATAGCACTCACTGCACTATAACACTACACTACCTCGTAAGGTTTAGTCCTTCTCAGTCTTCTCACTATGTCCGTGGTATCGAGGAGCTGCATGGCCTCGACATTCACATGGTGAATAAGTCTATTTTGATGAGCTTCTGTGTACTTTTGTATTACCTTCACGACGAGGTCCACACCTAGATCACGGTGGATGTCCTCATTTCTCACATACCAAGAGGCACCAACGATACCCCGGAGTACTTTGTTCTGAAACCTTTGTATAATCTGCATATTGGTCTGTTTGGTACAACCCCACAGCTGTATACCGTATGTCCACACTGCCATTAGTACTTGTTTATAAAGAAGTACTTTGTTCTGCACTGACAGTTTAGACTTTTTGTCAAGGAGCCAGTACAGTTTTTTATAGCGAAGTTCTAGTTCCTGACGTTTCTTTTTCACATGGGCCTTCCAGCGGAGCTTTGCATCTAACGTCATGCCGAGATATTTTGCTGTATTTTCGTGTGGTACTATTTGACCATTTATATATACAGCTTCAGTATCTGATCGCTGATTTGTAAAATCTATGTGGGTCGATTTAGACTCATTTAGTTTGATTCGCCACTTTTTTGTCCAATCGACAATGGTGTTAACAGCCAACTTTACTCTGTGGACTGCTTCTTTACGAGTGTCTTCTACAGCCATAACAGCCGTGTCATCGGCGAAAGTGGCGATGGTGTTATTTTTTAATTCAGGGATGTCACTTGTATAAAGGAGATACAATATAGGTCCAAGGACACTGCCTTGTGGTACACCGGCTTGAATACACTTCAGTTCCGAATATGCATCTTCATGCCTTACTCCAAATGTCCTTGCTATTAAATATGATTCTAAAATATCTACAAAATGCTTAGGAAGCATTTGTCTTAATTTGTAAATGAGGCCTATGTGCCATACCTTATCAAAAGCTTGAGCAACATCCAGAAAGACTGCGGTACAGACTTTCTTTTCTTCTAGAGCTTTTTCTATCACATTGGTTATTCTATGAACTTGGTCGATCGTTGAGTGTTTTTCTCTAAAGCCAAACTGGTAGTTAGAAATCAGATCTCTGTCTTCTATGATGGGTTTTAGCCGTCTTAACATTATTTTATCAAATAATTTTGACATAATTGGCAGAAGTGAAATAGGTCTATATGATGTTACTTCAATAGGCGGCTTTCCTGATTGACTTGGGACGTGTTTAATCCGTATGGTAGCGTTGATGAGAGTTGTTAATTTAACTAATGCTCTTCGTTGGAGATGTTTTAGGATGTCACCAGTTATAAGATCGTATCCAGGTGTTTTTTTATTAGACAATGTCTTTATTATGATATAAACTTCATCTGGTCATCGCATGAGTCGTCACTGCCTTTGTCTTCAAACTCTTCGTCTCCTTCTGTTTGAAAGATATTCTCTAAATGTTCTGCAAACCTAGAGGTTTTTTGCTCATTATTCACAGTCCACTTTCCATCTTCTTTTTTAATGGGCGAAGCATGTAAAATGGGTTTGTTTGACTTTTTATTGGCTTTCCATAATGAATACTCTGCTGTGCTGTTATTTATTAACAAACTGAGGTAGTTATTTGTGTTATCAACATGGAAGTTCTGAATAGCTCTGCTCAGAAATTTCGTGAGATTGTTTAAAATTGTTTTATCTGGCGGATATCGCGAACATTGCCACTTATGTCTCTGTGCTCGCTTTTTTGCAATGAGATCTGTAATTTCTACTGGATAACTGTAACTAGCTGTCCTTAACTTTAGTTTGGGTGTATTTCTCCAGGCACTTAGTTGGATGTTGTTAATAAATTTTGTTAATTCGTCATTTAACTGCTGTTTATTTTTGAGTGGCACTTTAAGGTCAGTGATGTTGTTTAAATCTATTTGAAAGCTTTCCCAATCAGTGTTTTTGTTAGTTAGCCTTGGAGCACTTTGTTTTTTAAGAATAGTCTCACTAAGGGTTAGTATAATAGGTGAATGGTCCGAGTTCATATCATAACCCTCTACTATGTCAATATATGAACAAGATAATTTTTTATAGATAAAAAAATCGATCAGATCTGGTATTTTATTTTATTTTATTTTTACGTTTCTAAAAAACGTAAAAATATAATAAAATAAAATAACGTTTCTTATCTTTGAAATTTTTAGAACAACAACAACCGAGGGTTCCAAAATGCAACGAGACTGAGAAGAGCCCTCAAGAAACTCAGTTCGGCTTTTTTCAAAATATTTCATCTTAAATCTAATACCGAGTTATTTAGAAAGGAGCAATTCTGTTACAACCAGGCAGCCTTGTCATCTAAGAAATCATTAATACTATAATAAGCTTTATGGCACAATTTACGTTTTATTAATTTTTTAAATTTATTGACAGATAAATTTGCTATTTCGGTTGGCAATGTATTGTACATTCGAATAAAGTTCCCCGCAAAAGAATTACTCACTTTGTGAAGCCTAAATTTAGGAACAGCCAGTTTATCCTTATTTCTTAAGTTTAGATTATGATTATCACTATTTTTCACAAACTTACTTTTGTTCTTGTGGGTATACAATAAAATTTCATAAATATACTGTGAATACACTGTAAGGATGTTAATATGCTTAAGCTTATCTCTTAATGACTCCCGAGACCCCATTCCATAGATAGTCCATAGACAGCCCTCGTCTGCAACACAAAGATGCATTCAATATCGGTAGCGTTACCCCACAGTAGTATGCCATATGTCATGATACTGTGGAAGTAGCTGAAGTAGACAAGACGCGCCGTTTTAATGTCTGTAAGTTGTCGGATCTTTTTGACAGCATAGGCTGCAGAACTAAGCCTGGCCGAAATTTTCTCGATATGAGGCCCCCATTGCAATTTGGAGTCTAACGTTATGCCCAGAAAGACAGTGTCATCGACCAATTATATTATATCATCCCTAACCTTAACACTGGTTTTAACAAGTCTTACATTAGGTAAGGTGAATCTTACACATTTAGTTTTATTTTCATTTAATAATAAATTATTAGCACAAAACCAGTGGACTATCCTAGAGAGGGCAATGTTTACATCGTCAAGTTCGCGCTGTCCACGTTTAACTTTAAATATTAAAGAAGTGTCATCAGCAAACAAAACTACCTCGTGGTCGTCTCTTATGAGGTGAGGGAGATCATTAATATATACTAAAAAAAGAAAAGGTCCCAAAATTGAACTCTGCGGTACCCCCATTGCTACAGGAGAACCAGGTGACTGTTTACCATTGATCACTACTTTCTGGACCCTATCACTTAAGTAAGAATTGACGAAATTCAAGGCCGTCCTCCGGATTCCGTAATGATCAAGTTTCTTAATTAAAGTCTGGTGCTGAACGCAATCGAAGGCCTTAGATAAGTCACAGAATATACCATAAGCATCATATGACTCATCCCAGGCCCTGTATATACACTCTAATAATTTAATTCCGGCATCAGTGGTGGACCGACCACGAGTGAAACCGAATTGTTTTGTATGTAATAGTTTATTAACGTTAAAGTGATTTTGCATTTGATTAAGCATAATTTTTTCAAAATTTTTACTAAATGTAGGTAGTACAGAAATGGGACGGAAATCGGACGGATCTGAAGTACTACCCGATTTAAATAGGGGAATTAATTTACTAGATTTCATTAAATCAGGGAACACACCACTATCAACACAATTATTCAATATTATTACTAGTTCAGGAGCAACCATTTCAATAAAAGAATTTACTAAATACACAGAGATGCCCCAGAGGTCAGCTGTTTTCTAGATATTTAAAGATTTAAAAGTTTTTAAGATAGAGTTTATGTTAACTTTACAGAATTTAAATATAACGTTACAACAAGGAACGTTTGCTTTTAACAAAGATTCTGCAATGGCGGTTGAAGAGCCTAGGGTTTTTGTCAAATCTACAGGAATTCGGGAGAAAAAATTTTCAAATTCGTTAGCGACCACGAAGTCTGATGTAGCTATTTTACCATTTATATTAAGTTTAAAATTATTATCATTTAATTTTTGTTGACCTCTTTCCGCGTTTATAATTTTCCAAGTAGATTTAACTTTGTCTGCACTATTGAGAATTTTATCACTTATATATTTTGATTTAGCTGCTAAACAATCTGCTTTAAACTTTTTTGAATAAGTTTTAACATAATCTAGAAATTCAACTGATCTATTAAGCTGTCTTTCTGAGTATAGTTCATAAAGTTTTTGTCTACTTTTGTGTATACCCTCAGTGGCCCATTCACTGAAAGTAGGACTATCACTAATCATGACCTCCTTAGACTTGAATATGGAGTTGAACTCGTTGTAAAAAGAATCAAAAAATAATTTATACATTACATTTGGATCTAAGCCAGTGTCTAAGAATGGAATTTTATTGCAAAGTCCAACCCTCATACGTTCCAAGCGGTCACCAGTTATTGGTCTACATAATATTTTACGTTTTATAACTTTTTCTTTAGTGATTTTAAAAGATGCTATTTGCCCACAATGGTCTGAATCTAGCTTTTTTATAATACTTTTACTTTCTGGCAACATATCGCTGTATATATTATCCAGGCAAGTGGCTATTGTATCACAATATCTAGTAGGCTCCAAAAATAAGTTTGTAAGATTGTGTGATTTAAATAAATTTAAAATATTATAACTCATAGGCGTATTAACAAGTAAATCGACTTTAAAATCACCACATACTATTAGGTACTTATTAGTTTTTCCAAGTTTACATAGAACTTTGTCAATAAGTTCCTCAAATTCGCAAAAGGGTGAGGTTCCAGGTTTATACAGGTATACTACTATGAATTGCTCCATTTCCACGCACGACAGTTCGACTTTACACTCTAGAGAAAGAGACACAATATCTTTCCGTTCTTTAAATTTAAGTTTTTTATTTAATAAAATCAAAGATCCCCCCGTACTGTGGTCACCCTGCAGAATGCACTACCAACCCGGTGATTACTGAAATTGAACATGAGCTCATTCGACTTACGCATATGTTCTGTAATACAAAAAATATCAATATTATCTGAATTCATTAACAGTTCCAACTCTAACTCTTTGCCATGTGTTAAACAACCAATATTTTGATGCCCTATATTGATATAATTTACATTTTTTGATTTGGTTTGATTTGGAGGGCATTTTTTAACATAATTAATATTTATAACTAAATTTAATTCAATTAATTGACTATGTCTGCTAAAGGGTAATATTGCCTCTGTTGTCGTAGAACTTAATTTAAATTACTTGGAACAGATTCCAAAGTCTTAACACTAAATCTACATTGCTCAATAAAAGCAGTTTTGTCAGCCAAGTTCTTGGCTGAAGTGTAAAAATAATTGAATTGCAAACTTGCTATTTGTCTCTTATAATGCTTTGGTAGAAAATACCTACCTTTGTTTACATAAACAATATGTTTGTTATCGTTAAACTTACTGTCAGAAGTTGACAAATTGTATATATATACAGTTCTCTTAAAAACAGAATTAAAGTCAGTTCCATGGAATTTATTATTATATTGGCAAGTTATTATTATTTTTTTTTTTTTTTATATTTAGGTCGACAAATTGACGCCACCCGCCTGATGGTAAGCTGAGGCGACGTCTGGCAATTGAGGGCGACTCTCACAGTACACAGGAATACTATAGAGAGTGGCCCTCAACTTGACGACCCAGTAATGTGCCTCTTCACGCTTCAAGTTAAATTGAGTTGTAAATTTATCTTATATCTAAGAGAATTTTCCACGTCTGGCACACCTTTTAAACATTACTACATGTTCAACATTTAAGTTTTGCATTTTGTCAAAGTATAGGGATAGTTCATTTTTGTTAATTTTACCCCTGTTTGAGCAGGAAATAATTATTTTACTGTTTGAGTCAAAATTATATTCTAATATCTTTTGCATAATTTCATTTAAAGATACACCTGGATAACAGTTATTAATAATTGAATAACAATTTGAATTAAATTGTTGTATCAGAAAAGAACCAAAATCAGTTCCAATATCATCACTAAATAAAATTAGTTTAGTATAACCAGTATGACTATTACTTTTTACACTGTCACACAATTCATACACTAATGAAGTAGAAGCCTGGTGCTCCAAAGATTGAGAAGGACTTGTGCAGTTGATGTTACACGAGTGGTTATTTATGAAGGTATTTAGGCGCTCAGTATTATAATTAGATGTTTTGAGTACCTTATCTATACTTGATGAACACTTATTAAAGTCTTTTAGAGACCATTCATATTTCTTAGTAACATACTCTAATTCAAATTGCAAAAAGAGAGATGGCGCTGGCTGACACATTAACATCGAGTCCGTGTTATTTTACCATTTAAAAATACAAAAACAGTTTTAAAGAGTGGTTTGACTATATAAATAAAAAACTATCTAAAGTTATAGTAACAGTGATATCCAATGAATCCACTTAGTGTAAAAATAAAAATCAACAATGATCGTCTCTGATGTGCAAATAAGTGTGAATAAGCCCTATCCTCCATAATATTTAGTAAAATAATAAACATAAACAGTTGTTTCTCGTATCAAGTCTTAATATAGTGCAAAACAGTTAATATAGTGCAAAACAGTGATATTTGTGTAGTTAAACAAATATAAAAAGTGTTCAAAGACTCGGGAATGCTGCAAAAAATTCCATATCAATGAGTCATAATAACAGAACTTTTTGATTTGAAAAATGTAAGATCTCTATAGAGAAGCAAAAATTCGCTTGGACGTTTGACTGTGTTCGTAGCACAGTGGTATAGCACAAGACTTGAATTTGAAGAATTGAAAGGTCGGGGTTTCAAATCACCGCTGATCACGCAATACTTTTTGAAATTTAATTTGAACATTTCTGACAAACTAAAATAACATGCAGTACGATAGCAATATAACGCTTCGCAAACCACGAAGAACTACTTCCTTAAATAATCTCTCAAATATTGACCATACCAATGAAGGATCATTAATTGACACAACAACGCTTAGTATACCAGACAGCTTACATGACAATAGTACTAATGAAATATTTAACTTGAATGAACGAATAAACACATTGACGATACAACTAACCAGCGCCCATCAGGAGATCGAAAACTTAAACATGGAAAACTGTACTCTTAAGTTGGAACTCAAGAATATGGCATCTTCTAGAGAAACATACAAAAAGATATGTTCTACTCCTGAACGTATAAGTATAACCCCACCATCTGCCCGTAAGTTGTCTCACAAACGAAATAAGAAGTGTAGCAATACAACGAATACCGACATTCAACAAAATGTTCAATCTAAGAGTATAATTTGGCAAACTCAAGAACATAAGGAAACTCAAACCGAGTACATGCATTTCCAGTTGGATAATGATAATGCCAGGGCATCAAGCTGTACTACAAATCAAATCAACGATAGCCCACCTGAAGTCAAACCCATCAAACTTAAAATTAAACCCGAACGCAAGCGAAAACTATGCATTTTGAGTAATTTAAAAATCCCAGGATCATTGTCAGCGTTACAAGATATTTTTGGAGAATTCTTCGACCTCTGTCGGTACATAATTCCTCACGGTACTACCAGAGAATTACTACATAACATCGAAGACAAGTTGAGAGGGTTTTCAATGGACGATTATTGCCTAATTTTCATAGGACCTAATGACATAAATGCTAGTGCTAACTTAATAAGTGCCTTACAGAAATCACTTAGCAAAGTCACGAACACGAACAAGGTGCTCTGTGTGCCGACATATGTACGGGGAGCCCCAATATATAATTATAAGGTGGAAGTTAACGACCTTTTACGCTCCGATCTCCAGACTAATGATTATGCTTGTTTTTTTGACAGTAACTGTTCTCTAACTCTTGACATGTTCTCATACAACACTGGCAAAATTAATAATGCCGGTATTAGGAATATATATAATCAAATCATGTATAATATAATTATTGACTGGAACTACTTTTCTGATATCAACGTTCAGGGGGACATCAATGTACAAGCTATTTCTGATAAAATGTCCAATAACACCATACATTATGTTGATGACAAAAAGAGCAACCGGCAGTTATTTCTTGGAAACTCATCTAAATGTCCTACATTATAATATAGCTGGTCTGCAAAATAAAGCAGATGAGTTATTAACCAATCTGGAATCTCGTAAAAATAAGGTATTGGATGTACTATGTATAACAGAACATTTTATGTTGTCAGGCCATGAGTCTAGTTTATTTTTGCAAAATTATGTACTGGCTTCCTCTTACAGTAGGAGCACACAAAAGAGAGGGGGTGCATGCATATATGTAGGTAAGGGTCATGTGTTTAGAGACTGTCCGGAAGTAAAACAAATGTCTGTGGAGCGTAAGTTTGAATGTTGTTGTATTGAACTTCTTGACTCCAAAACTGGCATTGTTTTTATATATAGGACACCTTACAGGGATAACCTTAACATGTTTTTTTAATGGCTGGAAAAGGTTTTGATTCGCCTGACAAAACTTAGATTTAAAAATATAATTTTGGCAGGTGACTTCAATGTGCTTAAAAAAAATCAAGACACTTTAGACTTTGAATGTTTGTTACTAAATTATAATTTAAAATTGGCGCTCTATGCACCAACCAGACCAGTCAGTCGTACATGTCTGGATAACTTCGCACATGACTTTAAAAGAGGCTGCAGCACTGAAATTTTGGATTTTGGCTTATCAGACCATTCTGCTCAAATAATAAAACTACCGGTTAAAAATGGCTTGCTAAAATACTGGCGCACCTCAAAAAGAGACTACAGCTTGAATAATATTAATAGGTTCAAAGAATGTATTAGAAACATATCCTTCTCTAATATATACCAGACTGCAGATCCTAACATAGCATTTAGTCTTTTCTTTGAAGAATTTAAACTTTTCTATAACCTATGCTTTCCGGAAAAAATTATAACTATAAGAGCTCATACCAAACCGCGATGGATATCACGGGGAATCAAAGTGTGCTGCAAAAAGAAAAGAGATTTATTATGGACGTATAGGGCAAATCGGTCAAGAGAAAATAAAAATAAATATATTAATTATAGTAAAAAACTAAGAAAAATAATTGTATTAACTAAACGCGCCCAAAATAATTACAGAATTCAAACGTCTCTTAATAAAAATAAAACAGCATGGCGAATTATAAACACTCAACGCTTCAACTTACCAAGAGAGTCCGTAAATAATATAAAAGTTAGTAATCACAGTATCTTAACGCAGCCCTCAGACATAGCTAATGCTTTCAACGATTACTTTATCGGCAAAGTGTCCCCCATTCAAGGTGCTGGAAAGAAAGTAACATCTCTCATACAATCTTCTCTAAAGTCAATGTTTCTTGCACCCAGTACACCGCAAACAATTTTCCTAATAATAATAAACTTAAAAAACACTCACAGCGTAGGATACGATGGTATTTGTACTAAAATAATCAAAGCAGTAAATGAACATATATGTTATCACCTCAGCCATATTATCAATTTATGTATAAGTACGGGTATATTTCCAGCAGCACTCAAAATAAGTATCATAAAGCCTCTCTATAAAAAGGGAGACTCACAGTTAATGGATAATTATAGACCTATTGCTTTGCTACCAATATTCTCAAAGATATTTGAATTTTTTTTATATAATGCAATAAATACTTTTTTGAAAAAGAAAACTTATTATGTAGTGAACAGAAGGGGTTTCGTCAGAATAAAACTATAAACATGGCAATCTATGACTTTTATAAAAATGTTATTACCTATGTCGACAAAAAAAACACCTGTTTGTGCTATATACTGCGATATGTCCAGTGCTTTTGATTATGTGGACCACAAAATACTTTTAAAGAAACTGGATATTTACGGAATAAGAAGAAATGTTCAGAATTTGATTCAGTCTTATCTAGAGAACCGTCAACAAATGACGGCTATTACAAGAGTGAATACTAATACTCAGTTAGAAGAAATGCATAAATAAAATAAAATATGTATCATATGGTGTCCCTCAGGGTAGCGTCCTTGGGCCACTTTTGTTTATTATATATATCAATGACTTACCAAAATGCACTATACACAAAATGACTTTATTCGCTGACGATAGTACCATAACCATACCTTGTAAAGACATTGATGATTATAACTCTGACATTAACGAATCACTGACATCGATAGTTTCATGGTTGAATAATAACAATTTAAAAATTAATCTATTAAAGACAAATATAATGCATTTTAACAAGGCACCAGAACCGATTAAATGTGAACCTGATGCATGACCAGGTGCAAATAGAAGAGTCTATGACTGCGCGGTTTCTGGGGTTGACATTAGATAGTAAGTTGAAATTTAAGGAACACATTGACATACTTTGTAAAAAAATTAGTAGCTTATCTTACGCTCTCTATAAACTTGCACCTATTATTAACAAAGTAGCTTTACTGTCAGCATGGTTTAGTGGAGTCAGTACTTCGATATGGTGTAATTTTTTTGGGGTAATACAACTAACAATGACATGGTCTTTAAAATGCAAAAGCGTTGCATCCGTGCCATGTTTGGTATTGAGAGCACTGACAGTTGTGTGCCATTTTTTAAAGAGCACAATATTCTGACACTCCCCGGCATATACATACTAGAGGTAGCACTGTTTACCAGGTATAACCCACACCTGTTTCCAAGATTAATGGACAAAGTCGGGCGTAATCGTCGCGATAATAACAGGCTATGTGTCCATCCTGCTAAGACTGCCCTATTACATAAAAGTGTAATATGCATGGCTCCATTAATCTACAACAAAATTCCCAAAAATATAAAAAATTTGAACAACAATCGTTTTAAGTGGGCGCTCAAAAGATTGTTGACTGAGAAGTGCTACTATAGTATTAAGGATTTTCTCGAGGATATGACCCTGTAGGATTGACTTTTGTTTGTAACTGGATGACTGATGTATAATATAGATGTGATGACTTGAAGTTAAATAATAATTTGTACACCACTCAATGGTAAAACATGTTGTGTCCAATCGAAGTTTAAGACCTATATAATAATCACTTGACTATGTATATTATATGTACACATGTGTTTGCAAATAAATATTATCTTATCTTATCTTATCAAATTTTTTATTTGTGACTCTAAGCGTTGTGTGTAAGATCTATAGTAGACAAGTCCAGGTTTGGAACTGTGGCAGAAGGAACAAACTGCGGAGTACCACTCATTAGCTCATTATAAAGGTTATCCGTTTGTTGGACTACGACTTGCTCAGCAGCTGACTCCACGTGTAAGATGTGCCCCTGGGCATCCCGTAGCTCCTGTTCCAGCAAGGTAGTCCTCCTCAAGGTCCCTTCATACTCGTCACTGCACTCTTGAAACCTATCTACTATTGATTGAAGGTGGTTCCGCTGCATTACAATTTCATCATAACTAATATGAAGCCTAGCTAGTTCAGATTTTAGTTTTTTACTATCGTCTAAAGCACCTATCAACAAGTTTTCATTTTCTTCTCTTTCTTTTTCTAATTGTAAACAGAGCTCTGTTTTAGATTTAAGTTCCTGCAACACCAGCTGAAGTTTGGGCTCCTCCTGCTGGCGGGATAAGGCTCTACGGCTACGGGTATTCATATTCTCGACAAATAATAATAATAATAAACGTTTATTATCAGGCAAGAAACCCATAGTTGTATTACATTGTAATATGTCATAATTATATTAAAAAATAATAAAAATATAATACAGAATTAACTATTAGTTAATTGTATCATTCAGAATTTATAAATTACATAGGTTTAAACATTCGTATTAAATTACATTTATACATTTTACATTATTGTGGTCAGTTGTCATTAATTAATATAGCAGATGTCAAATACATAAATATGTCTAAACACCGTGCGAATTATCCCGTTCTTTGAGGAGTATAAACGACCGTGGAATGAGGTCTTCAGCCCTTTTTAACAGCTCCGTCATATTTTTGATCCTGTTCTCCTCAAACATACCAGACGCGCTACACCGCCATGGCAGACCGAGCATAAGCCTGAGCGCGTTGTTGTATTGTACACGGAGGGTGTTAAATAAGTGCAATTAAACGCAATTTAGAAAATACAAGTAGGTAGTTCGAGGTTATGTTAGGTACCGGTAAATTAAAATCAAAACTTTTCTGTACTTACGAAAATAGATCACCTGTTTTCAATGTTGAGTATATGAATAAACACGTATAATAAAAAAAATTTTACCTATTATAGGAGAAACATTATGTATTTACATGAAGAACATTGAAAAATACGGTCAGCTGATTCCTCACTTTTTAGCTTATTTTTACACTAATATACACAAAATTCTTTGAAATGATTATTTTGCACTACTATTGTGATGATATTGGAGTTATCTGTAAAGTAGTTCCCTTCCTTTGGTAGTAGTTAGCCTAGAACCCCAGTGAGTATTCTTTGCGTTAAAATCACCTCCTAATATAAATTTATTTCTGAATGTTTTAAGAATTCTTCGATACTGGTCTACTTTTAAGGCATGCCTTGGTGGACAGTATATAGAAGCTATAGTTATATTATAGTGTTTAGTTTTGATATCAACACCTACTATTTGAGCATAGTCTTCTTCCCATTTAAATTCCAAGTTATGTTGGATGTTTTCTTTAATAACAACACTACTACCACCTCTAGCATTATTGGAGGGGTGAATAGCATGGTATGTGGTATAACCGTCTATCTGAATGTGAGATTCTTTTGTAAAATGCGACTCTGATATAAGGCACATATCAATTTGTTCGGTTATTAAAATAGCCTGCAACTCGTTTCGATGCTGCAGGAGTCCGTTTGCATTCCACGCCATAATTTTTAATGTATTCTTCATTATGGGTTTGAAATTGACAACTGTCTGGTGTTATTGGACTCGAAGTTTTTCAACCTCTTTTCAAACGTGGTCAAAATGCTCAAAATCTTGGAAATATTATCATCTGTTTTTGAATTTTCTTTCTTTGAAGACTGTTGCGATACAGCTCTGGATTGGCCTTGTTTGGTTATATTAGCGAATGACACGTTACTAGTAACTAGCCGAGCGATGCGTGGCTTGGTGTTTTTTGAAGTACAGTCAGCTTCAGAGAAAAGGAACACCCCTTGATAAAGACATGAAAGCATTAAAGTTTTTTGAATCATTGTGTATATGGTATGTTGGTCTAGTGGTTATGACCGCTGCTTTGTGGACACGGCAACCGGGGTTCAAATCCTCGGACACAAGTTCTTTTTTTATTCATATAATTATTTTTTTATTTTCTTAAGCAGTTTTTGTCAATTAATATTTAAGGAATCAAATTTTATAGTAGGTATGAGGTTTGTAAGAAAAGATAGGCTTATTGCATAAACAATATTAATTTATTTCTCGAATTACATTTCCTGGTTGAGTATACAGTTTTTCTAACTGAGTTAAATTGGGGTTACTTATTTTTAAATTTTACCTGACCTAAATTTATTGCCAAAATACAATACCCTAAGTGAAGTATAAAATGTTTACTTAATATTAGATAATTCTAGAAACATAACTACAATATTTATTTACTTATTTATTTAAAGTTGCAAACATTAATTTTTTACACTCTGTATAATCTTTGAATATAAAAGAATGGTTGAAAAATGAAATGTTATTTGTTCCTGTGAATCACAAAGAAAGAACCAACATAAAACTAAAAAACATAAAAGCTAAACTATAACAGTATAGCAATATACATCTTCCTCTTTGATCACATTTTCTGATAAGTAGGTAACCCTTTTAACACAACATTAGAAAAATATGTGAGGTCAGATGGTGCATCGTTAACACATTAGAAGATTACTAAACTTGTAAACAAAAACTTGTAATGGGATTAAGTATTATTAATATAATATTATTATTATCAATGTTAGGACACTTTATACACAGCGTCATCTAGCCTAAAATAAGCACCTTAATGTGATATGGATACTAAACAACGGATATAATACTTATTTTAAATATTTTTTTTAGACACATAACAAATAATCGTGTTCAGCACACAAAGATTTGTCCTGGGTAAGAATCGATAAACTGTATTAATAACGGAGAGGATGGCCCTCACTGTCTATCACTTCTTGAAGACGACTTTTCACCCCCGACACCATATTAAAACATTTTGCATTAGTTCCCAAGTTCTGTTTACCTCTTCATCCAATATTTTTTTTTACTTTATTTCACTTGAGTCCCAGTTTAAAACCATCTGACCCCATAAGTTTTCTATAGGGTTAAGATCCGGGCTTTTAGCCGGCCACTCAAACACCGTTATATCTTCTTGTGCATTTAGCCAGTCTTGCACAATTCGGGACCGATGCACTGAAGAGTTATTCTGAACCAGGTAAATTTGTCCTTCTGGATATGCGACCCGCACTGAAGGCAGCATTACGTCATTCAACACTTCAAGGTATCGCTCACTATTCATGCGGCCACCTATTTCCACTAGCTCGCCTGGGCCCATTAAAGACATCCATCCCCAGTAACCTAAAATAATAAACCTTTTCAAATGTGTTGCAATATGTAAATCAATATCAGCAGCAATAATAATTAGAAATATTCAATATATATATATTATATATTTCTATATATATATATACACGCTGATTTTATCATCGTCAGCAGTCGAAAGGGTTCGCTCTCGGATTAATATTTGGATTCCTTTTTTAACATCTAAATTACTGTACTGATAATAATAAAAAAAATTGTCATTTCTGTAATTCTTCTCACTCGATCAAGTTTAACATTAGTAGCAGTACGATATTTCATTGATGAATTGACGCGGACGGGCGCGGCGCCCTCGCCAGGCTCAAGGCTGCACGTCTCGCACACACACATCCATCCTTCGAGCGCTTCTAAGTACCGCGCAAATCATGTGTTAGGGAGCAATGACCCCTCGCAGCCACTATGGCCAGTATCACTACGAAACATACCTACTTGAACATAAAATACACACTCCAATTTCTCCTTCGTACTTTACACGGGCTTAGGACCGTTGTAATACCTACTTTATTATTAACAATAGCGACTTAATGACTTTTGAACTATGTAATAATAATAATAAAAATACACTGAACTACAACTGACTGCGAGCTATTTACAAATAAAATCAAACTTACATACCTATTTACAGTTTACTTACACTATTTTACAGTTCTCTGTACCGAAGTAACTGCTCGATATGGAGTCCTTTCCTTTCGATACACAAACGTGCACGTGTTAATTGATTGTCTTTCAACTTGTTCGATGTGTCTCTATCACTTTTCACAGTAGTTCTTCGCGGGTTTGATGACTTCCATTTGGGAATAATCATTCAAACGTCCTCGGGCTTGTGCATGTAACGGTGTCCGGAACTGTCCGTGGTCGAGTAAGCGCTGGGTTGCAGCCAAGATGGTCCCGCGTGTCGGCATTTGAGGATCACTGACTCCTCGTAGCCGTAACGCATTTAAGTGCTCCGGCTGGGAGTACAATCGCCTAGCCTCTTGTAGGTTGTGGTTAGCAATGGCATACAATTGTACCATTGCTATACTCCACGTTCGAATATTCGTACTGACGACTCATTTTACTCACTGACACACACGATTACGCAACAGACACCCACGCTGTCACGAGGTGTACTGGACAGGCGAGCCGCAGCCCGCAGTGTCGGCGAGGTGGGGGCCGGCGGCGGCGTACGCTTGCTTTGTGCCAGCGCATTGTTGAATGAAAACGAACTGTACCGTAACTACCGTTGTAAAACTTAAGTATTTAAGAGAGGGGTGCATGGGTCAGATCCTCCACGCGGTGCACCCCGGGCAACGGCAGTGGCTGCAACTCTGCGGCAACATACCGTAGAGTTGCAGCTACTACGGCTAATTCTGGCCAAGGTGGGGGTCTTGTCTCCTCAGATTGTGAGGAGCACAGACCCACCACGGTGGGGGCCTTTACAGGCCCAGGTCTCTCCGCTGACACTCTGCAGAGCAGAGTGCTGCTGTGCGGAGAAGCCACCAGGGCGACGGGTCCGACATCACTGAGATCATCAGCGGTGTCCGACACGGTCTCGTAGAGGCCACCGTTCGGCCGAACCCCGCCTGGCAACAGGCGGGAAGCCGGTTCTTTGGAACCACGAGGAAGAAAACCTCGTTAAAAAATCACCAACGGGGCGGGCGGAACGGTCTTGTGAAGACCCCCGCCCGGCCCAGCCGTAATCCTGAATTGACAGGACCGGTGGCCCCTCGGGGCCGCGAGGATGAACACCTCTATAAAAAATTAACCCAATCCCAAGCTCTGACACCCGGTGAGGGGATGAATCGTGCAGGGGAGCTGTCACGCCTAGGGTGTCACCATCGTCGGAGGACGTAAAACTCAAAAACTATGGCTAAGGAAACAAACGTTTTTATTACCCAAGGGGGAACCGGCAGCGATGCTGACTGCGAACACCCTGCTGTGACTGGGGTCGGGCTCGGGCCCGGAACCAGTCATGGCGACCCCCGCCCGGGATCTTCCCGGGTGGTATTTGGGAGGGGTCACCAAAGCCCGATAGGCCAGGGGGTGTGCCTTAAAACCACCCCCCAAACCGACGCGGAGGTCGCGTCGACCGCTGCTGGGACTGACGTTGTTCCCAACAGCAAGGAGGCGGCGGGTTCTTCCTCACGGAAGACCCCAGGGAAAAGGACCCTCGATAAGAGGGCGCAAAAGGCGGGGCCGTCACGCGACAGGAGCACTAGCTGCTCCGGGCGGGGCAGCGAGACGAGCACCGAAGAGGGGGTGCCGCCGAAATATGTTGCGATGACAACCAGGGGTCAATACCGGAAGACTTCAAAGCCCCCGCCCCTACGGTGCCGTTCCTGCATAGCGGCAGGGACAAGGAGGTGCCAGCCGCGCGGGAGCTCATGCTGGCTCTTACCCGAATTGCGGAAGCGATGAAGGGTGGCACGAAAAACATGCCGGGTAAGAGGCAGATAGTGAAGACGGCCGTGACTCACGCTACGTCTTCACTTGATGAGCTCCTAGCGCGGAGCGTACCCGCGGAGGAGCAGAAGCTTCGGGGTCAGGTGGCCAGCCTGGAGGCGGAACTTGCCGCGTCCCGGCAACAGATGGAGGCCCTGCGACAGGAGGTCGCGAACCTGACCAGGTTGGTCAAGGGGCCCCCCGGGACCCAGACGGAGCGTCCCATGGCACCTTCCCCGACTGCTGGCCCGTCACCAAGGATGGCAACTAAGAGCGCATCCAACGCGGCGCATGGATCACCGCCACGGCCTGCAGCTACGGAATCGCCGCCACGGCCTGCGGCTACTCTCACCGAGGTCATGGCGGCAATCGAGAGGCGCCTCGGCGTCCTAGAGGACCGGGCGTACCACCCTGCGCTGACGCAGCCCGCGTTGTCCTACGCGGCTGTTGCCGGCGCCGGCGTTGCGCCCCGCCCTAGAGGCAGGCCTCCTAGCCGCCCCCCCCTGCCCCCATCCGCTGTCCCAGCGAGGCGACCGCCGGCCGAGGCTGCGGCTATCTCGCGGAAGGCCAAGGGGAAGGGCAAGAGGAGTGCCACCCCCGCTGCCCACAGGGCCGCTCCCGCTGTTGCTCCCGCTGCTTCTATACATCCCGCCAGGCGGGAGGGATGGGAAGTAGTGAGTGCTAAAAAACAGCGAAAAAAGAAAGCGGCCAAAGCTGCCGCGGCGAAGGCGCCGAAGAGGCCCCGTCCCCCTCGCTCCACCGCTGTCGTCCTGACGGTGACGACAGTGGGCGCGGAGAAGGGAGTGGTGCACGCCGACGTCCTGAGGACCGTAAAGGCCTCAGTCGACCTGAAGGCCCTCGACATTCAGGGGGGGCTCCGGTGCAAGAACACTCGCACCGGCGCTCGCCTCCTCGAGGTCTCCGGCGCCTCCAGCGGCTCCAAAGCTGACGCCCTAGCGGCCAAGCTTAGGGAGTCGCTGGACACTGAAGCCGTCCGCGTCACCAGACCCATCAAATGCGCGGCATTGCGCATCTCTGGTCTGGATGACGCGGCCACAACGGAGGAGATTATTTCCGCCGTCGTGGAGGCGGGTGGCTGTCCCCATGACCAGATTAAGGCTGGAGAGATTTTCTTCAGCCCCACTGGCCATGGCACGACAGTCGTCCAGTGCCCCGTCACGGCGGCAGTGAAAATAGCGGACGGACGAAGCCTCCTTGTAGGGGGCTTCTTAAAGGCGCAGGTGCACCTCCTGCGTGCCCGGGAAACGAGATGTTTCCGATGTATGGTGGTAGGGCACGTAGGAGTGCAGTGCACAGCGGAAGACACCGTGGGCGATCGGTGCTTCCGCTGCAGCCGGCCCGGCCATAAGGCCAATGGCTGCGAGGCCCCGCCTCGCTGTTATAGGTGCGAGGCGGAGGGCAAAACGGCGGACCATAGGGTCGGCAGCCGTACCTGCGCTGCCTCGAGGCCAAAGCCTCGTCCGTCCGCTGTAGGCAGCGGGGGAGCCGCTTCTGCGTGGCCAAGTTCGCGGCGGGATGCTGACATGGACGTCCATTAATGTACGCCCATGTCCGCATCCTGCAGGTGAACCTGAACCACTGCCGCGCTGCTCAGGATCTTCTGTACCAGAGCATCGCGCAGTGGTCCATTAACTTGGCCGTGGTCGCCGAGCCGTACTACGTCCACCCGGGAAGCCCGGTGGACCAGGACGGCTCGGCCTGTTCTATTTTTGGGGGTTCCGCCGTGGACACCTCGCGCCTTGCATTGATTGCAAGCGGCCGGGGATGTGTTGCGGCGGAATTTGAAGGGTTTGCTGTCGTGTCGGCCTACATCTCGCCGAACATTGACGAGTCTCAGTTTGAGCTATGGCTCACTGAGCTCGACGTCGTCTTCGCTGCGTGCCGTCCTCGCCCTGTCCTGCTCCTGGGAGACTTCAACGCCTGGAGTGAGGCGTGGGGCTCCCGGGAAACCAGGGACAAGGGGAGGCTTCTTGAGGACTGGACCAGAACACGTGGTCTGGAGGTCCTCAACCGGGGGAATGTCGTCACCTTTTGGCGGCGAGGGGGGGAATCGATCGTAGACGTAACGTTCGCATCCCCTTACCTCGCCCGCCGTATTACAGGCTGGCGCGTGGAGGAGGGTGAGGAGACGCACTCGGACCATCGGTACATCCGGTTCGATGTCGTCCCCTCACCTGACCTCCCACAGCCGGTAGCAAATCCCCCGGATCCACGTTGGGCACTTCACCATCTTGATCGGGAAGCTCTCCTGGAGGCATCCATCGTGCAGGCCTGGATTCCGGCACCGGACCAGCCTGCCGATGTGGATGCCGAGGCGGAGTGGTTCAGGAGAGCCATGTCGCAAATCTGTGATGCGGCGATGCCTAGGGTTACACCCAGACCGACCAGGAAGCAGGTGTACTGGTGGTCGCCGGAGATTGCAGAGCTGCGCGCAGCATGCATCTCCGCCCGCCGCCGGTACACCAGGTTTCGCCGGAGGCATCGCCGCCCAGACGACGCGGCAGCCCGAGGCGGAGCTTTTTCAGGCATACAGGGACGCCAAAGGTATTCTCCAGGAGACGATAAAGCGGGCCAAGACGGCGGCCCGCGAGGAGCTCCTGGAGACACTGCAGCAGAACCCATGGGGGCGCCCGTACCTACAGGTCAGGGAGAAACTCCGACCTAGGGCGCCCTCACTGACCCAGAGTCTCCAGCCGCAGCAGCTGGAGCGGGTCATGGGCTCCCTGTTTCCGACGAGCGCGGAGGAGCACGTCCCTCCGCGCATGGCTTCGTCTCTGCCCGACGCGGATAGCACCAGCGAAGACGACGTACCCGAAGTCAGCGTGGGGGAGTTAGGTGCGGCAGTACTCCGGCTTAAACGCCGGAAAATCACCGCCCCTGGACCCGACGGCATTCCTGGCCGTGCATGGGTCCTGGCCCTCGGAGAACTCGGGCCTCGACTGATGGGGCTCTTTAGCGCATGCCTCGAAAGGGGCCAGTTTCCCAAGGTGTGGAGGACGGGGAAACTGGTCCTGATCCGTAAGGCGGGGCGGCCGGTGGACTCACCGTCCGGATACCGGCCGATCGTGTTGCTCGACGAGGTGTGTAAGCTCTTTGAGCGAATTATCGCGGAACGCCTCGTCGAGCATCTCACGAGTGTTGGGCCTGACCTGGCGGATAACCAGTTCGGTTTCCGTCGGGGACGCTCCACCGTGAGCGCGATCATGCGCGTGAAGAGCCTGACGGAGGAAGTAGTCTCGCAGGGCAAGGTGGTGGTGGCGGTATCTCTTGACATCGCCAACGCGTTCAACACCTTGCCATGGAGCTGCGTTAGGGAGGCGCTCGTGTATCACGAAACGCCTCTCTACCTCCGTCGTATTGTCGGGGCCTATCTCTCGGAGAGGGCCATAACTTTCCCCAGCTGGCTCGGGCCAGCTCGGCGAGATGTGTCGTGCGGTGTTCCGCAGGGGTCGGTCCTGGGGCCGCTTCTGTGGAACATCGGCTACGACTGGGTGCTGCGGGGTGCGTTGCCTAGGGGCGTCGGCGTAACGTGCTACGCCGACGATACCCTCGTCACGGCGCGGGGTGCAACGTACCAGGAGGCAGCACTCAAGGTCACGACGGGTGTTGCTCGAGTCGTGGGTCGGATACGACAGCTGGGACTGGAGGTGGCCTTGCACAAGTCCGAGGTTCTGTGTTTTCAGACCTCGGAACGGTCCACCCGAAGGTTCCAGCATAAATGTGGGAGGCGTTAGCATCGGCATCAAGCCCTCGATGAAGTACCTAGGGATCGTACTTGATAGCCGATGGAACTTCAGACCACATTTCCGAAGTTTGGTCCCCAAGGTGACGCAGGCGGTCGCGCTTTCGCGACTGATGCCCAACCTAAAGGGACCCAACGCTTCTTACTTCACTTGCTTCTTACAACACTTCTTCTTCTCTGTACCTGGGGATCGTGCGGAGTATGGCCCTATACGGGGCTCCCGTATGGGCGGATAGATTGGCGGTCAAGGGGAACGTGACTCTGTTAAACAGACCACTTCGAATCTTGGCCGTCAGAACCATACGGGGGTACCGCACGATCTCCGGAGAGGCTGCATGTCTCCTAGCCGGGACCCCTCCATGGGACCTGGAAGCGAGAGCCCTTGCGTCATTGTTCCAATGGCACAAGGACGCGCTGGACCGGGACCACAGGCCTGCGTCTCGAGAAATCGAGGACCAGCGGTCCCAACTCCGCCAGGATCTCATGGAGTCATGGAGGGTGCGACTTGAGCAACCCAAGTGGGGTACCACCATCATCGCGGCGGTGAGACCGATCATGGACGATTGGCTGCAGAGGCAGCATGGTGACCTCACGTACCGTGCGACGCAGATCGTTGCCGGGCATGGATGCTTCAGTAGCTATCTGTTTCGCATGCATCGTGAGGTCACACCCCGGTGTCAACACTGCGAGGTTTCCGACGACGACACCGCACTCCACACGTTGGTGGAGTGCTCAGCGTGGGCGAGTCAGCGCCGGGACCTCGTAGTGGGTCTGGGCGTGGATACCCTCTCGCTGTAGACCATGCTTCAAGCCATGGTCTCCAGCCGGAGTAGGTGGAACGCGGCCGTGTCCTTCTGCGAGCAAGTCATGCTCGCGAAGGAGGCGGCCGGGAGGGAGAGGGAGCGTACCCTCCCCGCCGAGTTCCGTAGTCGGCGGCCAGGGCGCCCCAGACTCCGCGACTACGCCCAAGACCATCGACCTCCATGATCGGGGCCTGAGGACGGCGGAATCGCCATCCGCCGTCCTTACAGAAGCAGGCTAGAAGGGTTGCGTGCTGCGGGGCCTTTGCCCCATAGCACGCAACCAGATTCACTCACTGACGCGGGATAAAACCCTTCCCCAACGACGCGGGATTCTCGTCCCGACCCAACACCCGAAGAGACCACAGAGGTGGTCAAAGTCCGCCGGGTGCCACTGGACATACCCTCTGCTAGTAACCAGAGACGCCCGGCAACTGACGTTAGAGCGGCCGCGGCCTAGGGCCGCGGAATTAAAAAAAAAAAAAAAAAAAAAAAAAAAGTATTTAAGAGAGTGAGTCCACTACAACGGGTTCTCATTTGATGTCTAGAAACTAAAAATTTTTTTTTAGATTTCTAAAATAAATGTGTTTGTTTTTCAAAGTAATGCTGCCAGTTGGTTCAAAACTTATTCCGAAAGCGAACCCTTGCGTAGTGCTGACGGTAATAAAATCAACGTGTATATATATATATATGTATATATATATATATATATATTTATATATATATAAATATATATATATACAATATATATATATATATATATATATATTGATATATGTATGTATTAGTTTTATGTAATTATTAATTTATTTTATGTTAAAGAATATAATCATTTACTTACCTAATGTTAACCGCCCGCTTTTCTCAAGTCTAATACGTTTTTAGGGTTGAACCGTTGGCCACTTCTTCTCCATAAATTTTTTCGGCCATCTCTATCTGACTTGAAGCATTTTGCGTCGGTAAATATAACAATTTCGTTTTCTCAGTCGAAATTTAAATAAGGAGTAGCAAAATTTACTCGGTTGGTGCGATGATCGTCAGTAAGTTGAATCTTTCTGGCTGGCTTATAATTATGGATTTTCGCAGCGTGTAGATGTCGTCGAACAGTACTCAGCGACACTCCAAAAGTTTCATCACTTGAGCGCGTAGTTTTGAAGGGTGCCACTGAGTGAACTTCCACAATATCACGGTGCCGCTCTGATTCATGAGTGTAAGCAACTGGGCGAGGTCCTTGGCGTTCACATTTTATATCACCCGTCGCTTGATACCTTCGAATCCATCTACGCACTGTATGTCTCTGTAATGAAAATGATAATAAATAAAAGAAATTCCAAAAAACTAACTTGTAAATGAAAATGTAACAGGATTAAGCAATAAATAGGTATATAATATATTTTTATCGTAACTCTTACCGTTATGCCCATATCTCGTGCTATTTTCTTTATGCGTTGTTCTTGCTCCCAGAGAACAATAATTTTAGCTTTCAAAAATGTTGTTAATCGAACCATACTTTCAATTTACTCAAAAAACTGATCAAAAACTTAATAAATTGAATATTGGATAGAAACAGGCGTTACTTGGCGAAAATCCATGACAAAACAATGGTAAGTAAAAATTTTTTTAAGAAAAAACTTTTTAGCATTAATTAATAGCATTAATTTTTCGCAGAATCAAAAGGACAACAAAACGTCGACAATTGTTTCGCCTCTAAACGAGGCATTATCAAGACTGTCTCAGAGAGAACAGCCTGTTCTCTCTGAGACAGTCTATATATAATATTATGTATATAATATTACGAGGAGGATTAACACCAATGCAAATTACCACGAATTATAAAGTTACCTTCAATCACAGTTTAGTAAATAAGGCAAAGAAGTATTCTAATTGCAACCTTATGCCGCTGTCACAGATATTATAATACTATAGCCGCAGCTCATACAGCAGATAAGTTTTTGAAGTAAAACATGACGGTAGTGCAACAAGCTGTATCAAGCGTAATCTATTGAACTAAACGAGAAATCTATACTAATTTCAACCTTATCTTTTAGTCTATTGAGCAGTTATTATTATCACATATGGTGGAAGTTGAAATTTAAACCTTAAGGTCTAGAAAATTACACCGTAATCAACTTTGTTCGATAAAAGGAGTAATGCTATTCATATTTTCGCCATTATTATCAAGTGAACCGATAGCCTAGTGGTATAAGGCACGGCCTAGGTGATCGGCTGGCGCTGGAGATGCGAGTTCGTATCCTCAAACAGCACATAAATTAATGTGGTATTTTTTTGTGAGTAAATTGTATCTTGGTATACAATTGAGCCGAAAGACGAAAAATATCAGAAAATTACAAATTAATATAAACATGCAAAAAAAAAGGCGAACGATCGCATCACGTGACGTCATTCGTGAGTCATGTGACGCGGCGATATTCAGTATATTAAGTAAACATTTTATACTTCACTTAAGGTATTGTATTTTGTCAATAAATTTAGGTCAGGTAAAATTTCAAAATAAGTAACCCCAATTTAACTCAGATAGAAAAACTGTATACTCAACCAGAAATGGAAAGAGGAAAGAAAAAACCTAGAAATATAATTCGAGAAATAAATTAATATTGTTTATGCAATAAGCCTATCTTTTCTTACAAACCTCATACCTACTATAAAATTTGATTCCTTAAATATTAATTAACAAAAAGTTCTTAAGAAAATAAAAAAATAATTATATGAATAAAAAAAGAACTTGTGTCCGAGGATTTGAACCTCGGTTGCCGTGTCCACAAAGCAGCGGTCATAACCACTACCCCAACATGCAATATACACAATGATTCAAAAAACTTTAATGCTTTCATGTCATTATCAAGGGGGGTTCCTTTTCTCTGAAGCTGACTGTACCAGACAACTGGGATATTGTAGGAGTGACCTTTTTTCTCTGGTTTTTACTTTTTAGGAGTTGCAGTTCTTTTGCAACCAAACACCCTCTGTATTTAGCAGGGTGAGGTTGACCGCAGTGAACGTACTTAGGCTTTGCTTCCGCTGGCTTTGCGCAGTCTTTGGTGAAGTGCTTACCAGTGCATTTCACACATCTTGGTTCCTTGGCGCAATACTTTTGCGTGTGGCCGTAGGCTTGGCATCTCTTGCATTGTGGGAATAACTTTGATGTTTTCAACGACTGAACATCAACCTGAAAACCTAGTATGGACTTGATACGGTATATCTTGTCTATATTTTCCTCTTTGTCAAAGGAGAGCATAAACATGTTAAGGGGTTCTTTGTTCCTCCAACTCAATTTGTTAACAGCCTCTAGTATTTTATAACCCTGACCCTTAAGGTCTTCAACTATTCTATTTGGTAGACAGGTTGAGTGTAGGTTTTTAACCATCACCCTAATAGGTCTATCTTGTTTATTTTCGTATGAGTACCAAACACAGTTGTTTTGCAACAGTATTTTGGTAATAGCTCTAAACGATTCCTCGTCTTTGGCGTTTACTTTGACATTGGTTACGTTCATCATTTTGAGAGTGAACGATTCTTTGTTTGTCAATAGAAAGTCGTATAACTTTTGGTAGTTTTGTACGTTTTCGACAATTATTGGTGGGGGTGATAGTGGTTTTTTGGCAATGGGAATTGTACTGACCGGGGTATCCTTCGAGGTGTCGCTTTGGGAGAGTGGGGAGAGTGAAATATTTAACTTTCTTTTTTTCTTGCTTTTTTGACGTACCCACTCTGTCTCTCTAGCAAGGTCCTCTTCATCAGTCTCATACTGAATTGTTTTCTGAGGACCCTTTACGGCAGTGTCCACCTTCTCAGAGGTAGCACTCTTTTGTTCCTGAATCAGTTTCAGTTCATTTTGCAAAGTCTCAATCTGGTTGCTAAGATTGTTGATTAAGTTTTGCAGTTCTAGACGCTCATTCTGTTCTTCCTTGAATCGAGCATATAACGTATGTTCTAATTCCGTTTTCAAATAAATTTTATTTGGGGAATCCATGATTGATGCTGGTTATAATTAATAAATTATAACTTACCATAATAATGCATAAGCAGACGAGAGGTATTCAGGTCATTGCGCTAAACGTGACGACAAGCCGCGACGGATATCACAACATACGGACGAACAGACGGATACACATTTATTTAATATACAATTTTAATTAAGTAACTTGCGTTCAATATTTTATTTACTACAATTACTTATTTAGTCAATAATAACAAAGCATTACCTACTTAAATATATTTGCATTACCCCAGGCTAAAGTAGATACCTTATCAAACGAAATCAACCGCTTATCATCATTGCTTGAAAGTGCTATTTTATTTACATTCTGAGTGAATATTTCATGTTTTATTGACTTAAACAAAATATTTTTTTTTGCGAATGACATTGCAATTGTACATAACGTTTTTATAATCTAACATGTTTAAATTTTTCGTAACACTTTTTTTGTACCTTTTGCTTTCTTTATTGTTTTGTCTAAAGTTTTAATACAATAAAGCTTTGAACGCAGTCCCACAAATTCTTCGATAATTTTACCGCTCATTTTATCCTTAAATAGTCCAGGAACCTTCTTATTAATAATCGGCAAGTGAAATTCGTTGTTTAAGTCGTAATTGCTGGTATCAAAATATTTTAGAAAATGTTTATTGATATCTTGATAAATGTCATCGGTATTTACATCATAAATTAAACTATCCGTGTCAGTATAACACAATTGAATTCGGTTACTATAAAAAGGTTTTATAATCGAATAATGAAAGTCATACATATGACTTTTAGATAATTCCAATACAGTAAATCCTCCGCCGGGCGCCACTGGACATACCCTCTGCTAGTAACCAGGGACGCCCGGCAACGGACGTTAGAGCGGCCGCGGCCTTGGGCCGCGGAATTAAAAAAAAAAAAAAAAAAAAAAAAAAATACAGTAAATCCTATGTAAATTGGTTTATTAAGAATAATACGCGAAGGCTTCATTTGAATTGCCACTAGTCGATCAGAAAACACAGAGGCACTATGAAAATACGGACTGGCGACCAATTTCTCAGCACAAGTAGTCTTTTTTGTTTTATTGTTCAAGTCACACCACTTGTTTACTAATTTAACATCTATTCGATGTTTATTATTTTCCAGAGTCTTTCCAAAAATACTTATGTTTAATAATTTAAAAAAATCTTGTTCAAACGTTGATTCTGCTTTTTGACGTAACTGGGTATTAATATGAATATATTGTTTTAAAAAACTACTTTGCTTAAACACAATAGCGCGATGAATCCTTTTCAATATTAAACCGTGTTGTAAACACTTTTGTAAATGTATGTAATAAATAACATAATGATATTTATCGTATAAATTCGGTATTAGTTTTTTATTCTTACCACCGGGTGGCAAACATTTTTCTGGACAAAATGGAAAGTCATTGTGTTCAGCGTGTAAACTATCTGGATATATTAAATCAACTTCTAGAATGTAACCCTTTTCTGCGGTATCACTAATATCCATCAAATTCAATTGTAAACTGTCTATTTCTTGTCTACTCATAAAACTGAAATCGGAATAGGGTAGGGTAGGTAGGGACCCATACTATATCCATATAAATTGTTACAGTCTAAATAAAGATTGAGTGAATTTGAACGAGATGGATCATAACTATTTAAATATTTATGATTGGCTTTAACATGTCTTTTGATGTTTTTTTTAAATTATTAAACATAAGTATTTTTGGAAAGACTCTGGAAAATAATAAACATCGAATAGATGTTAAATTAGTAAACAAGTGGTGTGACTTGAACAATAAAACAAAAAAGACTACTTGTGCTGAGAAATTGGTCGCCAGTCCGTATTTTCATAGTGCCTCTGTGTTTTCTGATCGACTAGTGGCAATTCAAATGTAGCCTTCGCGTATTATTCTTAATAAACCAATTTACATAGGATTTACTGTATTTTTTTTTATTTATTTTTTTTTTTTTTAATTCCGCGGCCCAAGGCCGCGGCCGCTCTAACGTCCGTTGCCGGGCGTCCCTGGTTACTAGCAGAGGGTATGTCCAGTGGCGCCCGGCGGAGGATTTACTGTATTGGAATTATCTAAAAGTCATATGTATGACTTTCATTATTCGATTATAAAACCTTTTTATAGTAACCGAATTCAATTGTGTTATACTGACACGGATAGTTTAATTTATGATGTAAATACCGATGACATTTATCAAGATATCAATAAACATTTTCTAAAATATTTTGATACCAGCAATTACGACTTAAACAACGAATTTCACTTGCCGATTATTAATAAGAAGGTTCCTGGACTATTTAAGGATGAAATGAGCGGTAAAATTATCGAAGAATTTGTGGGACTGCGTTCAAAGCTTTATTGTATTAAAACTTTAGACAAAACAATAAAGAAAGCAAAAGGTACAAAAAAAGTGTTACGAAAAATTTAAACATGTTAGATTATAAAAACGTTATGTACAATTGCAATGTCATTCGCAAAAAAAAATATTTTGTTTAAGTCAATAAAACATGAAATATTCACTCAGAATGTAAATAAAATAGCACTTTCAAGCAATGATGATAAGCGGTTGCTTTCGTTTGATAAGGTATCTACTTTAGCCTGGAGTAATGCAAATATATTTAAGTAGGTAATGCTTTGTTATTATTGACTAAATAAGTAATTGTAGTAAATAAAATATTGAACGCAAGTTACTTAATTAAAATTGTATATTAAATAAATGCGTATCCGTCTGTTCGTCCGTATGTTGTGATATCCGTCGCGGCTTGTCGTCACGTTTAGCGCAATGACCTGAATACCTCTCGTCTGCTTATGCATTATTATGGTAAGTTAAGTTAAACTATCTGGATATATTAAATCAACTTCTAGAATGTAACCCTTTTCTGCGGTATCACTAATATCCATCAAATTCAATTGTAAACTGTCTATTTCTTGTCTACTCATAAAACTGAAATCGGAATAGGGTAGGGTAGGTAGGGACCCATACTATATCCATATAAATTGTTACAGTCTAAATAAAGATTGAGTGAATTTGAACGAGATGGATCATAACTATTTAAATATTTATGATTGGCTTTAACATGTCTTTTGATGTTAAAGCCAATCATAAATATTTAATATTTAATTTTTAATCATAATAATTAATATTTAATCATATAATTTAATATTTAATCATAATTATTTATAACCGTAAATAGTTAAACCAAACTGCTTACAGACAACGCAATAGGTAAACGTAAGACTGTACTGTTTATGAAATAACTCTATCGCTAACTAACAGAGCATCTTTCAACGCAATTACGACGCAGGAGATCGCAGAGAGCCGACGGAACGGTAAACGTAAGACTGTACTGTTTATGAAATAACTCTATCGCTAACTAACAGAGCATCTTTCAACGCAATTACGACGCAGGGGATCGCAGAGAGCCGACGGAACGGTAGTGTATTGAACGGCATTAAAATGTGGAACGTTGGCTTAGGTAAATGAGTTTACAAAGAGTTATTGGGCATTCTATCCCACCGTGACTGAGGTTATCGAAGATAACCGATGGAACTAAGGTGGGGTAGAATGCCCAATAGCTCACTACTTCTGCATTCTCTCGCCGCCTTTTTAGTGATAAATGTTTTTCACAGATTCCGGTGAAGGTGAATTGGCCTGTGCTTTTTGAGACCCTGAGCTGAGCTGACCACGTATTCGAATATCCCACATTCGGATACGTGGTCATTATTTGCGCAAGCCAAATATGGATCTGATACATAGATTTTGCAGACACTCTTGAGTTTATTAAATTGCTTCTCTGTGACGTCGAGATAGCTGACATCTGCGTAGTCCAGAATGTTGCCGCACCGCCGCGGGAAGAAGAATAGACTGTGTAAGTGCGATTTTGGTAAAATGTTGCGTAATGCAAGGAACCCATTGAGGCCATTGGAGCCCATGACTGAGTGCTGTTTAGTAGTGTAGCGTAGCCTAAGTATATACTACTAACAGTTTGGTTTCACTAAAGGCAGGAACACAACGGATGCAGGAGTTGCACTTGTGAAACATATTATATTTGATGCCTGGGAGGAAAAGCAGGATACCATTCTTTTGTGATCTATCAAAAGCTTTTGATTGAGACTGACATGAGACAGACATGAGACTTTGTTATTAAAATTAGATTATTATGGTGTTTCGAACAGCTTATTTGGCTTACTTGAGTCTTACCTCACTGGCAGAGCACCAAAAGTAAACTTTAATGGCACCCCAGGGCGAACTATACTGGACAGAAAAATCCCAGTCGACTCGAGCTATCATTCTGAAGCTGAAGGCCTTAGGTTAGGCATTCTGAGGCACACATCCAAGTAACAATTACATGCTTTCATATTGGGACTAGAATGGTTTCAGCGTCCTAACATGGAAATGGTCCCGGTTACTATCACCAATTATATTAAAAAGTGCTGAAGTTAATTTATAAGGATGAGAGATTTCTCCAATTGAGTCTTGACATGATGGAATACTTACGCATTACGTGTTAACGAATAGCTAGTTAAGCAAGTAGAGTTTACTTACAGCACTATATCTCTATATTGTGTCTCGCCGCTCTGGATCAAGAAGGCGCCATACCAGTAACACGAGCAGATCGTGACAGCGGTTATGAACAGTCCCATGCCCAGCACCACGCATCGGCCGAGACGCACCCCTCCCGTACCCGAGGAGGTAGCGTCCAAAGTCTCGCGGAGCTGGTTGACAAACACTCTCTGAATACCTGGAATATATTTTATTATTATAATAATTACTCAGTTTACTTATAAAACTAGTACATTGCGCACACGGATAATTGACAGTGTGACGCTCCTTGAGTCTTGTAGCAAGAAGGTCTTAGTGTTGGGATAGCCTCACTGAGTCAAAGCGGCACTCACAGGGAGATTATTGCTCGATAAAGCAACAAGTGGTAAATTTGTTGCCTTCCTTACCCACGAGGTGGGACTTGCGGTGGACAGAAATAAGATCTAGGAGATTCCGGGCGGAACATCTACCATAACTGTAAACCCCAGCATTTATCCAAGCCTTGCTAATGGCAGGTAGGAAGCTCGGGGGGTCAGACCACCGCGCTTGAAGTAAAAAAAAGCGGCACTCACCCAAGCTCTGTACAGTTCGGAAGCCGAGGAGCGCCTCTACCGCGACAGTGGTGGCGAGCTCAGCGTCGCGCCGCTCGCGCTGCTGCGTGCCCTGCGACACCCGGCTCTCGAGCCACGTAGCGCCCACCATCTGGACCGTATGTACTATGAAAATACCTCTTCGTGGAACCTCGCCCTTTTGCGAATTTGAGGAACTTATTGACAAAGTTCTATGTAAACTTGGAAAAACTAATAAGTACCTAATAGTATGTGGAGATTTTAATGTCGATTTACTTGTTAATACGCCTATGAGTTATAATATTTTAAATTTATTTAAATCACACAATCTTACAAACTTATTTTTGGAGCCTACTAGATATTGTGATACAATAGCCACTTGCCTGGATAATATACAACGTGTTTCATATTAGTGTGGTCATATCTCAAGGTTGCGTTGGGTAGGGCCTAAATAATATATTGCGCGGAGTCTTTAATTAATTTAATAAAATATTGACGTATAATGACGTAGTCGATAAATTTTCCTTTTTATCGATAGCTCATTGAAATGAAGCTCTAAGACTGCACTACAAAATAAACATATGGTTAGAATGAACTCTAGATTTGACCTCAAGTAGGTTTGCCAAACAGTGAAATAGATTCGGACAGTCTCGTTGTTACTCAAAATTTTAACCAACAGATAAAGTTACTTTATCAATAGTTATCATACAAAATAGTTTCCGAATCACAACTTGGGGTCAAAATAAAGAGTGCCTACTCAAAGTTATTTTTGAAGTTTTTCTATGAATTTATGTATCACGTGATTGTCGTGAATGTCACAACTCACACGTAATTTGTTGTCAACCTACTCAAATACCAGGAGCAACGCATTTGCTGTCGAAGAAAAGAGAAGAAACATTTATGTTCTTGTCTTCCTTAAATTTACACTTTTTATAAATTGGTTCCGCACAGATATTTAAAATACAACTGCTGTTTGTGTAGAAGTTTATGTTGTAGCTGTTGAGAACGCTGGTGGGTATAGTAGTATGTAGGTATTCAGTTTCGGGATAGAGAGATCGTGGATGCCAGTCACTGCACTACCATATCCTGAACTCTCTTTCGACTCATTTACCATGAAGTAAATGATCTGCAAGGTGTTTGGTTATTTTTGACCGACTTTAAAAAAGAGTAGGTACTTAGGTTCTCGATTCGTCATGATAATGTGATGCATAAAAGTTCATAAAACATTATCGCTAAAAGTGGCAACTTGTATGGTTGAACGAGGATATCAGAAAAAGTAGGAGGTGTTGGTGTCAGTTTCACTAATATGTATCTTAAGGACCCCTAAAAATTACAAAGAGGACCGCCCACTTTTTTGATTGGAACCGCTTTGAAGAAACTAGGTATCAGTAGCGATGTCGGCATATATCAAAGACGTACACGTCACAACACGTAAATTTTACCACAAAACCATATTATTCCGGTGTTGCAAGTTAACGCAATGTTCTTCATAAACGGGGACTTTGTTAGCTTTTTTTATGCTGGATATTTGTTCATTTTAGCAATTGGTAATAAATTACTAATCTTAGACTACATGGATAAAGAAAGTCGCTTTTTCCGTCTGTCTGTCCTAATGTATGTTTAGTTCTTCAAAACTACGCAACGGATCCAGAAGCGGTTTTTTTTAAATGGGTTTAAGTAGGTTTCGAAATGTATTTACATGCATACTATCATGAGAGCGACGCCGCTGGCATTCAACAATTTTATTTTATTTCATAGGTCTTAGGGAAATATCCTGTGTTTATGGTAAATAATAATTATGTTATTATTTATCTCTTAAATTATTTTATACTAGGTACCTACTAGCTTTTTTTCATAAATAAAACTAAGTACCTACTTGGTACTTTTATTAGATTTTTACCAAAATTACGACGTAATTCAAGGAAATAAGACATTGGACTTGGACAACACTTACAATTATCTAATTTCTTTTCAGTTGCAAGTAAACTTTGATATTAGGCGTACGTAGTAATCTGTGTTAATCGATCATGGCGTATTTAAGTAATAGTGAATATTATGAAATGATACTTTGCGTCGGGGCAGCCGATGGCAGTCTGCGTGAAGCTCGTCGCCTTTATCGAGAAAGATTTGTGGACAATAGACTCGAAGGTGAACGGCGGCGGTTACCATCTGTGGAGTGCTTCCGAAAAATGGTGAACCGTTTACATGACACTGGTTCTTTCCGTGGTTCCCGCTCAGATCACCACCAGAGCAAGAAGAAAGTATTCTCGAGCATTTTCAATCCAATCCCAGAACAAGTACTCGCCGCGCTGGAATTGTTCTGGGAATGAATCATTTGAGAGTATGGCGCGTGCTAAAAGCAGATGGTCAACATCCGTACCACTTCAGGCACACCCAAGAACTGACACCAGCTGATTTCGTACCACGTCTCAACTTTTGCCAGTGGTACCGAGAGGAAGCACAACGATCCCCTAGTTTCGCGAACCGTATTTTATGGACCGATGAAGCCTCTTTTACTCGTGCTGGTATCAGTAACCAGCATAACGAACATGTATGGACTCATCAGAACCCACACGCATCTGCAGAAAACAACTTTCAGCATCAGTGGCGTGTTAACATTTGGGCGGGAATAATCGGAGATATTTTAATTGGTCCTTTCGTGCTACCGAGTTCGCTAAACGGTGAAACCGAACTTGAAAACTTGCCTGTAACATTGTACACAAATATGATGTACCAGCAAGACGGGGCGCCAGCACATTATGCGAGAGATGTACGGGCGTATTTAGATGAGCGGTTTAACCAGTGGATCGGACATGGTGGTCCCATACCTTGGCCTCCGAGGTCACCGGATCTCACACCACTTGACTTTTTTTTGTGGGGCTATGTCAGAAACAAAGTGTGCAGTGCGGTATGTCTCACGCATGAAGATATGGAGTCTAAAATATTTGATGCATTTAGCAGTGTAACTCCAGACATGCTGTGTAATGTAACTGCCAGCATGATGCGACGGACCCAACTGTGCATTGATCAAGGCGGCGAACATTTCGAGCCCTTACTTTAGTACCTACTTTTTAGTTTAGTGTTTATTAGTATCTTAGGTAGGAAGTGTATTTTTTATTAAATTCAATAATGTTTATCTAAGTATCGTGATATTAGTGAGTTAGTTATGTTTATTGTGGAACACAGTACCTACCTATCTACCAGGATGACATGCACAATGAAATCGGTAAGTTTTTGTTGTTTAAAGTCCACAACCTATCATTACTACAAAATAGTATTCTGTACCAGGAGCATATGAAATAAGAGTTGTTTACGATTCATCGAAGGGGACTGAACCTTACGACTAAATTTGACCCTAGGTAGTGTTGGGTTTATAAAATATCGATTAAATCAACAAATCAATTAAATTTACATGACACCTTAAAAGTTTTAACTAAACTTGTATTTGCAATTTTGTCCATGCGTATAGTTAACTCAACGCGCATGTGTAACGAGGGTCAAATATGACCACACTAATATGAAACACGTTGTATACAGCGATATGTTGCCAGAAAGTAAAAGTATTATAAAAAAGCTAGATTCATACCATTGTGGGCAAATAGCATCTTTTAAAATCACTAAAGAAAAAGTTATAAAACGTAAAATATTATGTGGACCAATAACTGGTGACCGCTTGGAACGTATGAGAGTTGGACTTTGCAATAAAATTCCATTCTTAGACACTGGCTTAGATCCAAATGTAATGTATAAATTATTTTTTAATTCTTTTTACAACGAGTTCAACTCCATATTCAAGTCTAAGGAGGTCATGATTAGTGATAGTCCTACTTTCAGTGAATGGGCCACTGAGGGTATACACAAAAGTAGACAAACACTTCATGAACTATACTCAGAAAGACAGCTTAATAGATCTGTTGAATTTCTAGATTATGTTAAAACTTATTTAAAAAAGTTTAAAGAAGATTGTTTAGCAGCTAAATCAAAATATATAAGTGATAAAATCTCAATAGTGCAGACAAAGTTAAATCTACTTGGAAAATTATAAACGCGGAAAGAGAAAATTCAACAAAAATTAAATGATAATAATTTTAAACTTAATATAAATGGTAAAATAACAACATCAGACTTCGAGGTCGCTAACGAATTTGAATTTTTTTTTCTCCGGAATAGGAATTCGAATCTACAGGAGTAGATTTGACAAAAACCTCTTCAACCCCCATTGCAGAATCTTTGTTAAAAGCAAACGTTCCTTGTTGTAACGTTATATTTAAATTCAGTAAAGTTAACATAAACACCATCTTAAAAACTTTTAAATCTTTAAATATCAAGAAAACAGCTGACCTCTGGGGCATCTCTGTGTATTTAGTAAATTCTTTTATTGAAATGGTTGCTCCTGAACTAGTAATAATATTTAATAATTGTGTTGATAGTGGTGTGTTCCCTGATTTAATGAAATCTAGTATATTAATTCCCCTGTTTAAATCGGGTAGTACTTCAGATCCGTCCAATTTCCGTCCCATTTCTGTACTACCTACATTTAGTAAAATTTTTGAAAAAATTATGCTTAATCAAATGCAAAATCACTTTAACGTTAATAAACTATTACATACAAAACAATTCGGTTTCACTCGTGGTCGGTCCACCACTGATGCCGGAATTAAATTATTGGAGAATATATACAGGGCCTGGGATGAGTCATATGATGCTTATGGTGTATTCTGTGACTTATCTAAGGCCTTCGATTGCGTTCAACACCAGACTTTAATTAAGAAACTTGATCATTACGGAATCCGGGGGACGGCCTTGAATTTCGTCAATTCTTACTTAAGTGATAGGGTCCAGAAAGTAGTGATCAATGGTAAACAGTCACCTGGTTCTCCTGTAGCAATGGGAGTACCGCAGGGTTCAATTTTGGGACCTTTTCTTTTTCTAGTATATATTAATGATCTCCCTCACCTCATAAGAGACGACCACGAGGTAGTTTTGTTTGCTGATGACACTTCTTTAATATTTAAAGTTAAACGTGGACAGCGCGAACTTGACGATGTAAACATTGCCCTCTCTAGGATAGTCCACTGGTTTTGTGCTAATAATTTATTATTAAATGAAAATAAAACTAAATGTGTAAGATTCACCTTACCTAATGTAAGACTTGTTAAAACCAGTGTTAAGGTTAGGGATGATATAATAGAATTGGTCGATGACACTGTCTTTCTGGGCATAACGTTAGACTCCAAATTGCAATGGGGGCCTCATATCGGGAAAATTTCGGCCAGGCTCAGTTCAGCAGCCTATGCTGTCAAAAAGATCCGACAATTTACAGACATTAAAACGGCGCGTCTTGTCTACTTCAGCTACTTCCACAGTATCATGACATATGGCATACTACTGTGGGGTAACGCTGACGATATTGAATGCATCTTTGTGTTGCAGAAGAGGGCTGTCCGGACTATCTATGGCATGGGGTCTCGGGAGTCATTAAGAGATAAGTTTAAGCATTTTAACATCCTTACAGTGTATTCACAGTATATTTATGAAATTTTATTGTATACCCACAAGAACAAAAGTAAATTTGTGAAAAATAGTGATAATCATAATCTAAACTTAAGAAATAAGGATAAACTGGCTGTTCCTAAATTTAGGCTTCATAAAGTGAGTAATTCTTTTGCGGGGAACTTTATTCGAATGTACTATACATTGCCAACCGAAATAGCAAATTTATCTGTCAATAAATTTAAAAAACTAATAAAACGTAAATTGTACCATAAAGCTTATTATAGTATTAATGATTTCTTAGATGACAAGGCTGCCTGGTTGTAACACGAATTGCTCCTTTCTAAATAACTCTATTAGATTTAAGATGAAATATTTTGAAAAAAGCCGAACTGAGTTTCTTGAGGGCTCTTCTCAGTCTCGTTGCATTTTGGAACCCTCGGTAGAGTCACACCAACTTTTGACGAATGTAAATAATTTTATAAAAATTTCAAAAATAATAAACGTTATTTTATTTTATTTTATTTTATCGTTTGGATAATTTTTTTTAGTAATGACTATGAACGCGATAGTAACAATTCAAAGTATTCCATTTATTTTCCTTTCCGATCACCGTCCAAAGTTGGGTGGAACATGAGTGATAAATTTACTAGCAAGAGTACCGTTGAAATAATGTCTTATCACTCGAAGTTTAAGATATTGTTGTGAGTTTAATCGACACACACACAATACATGGCGATCCCCTCGGGCAAGAAGCCAGTAAGACACACATACTGGATTTTTTTTATTTGATAATTCGTATCTATGAGTTAGGATACATCTATGTCATTTTTTTCAATCTTTTCCTACACTACATACGGGCGTCAAAGAACTCCTCCGCCTCGTCGCCGATTGACAATGTTCCCAGAAGGCTGGCAGCATTGTGTTGTATGGCAATGCTTGAGAAGTGTGGATAATTACAAAAAAATAACCCAAAACAGTTTTATTGCACGGAACTTGCTCGCATTATCCTAACTTAAGATAAGATTGCGATTATTGCACTTACAAGGTTATTGCAGTGAACTATGAAGAAGACTTATAAATAGATCACAAAAACTGATGTCATCGGCGGGATTTTTGTGGTCGGAGTTTTTGTGATCTATTTATAATTTCTTTCTTAATATTTTAAGAATAGTTTAAGCAAACTCATTGCTTTGAAATACATAAATATATGAAGAAGACGTTTTCAGTAATGATTAGACACAGGATTCATGGTTTACATAATACGGATTGAAATACACAACTCCAAAGGACTTTACTACAAGTTTACACTACTCCGATACCGAAGATAATTTGATGTAAATTTTATGATACGCGATAAAAGATCGTTATTTTTATAATAATATAGGTCAAAAATAATTCAGAAGAATGATTTAAAATACATTTATTTATTTATTATTGGTAATTTCTTATTTAAACCTCATATTTTTGCCATTATGGAAGTTTTCTATTTATATTTCTCTTGATAACGTCTAATATAATTCAATTCAATTCACTTTATTGTACACAACATGTAGAATATACAAAAAGGAGATTTCACTTCAAGGAGAGTACAAATGGCAGCCTTATCGCTAAAAGCGATCTCTTCCAGACAACCTTTTGATGGATAGCGAGTTTAAGAAATTAAAAGGGGTAAAAACAACTATCACTCTAAGGAGAGAGAAGAATAAAGCTTAGTAAAGAAAGAAATAAAGATAAGACTAAATAGAATCAGAAAATAAACAAATTTAGTTAATGTTTATTAATAATGAATCAAAAAGAAGATAATAATAGTACTGTTACAATTATACATACATACAGATAGACCATACACATAATTCATATAAGTAAAAGTACACAGACATACCATACATAACTTAATAAACGTATTTATAGACTACATACAGGATGTTACGAAAGGGTTATATCAACCGGAAGCCAGCCCCATCAGCTGGTCGACCATAACCCGTTTCGATATATGACGACCGCCAAAGAAGAAAAAAAAAGTTGACTAAAAAGTAGACTGCTTCGGTGGCGTGGTTGGTAGTGCATCCGCTTTCGACGCCGGAGCCTCGGGTTCATACGTTTGTACCGAAGTCTGGGTGTTTCCTATGTATAATATGTCCTAACATATTTATTTTATTTAAAGTTCATCAAAAAATTTAAAAAGATATTTCAAATCAAAACAAACGTGTCCCAACGCTATGGCTTGACGTAGCTACAACTAGACAACTGGACAACTAGACAACAACGGAGAAAGGAGTTTAAAAATCAACAAACCTAATTGCCAAAAATAGAATAAAAAAATAAATCAGTAAAGACATGACATATCAAATACAAATACCAGTGCATTCCACAAATTTCTATGATAGCTCTTTTACTGTTGAAGCCACACGTTTGTGGAATGCACTGCCACTGCAGGTGAGACGCGCACAGTCACTGTCGTCCTTCAAGACCTTGTTGAGAGACCATTACTTTTCGCTTGTCTTATGATATTATGTTATGTTAATCCTGTAAGTCTCACTTTTTTATTATTGTGTACACTACCCGTATAGTAAGTTTAAGTCTATTATTTTATATTGTTTCTCCTTTTCCATCCTAAGGTTGCCTGGAAGAAATCGACTGCTTCGGTGTCGTGGTCGGTAGTGCATCGGCTTTCGACTCCGAAGTCTCGGGTTCGATTCCCAGGTCGAATCCAATATTTGTGTGATCCACAAATGTTTGTTTCGGAGTTTGGGTGTTTTCTATGCATGTTATGTATGTATTTAGAAATATTATAAGTATGTTTATTATATAGTATATTTATCAGTTGTCTAGATCCCATAGCACAAGCTTTATAGTTTAGTTTGGGCTAGATGACGTTGTGTGAGAATGTCCAAAATATTTATTTATTTATTTTCTAGGGGCTGTCAGCTATAAGGCCGCCCTTTGTACATGAAGCTGTAATTTGTTTCAATGTTGTTTTGTTATGTGGTGTACTGTAAATATTTTTTATGTTATGTTTATGTTATATCATGTCACTCAAAGGTAAGTAAACAAACAAGATATAAAAAGAATGAAATAATTACAAATAGTAAGTAATTATGCACACGACAGTACACAGTATTTTTAGGTATCAACGCTCACGGTACAACTCCCGGGCAGCGCTCAAATTGCCTTCTGATGCTCCTACACAAAGCATCATCTCGTAATACTCTTCGTTACTCAGAGCCATTACTACACAACACAATCACTATCACACACAACTTGACACAACTCACAAATTAACAGACTAAACAACTATTTAGCTACCTCACTGCACAAAGCAAAGAATGCAAATGAACTGACCTGTGACCTTGCTAAATGGTTTTAAATAAAATTGTAGGAAACTTCAAACGCCGACCGACGCCGACGGAGCGCTTCGTACGGCATCGCTTGATGCGAAACAGAGACAAAATGTTCCTACCAGGAGTGAGACGGAAGGCTTTTCACAGGCGCGCATTATTTATTATTTGTACCTATTTTGATGTCGATGACCGAAGCAGCTGATTTTGTTTTGTTGTTAAACAAGTGTGTATTTTATTCGGTAATAATGTTTTTTTTATGAACTTTTTTTTTCTTCTCTGGCGGTCGCCACATTTCGAAACGGGTTCTGGCCGACCAGCTGATTGGGTTGGCTTCGGTTTGATATAACCCTTACGTAACACCCGGTATAAGTTGTAGATAGTTAGTAATCTTTTAACTTAGTTTTGAAAGACGATATAAACTGCGCACGCCTGATCTGAAGCGGCAAAGCATTTCACAGGCGAACCGCCTGAGCCGTGAAGGATTGGTCCACGAAATTAAACGAGTGTGCTGGCACTTCCAGCGTCAAATTTGCCGACGACCTTAGAGACTTTGAATGTGTGTCACGTAGAAACCGGAACCGACCAATATCTCAAAAGATATTGGGGAGTACGAGGGTTTAAACAGTATACTGTATAGTAATGTAAGAATATGAGTATTACGGCGAAGGCGAATTGAAAGCCACGGCGAGTGTTCTGAAGAGCTCTTCAATCTGATCCCACCCTCTTCCTTCCGATCCCGAACAACGCGTGCCGGGCAGAGATGCCACTCACTTAAACATTCGTTTCTCTGCCGAACGATAGTGGCCTGGAACGCCCTGCCTGTGCACGTGTTTACTCCCACATATAATCCTGGGTTTTTTAAGCGGAACGTGAAGAGGCACATCATTACGTCGTCAAGTTGAGGGCCACTCTCTATAGTATTGTGTGCTGTGAGAGTGGCCCACAATCGCTAGACGTCGTCACGACTTACCACCAAGCGGGCGGCGTCAATTTGGCGAACCAAATATAACAAAAATAAAAAAACGTTCTTAACGCAGTTTGTAATTTCGAGAGGAGCTCCGTTAAAAATTATTTGGGGTAACTGTGTTAGATCAACACGATCCATCATCCTAGGACTGCCGACAAGAATAACTTGTGTCTTCGATGGGTTTACTTGAAGCCCATGTCTAATGAGCATTAGAGCATAGTCACAGATTCTCTCCAGATCCGTGTTGATTATAAAGAATGCTTCATACACTTCGTCTAGTGGCAACTGTGAGTAAATTTGAAGATCATCTGCATAAAGGTGGTAGGATGAACTAATTGTTTGGAGATCGAATTTATAAAAATTGTGAAGAGTAGAAGAGATAGAACGCCACCCTGCGGCACACCGACGGTAACATCACTCCAGGTGGAGATAGTGTCCTCCATGCGTGTACGTTGCCAGCGGCAAAGCAGGTAAATGCGAAACCAGGCAATCACTGTTAGAATCTCAAAATCCACGGAATTAAAAGCATTACTAAAATCCAGTAGAGCCAATAATGTAAGTTTCTCTTGGTCCATACCTAATCTTAATGTCCTCAGCGACATAAACTAAGGCTGTAACGGTTCTGTGGCTGGGAGGGAAACCTGACTAGAAGGGGTTGAGTAGGGAGTTTTGACAGAGGAAGGAATTGAGCTGAGTGTGGACTAGCCGCTCTAGAACTTTGGAGTAAAAAGGTAGGATAGAAATAGGGCGATAGTGAGAGTAAGTAGTAGGATTGCGAATTTTGGGAAGTGGGATCACTTGAGCTTCCTTCCAAAGTGCAGGAAAGGAGCTGCTGGAAATGGAGAAGTTTAGAATGTGAGTGATAATAGGTAGAATTGTAGAGTGATAATAGCACTAGATGTTATGGACATTACACTCTTCTTAACATCACAAGCAGTGAATTGATCGAAAACAAAAGGTGCGTAATCAGGAGCTGGAAGTGATGAAAGACAGTTCAGTGTGTTAACTTTGGTGGTCCCTGTAAAATCGGACGAAGAAGTGAAATTCAAATTAAGTGCTTCAAGGTCGACAGTTTTAGGAGACAATTCTTCTTTTGACTTCCCAACTCCTAAGATTCTCAAGAATTTCCATAGTTTTGGCGGGTCACCGTTTTTAATTCATCAAATATCAGTATGTGATGAATAAATTTAAAATAGTTAACAAGAGAATTATATATAGCTTTTACTGTTTACGGACAGTTCATATTACCCTGCAATAAACCAGTTATTGAACATTACTGCTTATAATTTCAACAAAAGAGTTCGTCAATAACCCTGTAAGTAAATATTACTGCTCAAATTGAAAAAAATCTCGCTATAGTATAGTAAGTTCATGTTACTGAATTAATTTTATAGTTGACTCCTGACTCCGGTAACGGACACTTACTGTTAAAACGTTCCGTTAACAATTTACGTAATATATATTTTTATCTATTATATAAATCTGGTAGTATATAATGAAATTCATATAAATTTTGCCCGGGGGGGGGGGTCGATATAACAATGTCTATTTCCCTAAAGGTAATAAATACGCCCACTTTTCAACAGTAACTTTTAGTTCCTAGTATGTTTGGCAGAATCTCGTCCGCTGATCGGCTGCTGGTGGTGCAACACTTTCAGGTGAGATTGGGTTGACCTTGGTAAGACCTTATGAACTCTTATGAGTTTAATCAAAAACCTCATATGAAGGATGTCGCAACACCATGTTGCAGTTCACAAACTTGACTCACTATAAGTATGAACGCAGTTGCGATCACAGTTAGTTTCCAATTGAAGAATAAGCCGGTACAGAATGCGAGGACCACGGAGCTGCCCCCTTGCAGCACGATGCCGACCTTGAGGCCTGTGGCGTTCTGCACGTCTGCGGTGTCGCCGCTCAGGCGGGAGCACAGCGCACCCACAGAGTTACTACCAATATCGAAGAAACCTATTTCCTACAAATTGTCAGTTACAGTTCACACAAATATCTTTATAATTATAATAGGTACACCTAAAATTATGACCTATAGTAAGATACTCGTACTTATACTGTAGTTAAAGCAAGTCGAGTTTCATAAATCAAAAAAGCATGTTGTCGAGATATCTGAGATGACATTGGTTCTGCAGATATGTTGCTGGCTCGTAGGCGGTAAACTTACGGTAAACTTTTAAGTTGTGCCGATGAGCCCTTGTTACTCGAATAATAAATAAATAAAATTAAACTGATATTGTATTTAGGTACCAATTTTTTTAGATTGTGTTAACACAGAGTTTAATTATTGTGTAAAAAAGTAATAGTGACCTGTCTCAGTAACGCTGCAAAGTATTGAAGTCTTAGTCGGGATGTCATCTTGAGTCCAGCCGTGGTGAACACAACACTCTGCAGCAGTATGCTCGACGCAGACACGACCCCTAACGCCAGCAGCAGAGCCGAGTACACATTAGCTAAGTAAATCTTCTCTTCGTCATCTTGAAGGATAACTATCTGCAATTAACTCAAGATTTGATATTTGCTCTTTGTGTATCACCTACACACCTACTGACCTATCATTCTTTTAGTGTGAATAGAAACATTCTAATATAGACATCATGATATGCCAGACTCAGTAGCTCTGTCTAATCATTTCAGTCTACAGATTTTAGGGAAATAGGTTCCCCTAAAATCTTAAGACAAAGCTGTGTTCTGCTAATTTAGAAGGAAGGTGACTGTGTTGGATTGATTGAAAAGCGCAGAAGAAGTGTACAGTAGTGGTACCAATATGGAAGACTGTTCCCATTTGTTGGCCTTTGTATAATATGTCGCTTATTGCCCGTAGTCCGTCGGGACAGTATTACTTATGGAGCAGGACCACAGCCACACTATCCATATCCAGGACCACGTACCTATGAACCAGAACTGTTGTGATCGATGGCTGCTGTAAGCTGAGAGGAGCTTACAGCAGTCACATAACTTTGAGAGTAACCCTCTAACTTACCATACTGGTGTAACCAAATATTACACCTATAACTGCAGTACAAGATCCTTGGGCGAGTGCCGCGACGGCGCCAGTGACAAGGTAAGCCCATTCCGGTGCATTCAGTTTCAATATCTGCCATCCGGACACTTCCCGACTATCCTGCACAATAAGTAAAATGGGTACGTCTGTTATAACTGGATTGCCAAAGTAGAGGTATTAAGTTAAAGTAAGTACTTCCTATATTCTTATTTCTTCTTTATTTCAGCAGAAATCAGGTACGTAGTTTGCTACTGGTAAGTAGGTACAGTATAGTATTAAAGTAAATTATAATTAGTATTCTATCTGTGCTCCTGGGTACTTCGCGTATCTTGCGGTACCAATTCCACGCACGAGTGTACCACGCAGTGGAACGAGATCTTACCTATATGCAGTCCATTGTCCTCAGCTGCTCCTACGTCCATTGCCATGCGCCCTAGGTACACACTCGGAAGAATCCCCTGTGGCACCGGCGGACTTTGGCCACCTATGTGGCATGTGTCACGCGTGTACTCCCTCAGGTATGTACTACTTACTTAGTGGTTATAGAACAACACGCGAGCACGCAACACGCAACTTGGTGTCAACTGTTAGTTTGCGTTGTTTTATTTTAAACCTTCCCTGAACTTCTACAATTCATTTAGGAATCAAAATTAGGAATATCGGTCAAGCCGTTCTCGAGTTTTAGCGAGACAAACGAACGGCGATTTATTTTTATTTATGTACTAGCTGTTGCCCGCAGGTCCGCCTGCGTGTTACTTTAGATCTACATAACTTTTTTATTTATGAAGCGATTGAAAACCAAACCGCAAGTTCAAATCAAAAAATCAAATCATTTCTGAGATTAGCGTGTTCAAACATTCAGACAAACAGACAAAAGTTCTAAAACCATTAATAGTGAACTCCACTGCGGGTGACGTAACCTGTTCTGAAGAGCTCTTCAATCTGATCCCACCCTCTTCCTTCCGATCCCGAACAACCCATGCCGGGCAGAGATGCCACTCCCACACAGTGGATAGCATGTTCGCGAGAACCGAGCGTTTTAAACGTTCGTTTCTCTGCCGAACGATAGTGGCCTGGAACGCCCTGCCTGTGCACGTGTTTACTCCCACATATAACTCTGGGTTTTTAAGCGGACCGTGAAGAGGCACATCAGTAGGTCGTCAAGTTGAGGGCCACTCTCTATCGTATTGTGTGCTGTGAGAGTGGCCCACAATCGCTAGACGTCGTCACGACTTACCACCAGGAAGGCGGCGTCTATTTGGCGAACTGAATATAAAAAAATTAAAAAAACCTACGACAAACTTATTATTTGCGGTTGGTACAGTACTCGGGTCTAGGGATCGAACCGCAAAATTAAGTTTGTTTTTTATTGTATATACTTTTCCGGGATAAAAAGTACCCAGTGTGGTGCCCAGGATATTAAAGAATAATTTTACCAAGTTTCATCGTAATCGAACCAGTAGTTTTTGCGTGATGCCTGAACAAACAGACAGACAGACAGACAAAAATTTTTTTAATCACATTTTTGGGTTCGGTGTCGGTCTAGTAACACCCCCTGCCATTTATTTTTTTGATATCTTCAATGTACAGAATTTTCACTTCTACAGATTTATTATAAGTATAGATATAGATATATACAATATACACCTCTGCCCAGTGTGATAAGAGACTAAGAGACAGACAAGAAATATGAATTTTATGAAAATTCTAAGTTTTACTTAAATTTGCCGTATATCGTTACTTCTCAGAATTTGATCCTTAACAGCAACACTATCGTATGGTGAAATAATATAGAGTGTGATTTTATTTCTAAATCAATGGGTTCGATTCCCAGCTAGGATTATAGGTTTTTAAAAAATCTAATGATGAGGTTTTAAGTTTCATCAAAATCGGGCTCGTGACTCCTTTGAGCATTTTTCGCTATTCCTTATAGTTCCGGATTTGGCCATCCAAGCCCACTTGAAAAATTCATCTAAAAATCTAAAAAAACATCAAATAAATATATTATTGCTGTCAGTAGTACTTTTCGGCGTTTGGCGGCCAAGCTGGCCTGTCACGCGGTCAGGGAGGGGATGGCCGAGTATCTCCGGCCGCATCAGTTGGGGTTTGGTACGCCGCGAGGCTGCGAGGCAGCTATCCATGCCACAAGGGCTTTTGTGATGGATGCGGACAATGCAAAGTGTGTGGTTTTGAAGCTCGATATTCGCAACGCCTTCAACACTTTGGAGAGGGACGTTCTGTTGAGCACTATTAGAGACAGAGTTCCTTCCTTCTTCCCTTTTCTTCAGCAGGTGTACCAGATGCCTTCAAATCTCGTCTTTGGGGATGAGCTTATACTTTCGCGGGTTGGAGCTCAGCAGGGGGATCCTCTCGGACCACTCGTATTTAGCCTTGCTATTCAGACGGTAATTTCCGAGCTCCGATCGCCCCTAAACATAATATGGTACCTCGATGACGGCACCCTTGGAGGGGGGCCCGAGGTGGTTGCTCAAGATGTCTCCGTTTTGGTTCCACGCCTCAGGGAGCTGGGGCTGGAGGTAAATCCAGCAAAGTGCGAGATTTTCTTCTGTGGGGCTGAAGGCCGTGCTTGTGGCGCCCGCCTCGGAGAACTTCTCCCCGGTCTCAGCGAAATTTCACCCGCCAATTTCAACCTGCTAGGCTCCCCCATTTTCGTGGAGGCGGTACCTGGGGCCCTCAATTCTCGTAGGGGCCTTCTCCTTGTCGCTCGGGAACGTTTGCGGGACCTTTCACCTCACGTGGCTATGATGCTGCTGCGCGTGTGTTTTGCGATCCCGAAAATAACCTACCTACTGCGAACTACTCCGACGTGGCTGTGTGCGGAAGCTGTTTCGTCTTTTGACGAAGCATTGAGGGATACAGCGGCGTCACTTCTCAATGTCTCATTCGACGAGCGGCAGTGGCTTCAGGCGTCTCTGCCTGTAAGGCTTGGGGGCCTCGGATTGCGTTGTGTGCGGGACGTTGGCTTGCCGGCCTTCCTGGCATCGGCTCATGGGGTGGCGAACCTTGTTGCTGTCATTCTTTCCGCTAATGGTGACGGGGCAAGCATACCCTATGTGCCGGAGGCACTGTCGACGTGGTTTGCTCCGGCGGGGATATGGTGGTCCCGGGGACCCCACACGTGCAGCGAGCATTGGATGATGTTGGCGCTGGGAGGGTCTTGAGGGGGATCATGGACGTGGCTTCTGGCGTGGAGCTGGCGAGACTCAGGGCTGTGTCGCAACCGGAATCAGGGGCATGGTTGCAGGCGCTTCCTTCACCGCACCTGGGAACATTACTGGACGGTGACTCTTTGCGTGTGGCGGTGGCTCTTCGCCTGGGCTGTAGGGTTTGTGAGCCTCATAGATGCATCTGCGGTTCAATGGTGGAAGCCGATGGTCATCACGCACTTAGTTGTCACCGTTCCACGGGTAGGTTTCCCTTAATTCATGCCCTTAATGATATTATCCGGCGCGCTTTAATATCGGCCAATGTTCCCTGCGTCCTGGAGCCTCCTGGTCTCAGTAGGACTGACGGCAAGCGGCCGGATGGTTTGACCTTGATACCGTGTAAAAACGGTAAATGTATGGTGTGGGACGCTACGTGTGTCAACACTGTCGCGGCGTCTCACCTCGGTCGAACCGTCCACGCTCCGGCTGCGGCGGCTGAGGACGCGGCGGCCAGGAAACGGGAGAAGTACGCCGCAATGGAGCCGCGTTATTTATTTATGCCCGTGGCGGTAGAGACCTTGGGCAGTTGGGGCTCCGAAGCCAAGAGCTTCGTCGCGGATGTGGGGCGGAGAATTAGAGAGAGGACCGGTGACTCTCGCTCCGGGTCGTTTCTGGTGCAAAGGTTGTCCATTGCCATTCAACGCGGCAACGCTGCTAGCATCATGGGCAGTTTTGTGCCAGGAATGATGCGGGACGAGTATAATTATTTTGTTTCGTCTGACTGCGCTGTTGTATCTGTGTGAACATATTTTTTTTTTGTAAGTTGACAGTGATGAATTGAATAAATATAAAGAAATATTTGAATAATGGTACCCGATATCTCGGAAACTAAGCATCCCAGGTCAATTTTGACTTCATTTTCGAACCCTCCTTAAAACCCCGGCAAGTAATAAAACTCCTTCTCTTCCCATAAAAAAATCCCAATTCCCACCCCACTTCCCAAAACCTTTAATATTACCGGTGACAGTTGAACGTTTTTCTATAAGTAGGTCTGGGGGCTATATCTTGGTAATGCAACATAAATCGTAACGATATCGTGACGATATCGTCACGATATCGTGTAATGTGAAAGCGCCCGTTGGGTGAGTGAACCTTCTCGCCTGCTTCTGTAAGGACGGTGCGTTGCTAGCCCACCGTCCTCAGGTCCCTATTAGATTCTAATAGGTACTTAGTTAAATGAATACAAATGAGGTTTGCTAATTACTTGAATAGTTCTAAGTTCGTGGTTGTCGTCGGGGTCGCGGTCGGCGTCGGTAGCAAGAGTAACATGTTGAGAGTCGGTCGATGTCACTTCGCCCCCGTCATCGCCCCTGCCATCATCGCCGACTCGATCCGACGCGGACGACGCAAGCTGGGTGGTGGTGGTGGCGGAGTCCCTGCACCTCCACTTGCCACTACTTGCTACAGAATAAATTTTCTGTTATTAATTATACATATACGAGTATATACATATAAAGTCTAATATTAAGAAATATGTATATCAGGATCGCGCAACTATTGTCATTTGAATGCATCTTGAACCTACAAAATTCCTACAAAATTGACTATCATTGGGCCTGTCTCAACTCAACCTGTATCAGAAAATGCAGATCTTTCCTTCCTTATCAGAATAGTAATAAATAAGAACACTTGGGATGATTTTATAGGTATAATGTTTAAGATTACATATTACAAGATATATTGCCACGGCTATAGGGGTCGTGGATGGTAGATGATTCTAGATAATATTAGGTACTTAGATTTATATAGGTTACAGGTTTCAGAGGCACAGGGTAGTGCTGTAAGACACACAGCAACTTGCCTGGATATATTGTAGCACGCGCAGAGAGAGAGAGAGTGACGTGTGACATTGGTTTATATAGAAGGTCGACCCGGTGGGGCGACCGTTGAGAAACGGGGATGTTGACACACGCCCCGCGCGCTCGATGAAGTATGACGTCAGTCATCGACGTCACACTACCTATAGAAGTTTACCCATAAATTATTACCAGGTGTTTGTAAAACTACGTCACGATGACGCAGATGTAGCTGATGAGGACAAAGGCCTCGCTAGAATAAAGGGACTACGAATAATAATATAATAAATGTACGTATTTACTTACTTTCTTTTGTATCAGTACGTGTATTAGTGTCACTGTGGCCTTCGTCTTGTTTGCGGTTTCGTTCAATTCCGGTTAGCCCTTGAAGGCTATCCTGTTCAGTATTTGCCCAAAGTCCATGGTACATGCCTGTTTTTAAATGAAAACACAACAACATTAGTGTAAACTTTAGAGGCGCTGGAGAGGGACCACAGGCCTGCGTCTCGAGACATCGAGCACCAGTGGTCCCAACTCCGCCAGGATCTCATGGAGACATGGAGGGTGCGACTTGAACAACCAAAGTGGGGAACCACCTTTATAGCACCGCAGACTCATCTACGCCCAAGATCATCGACCTCCATGAGCGGGGCCATAAAGTGTAAACTCTATCTACATTTATAATGATATCTCCTCGTTGTTGTAGACGTGAAGGTCACAGTGCTCGTAGTACCTACCCAGTTGTATCTATATATTTATCATGTAGGTATCTACTGGCGGACGCCCCCGGCTTCGCCCGTGACTAATGATATACCTAGGTTACTGAAAGCAACACCATTACTGAAAGCAGCATGAAAATCGGTGCAGAATTTTTTGAATTTATCGCGAACAGACAAACGCAGCTAAGGACTTTGTTTTTTAATATGTATAGATAGATACAGTGTATGGAAGCTGTGTATTACATGTTCAGTCTCTGGCAGCACGCGACGGGTATTGTTCTAAATTATTTTATTCTTTTTCAATTACTTTTTAACTGGACCGCCCTCTAGTAGGTTAAACTACATCAAAACCTTACTTGTGGTTTTGGTTTTGTACAAACAAATGTTTACTGCAGCACCCCCTGGTGAGTCACCGTAACACTTATTTAAGAACATGCACCAATCAAACCCAAACCCATTACTGAAAACTGCGTCTAAATCGAACACGTAGTTTTGGAAAAAAATGGCAACATTGATTATCACAAAAAATGAACGCTGCAGCGCCCCCTGGTGCGTGGTCACCGTAACATGCACCAATCAAACTTGAACCCATAACTGAAAACTGCATCAAAATCGGACTAGTGGTTTTGGAGAAAAATGGCAATATAGGTTTGCACAAACACCGTCCGTTCCGTCGTGCGTGGGTAAAAATAAATAAAAACAACAACAAAGTAATAAAAACACACCAGTTCAGTTCAGTTCAGTTCAGTTCCGTAAGTCAGTAGTCCGTAGTTCAGTAAGTCGTTACTTATTGTCTAATCTGTTCATGTAATTCAGCTAAGCTTTTTCACATGATCATCATTAAATTGAATTTTGATGTTGAAATACTGTGAAGTACCTACGCTACTACATACATACATCTAGTATGTAAGTAGTGGCGTACTTACATACATCTAGGTACGAATTCACAGCTTTCAGAGACTTTACAGGGAAAATGGACACAACGGCTGACCTCTGCTCATCATAAGTTGTTGATGCGTGCCCTGCTCCACGATAGTTCCGTTGTGCATGCAGATGATGCGGTCCGCGTCAGCTATGGTGGAGAGTCTGCAAGGTGTAACGTGTACGTTATAGTAGGTACCTAGGGGCGAGTGGCGAGGGTGTTTACATGTGGGACGCACCTGTGCGACACTACGACAGTGGTGGTGTGGCGACGCCCGGCGGCATGCCTCAGTGCCGCGTGCACGAGCGCGTCGGCGCGCGGGTCCAGCGCGGAGGTGGGCTCGTCCAGCAGCAGAAGGCGCGGCGCCCTCACCAGTGCACGCGCTATACCCACGCGCTGCTTCTGTCCGCCCGACAGCTGCGCGCCGCGCTCGCCGACCAACGTATCGTAGCCCTGGATAGGACGGTTCTTATCACAGAAGAACACTGAATGTCAGGTCCCTACTCCTAATAATTGGCTCCCTGATTACCTGACAACTGCATCGGAGGCTGCTGCAGTTCTTCACGACTATGACGCAAACAACGTGAATAATTAAAGGTTCACAGAAAGAATATACTTGTTCCAAGTTCTCATAATTAAGTAACATATAAATAATTCACAGGAAGACTCCATTACCTAGTCGGTCAGGGTCATCTGTAGGTACATGGTGACAATGGATGTCTGTAACTTTATGAACAGAATTCCTCCCAGTTCCTTCGGAAGAGTGGGATACAACAAAGGAACCTGAATGGATATACTTCGAGATTATATTGTGTCAGGAGAGGAGACAATCATAATACATGATGCCGTTTCGGACTCTGAACCATATTTAAATGCCCTGTTTTGAGTTACCTGTTGAGTTCAATTTTCAATTTCAATTGATTTATTCTTTGCGAAATACAGATACAGAGATGTAACATAAAATAATAATAGTTCCACCATATTTCCGCCAACTGGCATGCAAAGTACCTAAGACGGTATTATAACTAAATACAAATATAATTCCCCAGACAAATTTATTCATATTGGCAAATTGTGATTATGTAATTAATTTGGTTACCTATCTTAATCCCGAATTTTATAATATTCCGAATATCATAATCCCGAAAACGTTTGGACCTTTTTTCATAAAACCGTTTTTAAAAATTCCGTAGTTTTGTTTGCCATATAATCGCAACTCCGAATTTCATTTGCCCATTTATTCATTTGTACGACGTTTTAGAACCCAGACGAATGAGTTCCAGACACACGAAATCTAAATGCACAAAATCCAGATGAACGTAATCCAAATGCACGAAAGCCCAATTTTTAAAAACACAAATTTTTGGAATCCACTTAATTGATATCCAGAAAAACAATATCCAGATTTTTAAAAACAAGATTTTTTTATATGAAAATGTCATATTACACAGTTGTCACTTTCACCTGGGACAAATCTCTCTTTTCTATTAATGCAAGTCGTTTCTGGCACTCGCCGGCCACTGCCGCGGCACCGCTCGCTTCGCTCGCTCGGCTCGTGCGTAGGTGGTCGCAGTTCTAACCTAACCTAACCTAACCTAGTGAGTCGAATTTGACACTTAAACCTATCTGTAATAGGCAAATAAAACAATAAATTTACTGACTGGCAATTTTTATTTTCAGGAGATGGTAAAGATATAGCAAATGGTTCGACGAAAACTATATAGAGGTTTAGATAGATAAATAATATCATTTAGACCTACAAAATAATTGAGGCTTATTAAATTTTGTTAATAGTGTAGGGTAGTTTAGTAATAATTCTGGAAATTGTTAGCATGGGAAACAAAAATAATATTATTTATTGCAATAGTTTAGCTGGAACACGATTGTATGGGAACCAAATAAAAAGATTATGAAAATCTGTCAATAGTTTATTTGGAAAATGGTACGATGGGAAACAAAAAGGTATTCTGAGAATCTGGTATAACTATTTCTGGATTATGAGAAAATGGGAAACAAAAAAAAACGTTTTGAAAATTTGGTTTTAGTGCACCTGGAAATTGATTCATCTGAGAAATTAAAAAGTGAATTTTAAAAAGTTCTCATTCATTACATCTGTCCTTTAAAAGTTCTACCAACCGTTTGCGGAGTTTTAAGATTCGGGTAACAGAAATTCGAGATTTCAATAGGTTACAAATTAATTTATAATAGCGTGTCAGTGTAATTTCAATAATTACAATAAAATTTTAATTTTAATATAAGTACCTACCTATATTGTCACAGCTCTTATGCCAATAGGTATAGTAGGCATAATAAATATATAATCATAATACCTAGGTATGTCAGAGTAATTGGGTATAGCGGTAGAGGACATTAAGAAATCGGTGAAAGAACGTTTTTTTGGCCGCCTGACAAAAGTTCTTAACAGTTTTTTGTCCGGCGGTAACAAAATGCGGGCTTTCAACGGTTGGGTAATGCCTTTATTGTTGTACTCCTTTGGCATACTTAGGTGGACTCAAACGGAACTAGACGCCCTGGATAGGCGAGTCCGTCAACAACTGACATTGCATCGAATGTTACACCCACGATCTTCTGTCATGAGACTGTACATTCCACGGAAGTTGGGGGGTCGAGGATTTTTAAATGCCAAGAACCTCCATAACCGTGAAGTGTGCAGTCTGAGGAATTACTTCCTACAGAATTGGTGTGGCATTCATTGCGATGTTGTGATGGTTGACAAGGGCCTGACACCTCTTTCCTTGGCTAACGAGAACTGGCGTAAACCAAAGGTGTTTAGTACTGAAGACCGTAAGGACGTATGGAAGAGCAAGGAGCTACACGGGCGGTTCTACCGAGTCTTAACAGGACCCGATGTAGACCTGCCCGCATCGGTGAACTGGCTACGTTTCGGTGACCTCTTTGGGGAAACTGAAGGTTTTGCCTGTGCAATTGCAGATGAAGTTATTAAGACGAACAACTATCGGAAATACATCATGAAGGACGGTACGGTCGACATTTGTCGAGCATGCCACCGTCCTGGTGAATCACTTCGCCATATTATTTCCGGTTGTTCGTATCTTGCTAACAGCGAGTACTTGCATAGGCACAATCAAGTAGCCAGGATCATCCATCAGCAAATTGCTCTTCAATACGGCCTAATTGAGGTCGAGGTACTATATTATAAGTACACACCAATGCCAGTTCTCGAGAATGGTCGTGCGTTGCTCTACTGGGACCGATCAATAGGCCTGATATCGTGTTGGTTGATCGGACCCAGCGTCAGGCAGTGCTCGTGGATGTCGCCGTCCCGCATGACGAGAATCTCGTAAAGGCAGAGAAGGACAAACTTAGCAAGTACCTTGGTCTGTCCTTCGAGATAACCGCCATGTGGGACGTAGACTCGACGATCATTGTGCCGATGGTCATTTCGGCTAACGGATTAATAGCAAAGAGTCTCGACCAACATCTCAAGAGACTCTCGTTAGATTGTTGGATCAAGAGTCAGATTCAGAAGGCTGTTATCCTCGACACGTGCCGTATTGTTAGGAGGTTTCTCAGTCTGTAGCCTCCACCGCCGGTAGTTTGGGTCCTACTCCGCTACTGGTGGGTCACTATTTTTTATATTTTTAAATGTATTTGTGTTTTTTTATAAATCTATTTAAAAATGTATAAAATAAGAATGTTAATGAATAAACGAAACTAATATTTACCTTGATTATTATTATTACTATATTACTATATTTTTATTATTTTATTATATTATACCATATTATTATTATTATATTATTAACTAATATTTTAGGCCTATGGGGCCACGGTGCGCATCAGCTCTTCACGGAACTCAGCAAGCGTCTGAGGTAGAGATGGGTCGTTCCGGACCGTAATAGTTCCGAGAACTATGTCCATAACCGGAAAGGTATAGTTCCAATCCAACCAACCAGCTGTAATAGTTCCTCATGTCCTACCTCTAATTATATTGTCTACGGTCCGCGAACCGACCGATGTCGTGTCCTAATTATTTATATTAAAATTATATAATTATATAATTACCTATATTAAAATTGTATCGTCGTGTCGGACGTGTCGCACTCGCGGCTCGCAGCCGATAATAACCGAATCCATCCGACCGCGATCTTACCGAGCGCGACCGACGTCACACGAATTTTTACGAATTGAGAAGGTACTTAATACTTATCTAAGCTCTTGCGTTTATTTGATTTTTGAATGTTCCTGTTGCACAATTTGACGATGCGTATGACCTTGACACCCAACAATATTATTATTTACTTTCTCGAGGTTCGCTCAGTGAAGTTCGCTCAGTGCATTAGTTCAGAGCTTTTTGTTTACGGTGAATTTACTGTTCCGAAATGATTTCGTTTACCTCTGGCAGCTTAGGCAATTTGACTTTGACTGGGCATTTAAAAAGAAAACACCCCACCATTTCTTTGACACCAGTAGAACGACAAAATAAATTATTGAAAATATTTACACATTAATATTGCTTTAGTTATGGTAGGTAACGATTAGTTACGGGGCGAGGATACAGTCATGAGTAAAGGAGGACTAGAACGGCTGGAATGGCACATTTTTAACGACGTGGGTCGTGGATTGCATATAAAAATCATCTCTCAGAAAACTACTAATTTCCGGAACTAGATAGGTGCGCGTACATGTTTCCTGGACATAGTTCCGCAAGAAAAAAGAAACGTTCCATGTTCGATCCGCTCCAGGACATGATTTGCGCACGACTAGTCTGAGGGAAGAGACTGGGGATCTCCGCGCAGGCAGCTTTCTCGCGTAAAGACTCTCATTGGCAATTCAGCGCGGGAATGCTGCCTGTGTTATGGGCACTCTGTCTCTTTAAGTCTCCCTGCCTTACTTATTTATTTTAGTGTATTAATTTTAGATAGTATAGTTTGTAGTTTGTTTAGGTTTTTTTTTTAATTGAATTTTCCTGTTCTTTGTATATATTAAAATAGTATATAGTTTCTTGTAAATATTCTGAAATAAATAAATATTTACCTGGATTAAAATGTCAAAATTAATAATAATAAGCCTTTTATTTCCAAACAACTTAATATTAAAAATACAATCTATACGTACTTATATTTACCTTTTAACATTAAAATTAATTTATTACAATTATGTTACCTTCCATTTCATAATGATAAACTTTTTGAGATTTTATTTGTTTGTATTATTGGTGTAATATTTATTTATTTATTTATTCATCATTATAAAAACAAATTATTAATTTTTATCTAATTAAAATATTTATCTGTTTCTTTATTCTTTATTAAATTGCTACTATGCACTTAAACAAAATTCGCATTAAGTAAGTATAGATCCAAAATTGCATGCATTTCATAATAAATTTTACAATTATTTCTTATGTACCTATTACATTCTATATTATAACATTTTACAATCATTTAGTTCATTATAATTATACCTATATTAGTTCTATTCAATAATTTCTATTTAATAATTTCTATTTAATAATTTCTATTTAATAATTTCTATTTAATAATTTCTATTTAATAATTTCTATTTAATAGATTCTATTTAATAAATGTAATGCACTGACTTGACTGACAGGTAGTTAGCATGCCTCCAAACCTGTCATTTGGAAACCCATTTCTGGGCATAGGCCTCCTCCATCCATTTCCACAAAGTCCGGTCTGCCGCGTGTCGCGTCCATGTGACGCCAGCCACATCCTCGATGTCGTCTCTCCAGCGCTGGCGAGGACGGCCTCGCGCGCGTCGGGCAGTCTCATCGCGCGGGTGTAGGACGCGTTCCGTCCATCTGCCATCCGATGTGCGCGCTACGTGACCCGCCCATCTCCATTTTAGTTTGCAAGCTAGTGTGGCTACGTCGACTAGTTGTGTCCTGTCTCTTATCTCCGAGTTTCGTATGCGATCTTTGAGTTTAACATTCAGCATGCTTCGTTCAGTTGCTCTCTGAAATACTTGTAATTTTCCTATGACCTTCGATGACAGTATCCAATTTTGGCAACCATACAGCAATGTCGGAAAGACCGCCGTTTCCATGGCTTTTTTCTTAAGCGTCATAGGAACTTTTGCCTTAAATATCTGTTTCAGGGACCAATACTTGTCCCAAGCCAGCCTAATTCTTCTGTTAGTGTCTGATCTCGGAAACATATACTCTGACCCAAGTAAATATACTCCTGTACATACTTTATATCTAGTCCAGTGATTTGTGTAGGTATTTTTGCGCCATTTGTTAGGATGCATGTTTTTTCAACGTTTATTTCTAATCCACATTCGATACTTGCCGAGTTCAGAGTTTGGATCAAGTAGGTTAGTTCAGTATGACTTTCACTTAGAATTACGATGTCATCGGCGAAACGAAGATGATTTAGCTTGAGGTTGATACCCTTTCCTTTCCAGTGTTGATAAAGTTTGCAAAATATATTTTCTAGCAGCGCTGTGAAAAGGTTTGGAGAGATTGGATCACCCTGCTTTACACCTCGTAGTATTTGAAATGTATCTCCAATGCGCTCCGTTCGCACTGAGGCCGTACTATTCTCGTAGATATTATTTAGTATTTGTATGTACTTCGTATTAACTTCTTGCGACTCTAGTGCTCTCCATAGTGCTCTATGTGAAATTGTATCGAAAGCCTTTGAATAGTCAATGAAGGCGATGTAGAGTTCTTTATTATATTCATTGTAGCGCTCAACAATCTGCGTCAGAGTGAATATATGGTCCATAGTTGAGTATTTTGGCCGAAATCCTGCCTGTTCTCTAGGTTGGTGTTGTTCCAGCGTGTTTCTTATTCTTCTCAGCAGAACACTTGTGAATATTTTGTATGTAGTTTGTAGTAAACTTATTGGCCTGTAGTTGCCGATATCCAAATGGTTACCTTTCTTATATAATAGGGTAATTATTGAGTTTTCCCACTCTTTGGGTATGTGGCAGGACTTCAGAATATTGTTAAATAGATCCGTCAAGATGGGTGTCAGTGGGTCGATTATAGCTCTGATGACGTCATTGGGAATACCATCTTCTCCTGGACTTTTAGCCGATTTCAATTTTTTGATGGATTGATAGATCTCAGAGTTTAGAAACGGCATGACTTCTGGTTCTCGGTGAGGTGTGAAGGTCAGATGGCAGTCGCTTCACGGAAAATATCGAAGTTCAGCCGAATCTCAGTTAGACTGGAAATTCGACCCCAACTGAGGTGGGAAAAGGCTCGGTGAATGATGAGTATTAGGTTGTTCCGAACCAATCCTGGAATGCATGACACACGTGAAGAATCTTCAGCTTGCGTCACCGTCACCGTCGACAGACTGACGCTGGCTGGCATCACATCGCATGGCTCGTTTGAGCTGAGGCAGAATAGAAGCACTGTACAATATTAATGTACTGCGCCGCGTAATATAGTTAAACACGACGAGCCAATGTCGATTTATTAATTTTTGTATGGAAAAAATAATTCGAAATTTTGCAAACTCGTAAAACAAAACTTGCTACATAGGACCTCCAGAAACGGTACCTTAAAGATCTGGGGTACTTTTAAAATAACCCTGTATACCAAGTATCTGTACAAACCATTGGTAAGCTTTGAATAAAATCATGGGCGTGGGCGGTGCGCGCGGCCTGTTGCACTGCCTCCAGTGTCGCCTCATGACACCCGACCGCGATGTTCTTGAACAGCGTACCTGAGAATAGCACCGGTTCTTGCTCCACGACACCTACAATTTTGAATATATCACTCAGCTCGTTCTCCGAGACACTATATGACACAGGTAGTGGCACGGGAGGTGCACTTACCGAAGGTTGACCGAAGCCAGTTCAAGTTGAGATGTCTGACGTCATATCCGTCGAGTCTCACCGTTCCCGACGTTGGCTCGTACAGTCTTTGTAAAAGCTGCAGCACGGTGGACTTGCCGCAGCCAGACGAACCGACAAGCGCAACGTACTCCCCCGCCTTGATGTGGATTGAAACGTTCTTCAGAACCTAGTCGGAACAAAATCGAGACTTTAGACTGATTGGTTGGATCTAAACGTTACAGGTGGCGTATGTTTAGTGTACAATTACCTCGAAGTCCGGACGAGACGGATATCGGAAATAGACACCCTCGAGGCTAATATCACCATGAACCGTTTTCGGGGTGACACCCGTAGCGTCTAGGATGTCTATTGTTGGGGTCTTATTGATGAGTTGGAAGACGCTTACGGCAGCTCCTCGGGCCGATGAAAATGCTTCTGAATATGGCGTGTACACTGATATTATTTGTGTAGCTATATACAGAGATATTAAAATCTGCAACAAGAGAACGATGATAAGAACACATTGAGTTACATTGAGTACTGTTACGCTTGTTTGGAATGGTATTTTTCAAGCTAACATTTACATGGAACCTCTGCAAATGACATTAATACACTTACACAGTAAAGGTTTCCAAAAAAATATGTCTGTCCATGTTGAGTGTTGTTCGCATCACGAAGGATCAATCGGATTCCGTAATTGACAGCGATGGCCAACACAAAGTGCGACAGCATACAGTGACATCCAGCGCCTAGTCCGTCAACAAGGCCACACTTGCGCCGGTACTCTTCCGCAGGCTGCAGCAGGGAGCTGTACCTGGACGGAGAGGGGGGGGGGGGGGGACAAATACGTTATTCAAATCTGAAAAGAAATACTGGCTCGAATAAATAACCTGTGTTCGGTAGATCACCAAACGCACGTGTTCGTTTGCGAGATATTCAACTTTTTACTTAGTCCATTTTTTTGGTAAAACAGTAATGTAGGAAGCCATGATCGGAAACATTTATGATTTGTGTCTCGTCATTATATTAACGTAACCTCTATAAAATCTATAAATAATTGTACATTAATTATTAACAGTGTTTAGTATGATTTGGATAATTTAATAGGTTGGTCGTTGCGAATATTAATAGCCATTTCCGATATACAACCAACCAATCAGATAAGCGTTGCACGTCACGTGCGCACGCTCGGCGAGGTAATGCGCCATTTTAAAGGAGACGACAAGGGAAGTTACCTCGGAGTTATCGTGCAATGTGAAAACGCCCAAAGCTCAAAGTCATTGTGTACGAGGTATCGATGGGTTCCTGGTGAATCGTCGTAGACGTAGTAAACGTAAGCCCGTTTTTTCAGTGACACGGAATTACAGGGGTGTGGACCTGGGGGAATTGCGGCGTGATGCGGGTGACATTGACTGGTCGCCTATCTTTAACAGTGATGACGTTGACGAAAAGGTTGCACTTTTTAACGCTGCCGTAACAGCTCTTTATGACCGCCAAGTGCCGAAACGCCGGATAAAAATAATACACTCACCGGTGCCTTGGATCACCGACGACATTAAAGCGGACATAGCTCGCCGAGATTAGGCCAAACGCAGATATAAGCGTCACCCGACGGATACAAATTTCATTCAGTTCAAGATCCTGCGCAATCGCTGCGATCGTCTGTGTTGTGATGCTAAACCTCGCCACTTTCACAAGTCACTTGATACTCGAAATTCTTCCGAACTTTGGAAATTTCTTAAATCCAATGGTATCGGCAAGTCGATCACATCTTCAGCTGTAGGTAACGACGATTTGTGTTCGAAAATGTTTACTCCTATCCTTTCCACCGTCATCCCTATCCTCACCCACATATTTAATTCCTCTCTGTGCTCAGGTTGCTTCCCTTCCAACTGGAAACAAACAGACATAATTCCACTACCCAAGTCCCAAAATCCTACACTCCTGTCTCAATTTCGTCCTATTTCCATCCTTCCTTTCTTATCCAAAGTCCTGGAACATTTAGTGCAACCCCAGTTGTCTGCTTATTTAACGAAAAATAATCTTCTCTGCTCCCTTCAATCTGGTTTTCGACCAGGTCACAGCACCGTGACGGCCCTTCTTAAGATTTTGTTTTTCAGGCATTTTGGGACTAAGTAATTTTTTTTTTTTTTTTTTTATATTTAGGTCGACAAATTGACGCCACCAACCTGATGGTAAGCTGAGGCGACGTCTGGCAATTGAGGGCGACTCTCACAGTACACAGGAATACTATAGAGAGTGGCCCTCAACTTGACGACCCAGTAATGTGCCTCTTCACGCTTCGCTTAAAGAGCCCAGGGTTATATGTTGGAGGAAACACGTGCGCAGGCAGGGCGTTCCAAGCCACCATCGTTTGGCAGAGAAACGATCGTTTAAAACGCTTGGTTCTCGCGGTCATACTGATATTCAGACATGTAGGAAAATTACATAATGGGATTTAGTCTATATGAACCGAAACGCGTTCAACTCCGTGGACTTCGATATTCTGATCGGTATCCTTAAGTCAATTAACTTTTCCACAGAATCTGTGACCTAGTTCGATTCATATCTTCGCGGGCGCTCGCAGTGTGTCCGTCTTGAAGATTCATATTCGGATTGGCGCGACCTAACTGCGGGTGTACCTCAAGACGGCATTCTCTCTCCTCTGCTTTTTTCCACTTTCATTAACTCTGCCGTCCGAGTTATATCCTCTAACTTCCATCTATACGTGGACGACTTGCAGCTGTATCGAAATTTTGCGTTGAATGAATGCAGATCGGCTGTTGCTGCCGTTAATCGTGACCTGTGTGCAATAAACAATTGGGCAAAATCTTTTGGCATTCTTATAAATCCTACTAAGTCGTAGGCCATGATTATTGGTAGCAGGCAGATAAGGAGTGGATTGGATGGATCTTGTCTGCCCCCTATTTTACTGGATGGTTCTATAATCGGGTACGCGAGCACTGTGAAGAATCTGGAAGTAATAATGGATAGCACCCTATCCTGGAAGACTCACGTTGGTGAGGTTAGTAAAAAGGTCCAGAGCTATTTACCTCTGAATATCAAAGTCACACTTGCTCAGACGCTTATCCAACCTATTTTGGACTACGCGGATGCCTGTTATTTGTACGCTACTGAGGAGGAGTGTGGAACGTTATTCAGAAACACGCTTCATCGACTCTACTAAATACAGAAAGCACGTTTCGCCGAAAACATTGTTGATAGAAAACACGGTTCGTAGACATTACGACCCGTAGAAAGCACTACCGATAGAAATCTTTGTTGGTAGAAAATACGGTTTGTAGATATTACGGCCCATAGAAAGCACTACCGACAGAAATCTTTGTTCATAGAATATACGGTTCGTAGATATTACGGTCCATAGAAAGCACTACCGACAGAAATCTTTGTTGGTAGAAAATACGGTTCGTAGATATTACGGCCCATAGAAAGCACTACCGATAGAAATCTTTGTTCATAGAAAATTGTTCAGAACATAGGTAAATATTTGAAGTATCTAAGAAAGTTGTTAATACTGCTCCCACTTTTTAAAATGTTAAAAGTAAAATATTGGATAGAAACAGGCGTTACTTGGCGAAAATCCATGACAAAACAATGGTAAGTAAAAATTTTTTTAAGAAAAAACTTTTTAGCATTAATTAATAGCATAAATTTTTCGCAGAATCAAAAGGACAACAAAACGTCGACAATTGTTTCGCCTCTAAATGAGGCATTATCAAGACTGTCTCAGAGAGAACAGCTGTTCTCTCTGAGACAGTCTTGATAATGCTTGATGACAGTAATGATAATCTTGATAATACTTACCATTGTTTTACAACGATCATATTAACAACAAGAAAGTTGCTCGAAAATTTAAAAACTACTGATAAAATTGAAGCTCAGTCTGATTCTATAAAAGTTTGCACAGCGGTGTTTGATTTCCAGAAGATAAATAACACTCTTTAACTGCTTCAGTAGTTTTGAATGTGTTTAAAACTATTAATGAATTTGCCAAAGAGGTAAAACACACTGATTGTGAAATTGAGCGCATCAATCTGTTATACTTGCACCTCAGCTAAGCTGTGATAACTCGCGCTATCCCGTGTGCGTCGCCGTATGATAGAAGACAACACTTCAGTTTTATCTTCTTGTATCCTTTTATTTCCACAAAAATTACTGAACTGTCACAGATTGTACATGTACGAAAGCTGATAGTACTCGTACACTGATAAGCCACGCCCACTTTTATGAATCACGCCCAAATTTTATGACGTCAGTGCCTACTTAAAGATTGCACTGTGCACAGTTGCATAGGGCATGTCCTCTCTTATAATAGGTCCATGATTAAATAGTTTTTATAGTTTAGATTCTGTAGCTAAAATAAAATGTGGGATCTAACGAACCTCTTACCATACTGAAAGTGTTAAACTAAATCTTAAGCTGATACTCGTAATTTAAAACTTAAAATCTAATAATTACTTATTATTAACGTGTAAAATTTGTGCTAATCCACCTAAAAATGATATCAAGTCCATCTCACTCCTTTGAGACAAGTGCTTTTGGATTCTATTTACATATTCAATTTGTGAAGATCGACGACGCGTAGGGCGTATAGTTTATATAAATCTAAACAGTCATGACGCGGAGCTAGAAAATGAAAGGCTTTACTCCAAAAAGAATGGAGTGTTCAATCCCCAGGTTGAATCAAATATATGTGCGATCCACAAATATTTGTTTCGTTTCGGAGTTGTGTGTTTATCAGTTGTCTAGATCCCATAGCATGATAAAGCTAAGTTTGGGATGACGTTGTGTGAGAATGTCCAAAAACGAACGTACCAACCAACCAATGAAACCAAGGTATTCTGGATAATTTTTGCAGCAAACAGTGTTTCCTAAGAGTAACGTTAAGTAAAGTACTCTTAGTTTACAGCAAGAAGGCTATCTATGAACAATTTTCTATGAACAAAGATTTCTATCGGTAGTGCTTTCTATGGGCCGTAATTTCTACGAACCGTATTTTCTACCAACAAAGATTTCTGTCGGTAGTGCTTTCTATGGGCCGTAATATCTACGAACCGTATTTTCTATGAACAAAGATTTCTGTCGGTAGTGCTTTCTATGGGTCGTAATATCTACGAACCGTATTTTCTACTAACAAAGATTTCTATCGGTAGTGCTTTCTACGGGTCGTAATATCTACGAACCGTGTTTTCTATCAACAATGTTTTCGGCGAAACGTGCTTTCTGTATTTAGTAGAGTCGATGAAGCGTGTTTCTGTATAACGTTCCACACTCACTGAGGAGCTGTTAGACAAACTTGAACGCTTGCAAAATTTATGTATCCGTTTTGTTTTCAATCTGCGTAAGTATAATCACGTTTCGCACTTTCGCAAAGAACTCAAGTGGCTCCCAATCCGCCTTCGCAGAGACACTCGGATATTATGTCTCCTTTTTAATATCCTGCATAATCCCACCTATCTTTCCTACCTGCGGGAGCGCTTCTCATATATGAACGCACCCGGTACCCTGTGTAGGTCCCACCTCAAATACCACGTAAATTATCCCCCCCACAAAACTGATTTTTATTCCTATTCCTTTTCCGTTCATGCGGTCAGGCTGTGAAACTCTCTGAACTCTCTCCCCGCGGACATAAAAAGCTGTAAAACTCTTACTCTATTTAAAAAGAATGTAAAAGCACACTACCTCTCCTCTTTATCTTAGTTATATATATTGGGTAATAATATATTGTAGTCTCTTATATATTTAAGTATATTATAGTACAGTATGTATTTATTTATGTACTCGTATATATTATAATGCACCTTTAGTTTATGTAAGATTATTTTTGTTGCACTGCACACACGTTGCCTTGTCACCTTTACATCTCCTCTCTGGCCTGCCGGAAGAGATTCCTTTTGGAATAAGTAGTGCCCTTGTACTAACTGCTCACTATTCTCTTTCCATTCTTCTTATTGTTTTATTTTTCTCTGTGTGTTGTACATAAATAGATAAAATAGTTATGGCAATCGGAGAAGTAATGGGTAGGTATTGGTTGGACGACCGCCAGAGTGATATTGGTGTAACAAGGTCGGTGCCATTCTCATTAAGTGTGAATTGGAAGTAATCTAAGTTAATAACTAAGACGTGACTTTTAATAATCGTAAAGATAACTGTAGGTGAATGTAACAAAGAGTAAATAATAAAAGTTATGTGAATAGTCATGTCCGTTTAGATGGAGGAGCCACATTTCGTATCTTAATAAAATTAATATACGTATTTAGTAGTAAGTTTAAAAATGTTGTAGCCTCAATCCTCGATTTTGTAGTATAATACTTCAAAAGTTATAAGAACATAAAGGTGGCTCGTCAGAACTAGGAAAATCATGGATGAATATTTACCAAAATTACTTAGGTGTGATTTTGTAGCATTCGAGAGTAGTTAGTAGACAAAATCTGAGTTTTATAATAATAAAATTAAAGTTATCATACATTATATGAGGCTCCTCAGACCATTACTTACGAGTCGTAATTTTTCAAAGAACCAGTAGTTCAATTAATGCGCAGTTTCTTCGTCATTAGTAGGATGTATATTAGTTTTGTAGGATAAGATTCAGTCATTAATAATGAGAGGGTTGGGAGATATAGCACATTTAACTGGCTCCTCAATCCAGACGTTCTACTTAACCAATGTAGTGGAACTTAAGGAACTGTACCTACCTGATAACACAACAGAATCAAAAACTAGATACACTAATATTTAGTATAAATGTCTACTAAATACACATGTACACATCAACATTGTTTTTTTTTTTTTTTTTTTTTTTTTTTATTTGGTTCGCCAAATTGTATCACTTAGTATCTAAAAACCAAATTACTTTTCGATATTCCTTAAGACTCTCAATGCCACATATATATAAAGTAATTCTGTAATAGCAGGCCATTGGGTCCACCTTAAGTAGTTTCACAGCAAGCCAAACCCAATTTTGTCAAACTTCTGTACCAGGCCACGTGGGCTGCGAGCCGGACACCTCGTAAACTTTACTTGCAGGCCACGTGGTCCGCTGTGATCCCACAATTTCAATCAAATTTTTAGACCGTGGCGTGCTAGATAAGGACTTGATATTAGTACCATTGAATTTTTAAATAAAAATTATCATGATTCAAAAAAGAAAACCAAAATCGGACTTAATTTGCTAGTATAATATAAGGTTCAAAGTTAAGTAATAAAACCCATTGAAAAGTAAAGAAATCAGATATTTATTAGAAACTATAAAGAAAAAAAAACAAAATTAGAAAAGAAAATGAGAAATAAACAAAACTGTGAATAATATTATGTTTTTTTTATTCGTATGTGAATTTCTCTCTTCTCTATAACATTGGCTACAGCCAATGTTATGGAGAAATTCACAACAACAATGGGTTGTGTTGGGCATTTTAGGCATACAGTGTTCACTTTTTTGGTTTTGTCTCTTGCATCTTTTGCTGCAAGTCCAGCATTTCGGTCTGAGTCACTAGAGTCCGACATTTCTAAAAAAGCGCGGGAAATCGCGGTGAAATTGGAACGAAATTCCTTGTTACCAGGCTAAATGGGCGGCCGGCGGCCAACTGACCTAATTACACAGGTGGCATGACATAATAAGTTTATGCAAGTAGCAATATCAATTTTTGACAAGTAAATTGGCGGGCTAATTGTGGGACGCGCGCGGTCCACATGGCTTGTCAGTAAAAGTAAACAAAATTAGTGATGGCATGCTGAGTTAAAATTTTTGTGGTGGCGCGCGGACCACGTGGCAGTGAGAGTGTTAAGAATTTGCTATTAAGGGTGACCATGTTATACGAATGAAAACAGGGTGACTGATTTTAGAAATTAATTTTATATAACCTAAGATAGAAAGGTTCGAATTATGATTCCAAAATTTGACGACATATTATGAAGCCTATGATTATGAGACAGTAGTATAAAAAACTAAAAAGTTGTTTTATAATACAGATTTTCTATGAGATTTTCTACAAAACTGTATCATAGAGTAATTAATCATTAAAGTACAGTGTAAAAAAAGGCTTAAGTCTTTCGACCACAGTGCCCTGTATTGCGTTAGGCTACTCTCAAAAAACTTTTTGGTACATACAAGTTACTATAAAATTCAAACCAAAGCAGCTATTTTGCAAGGAAAGCATACGCGCTGATCGACCCTTCGCTTAGTTTCAAGAGTATCATGATATTATTTCTTAAAGAAAAAGATGAAAATGGAAAGTAGTAGCGACAGTGAATGTGGAATTGAACAAAGATTTTAACCAACTAATGTAGCTGCATTCAGAATTGGTATTCTGAAGGCGGCTACGTCTCTAATTGGTTAAAACCTTCTACTAGAAAAAAATTATACGATAAAGAATAGGTTTAATGATTTTTTATCCTGGAAAATGGAAAAAGAAAGCTACTTTGAATTCAGAAAATAAGCTTCTTCCATATTTCGAATCAAAGAATCAATTTCGTAAATTCAGTTTAGGCACATAAAGAGCACATATGAATGTCAAATACCTGAAGACCTGTCAAATAAATATAATAAAAATAATATTAACTAATTCTTTCAATCTGGCTCGAAACTAGTAATAATTTATATTTAACTAGCTGCTACCCGCAGCTCCGCCTGCGTGTTACTTTAGATCTACATAACTTTTTTATTTATGAAGCGATTGAAAACCAAACCGCAAATTCAAATCGGTTAAGCCGTTTCTGAGGTTAGCGTGTTCAAACATTCAGACAAACAGACAAAAGTTCTAAAAACCATTGTTTTGGGTTTTATTGCGTTCATAAAGCCCCCCTACAACAATTTCTCTATTATATCTTCTATTATATTCTCTATTATTTACAACTATATTTAAATTTGGTTATTTAGCATCACATAGCATCACGCCTTTTTCCCCGAAGGGGTAGGCAGAGGTGTGCAAACACACCCACATCTCGCCAGCTATGTTAGGTCCCATGTAATAGGGGGCGAGCCTATTGCCATTTACCGGGCACAAGTTCCAGACTCTGGGATAATTATCTGGGTAAAATTCTAAAGAGAATAATACATTATCCACCAGACCCGGGAATCGAACCCGAGACCTCGAGCGTGGCAGTCCGTACATAGTACCATTGTATGTACCACCGAGGTAGTAAATTTAGTTATTTAGGTACTATTTATATAAACTACTTAAATAAAAAGAACACGCCCAAAGAATTATCGGAAAAAAAAATACTACAATATCATGTAGTACTTAGAATAGTACCTAAATTTTTAGAGAAATTGCAAAACAAAATACACTTGAGAGAATTCACACACAACAGTTCCGTAAGGAGCCGACCACGCGTCTGAGCCGCGCGGTATGGCACGGATGGCACCTCCTAGACCTAACAGGCGACGGCCGGCACTCAACTCACGCATGCGCAGTGCGCACTCCAACGTCGTCGCCTGCAGTGTACTTTTTGACTAAATCTATAATATCTCTAAGATATTCGTTGAAATCAAATGATGTAAAGGACAAATTTGTTCTAAATTAAATTCTTATGACGTATAGCGTATTTGTTTGGATAAGGATTAATATCGTAAGCATAAAAATAGCTTCGCAAACCATGAATTGTTTTAAATCAATTTTGATTGCTATAAATTACGTTATAGTGCGTTAACCCTAAGAGGTAGATATATGCCATCGCGGACTTTTTTATAGAACTTTTTAAGGCAAATAAATTCGTAGTACACAATTTTAACGTTACTTTAACCATTTAAGCAGCGTACGCCACGGAAGCTCCCAAAAGAAATAATTTTCCCCCGTTTTTGTAACATATATCATTGCTGCTCCCCTCCTACTCGTCGTAGCGTAACGTTATATAGCCTATGAGATTTGCCGTTCTTCAAACGTTTAATGGAACAGGAAAATTCCATTAGCAATGGTGGGCTTGCGAGGTCCCATGCGGTGGGTTTAGCTTCTAATGAATCTGCGATATAGGACACATTCACTCCATTACTTTCTGGATTGAGTACCTCATCAAAATGCTCCGCCCAACTAAGGAGAACGTCTGATTGGTTGGTTATTCTTGTTGAGTTATCACGGGAATAAACCGGTGACGTCTTCCTACAGTGTGGACCAAAAACAGCCTTGAGCCTCTCGAAAAAACGCGCAGTCTGGTTCGTATCCGCAAAAAGTTGCAACTCTTGAGCTCTTGTAAGCCACCACTCGTTTTTCAACTCCCGTACTTTTTTCTTCAGAGTTTGATGCATCAACCGTTGCCGCTGTTTATCTCGGGTGTTTTTAAGAGAGCGCCTATACTCTTCAACAAGCTTCCGTATCTCTGCATCAGAATCATCAAACCAGTCTTGGTTTTTCTTTTGCAGCTTACCAACCACCCGTTGGGAGACACTGTGCAGGTTATCGGCGAAACAGCGCCACCTCACATCAGATGAAAGACTATGGGTTTGGGGCTCCGAGGCCGAGAATTCGCCATCAAGTTTCTGCCTCAGACCCCCATCCTGGACCAGTTTCGCGAAGGCAAGCCTCTTGGGCACTTAATGTTCTGGTCTGTACGGATATCTAGTATTAAGCCTAATCTTGGATCTCATAAGACGATGGTCCGTCCAAACCTGTGCACCACACATTGCTCGAGTGACTAGGACATCCTTTAGATCCCGCCGGCGAACTATAACATAGTCAAGGAGATGCCAATGCCTTGAGCGGGGATGCATCCAAGACGTCCTATACTTGTCAGGTAGCCGGAAGAATGTATTGGTTATGCTAAGGTTGAATTCTGCACATAATGTTAGAAGGGAAAGACCGTTAGAATTACATTTTCCAATGCCATGCCTCCCAAGTACATTCCTCCAGGCGATGAACTCAGTGCCAACACGCGCATTAAAATCACCCATTAGGATGAGTCTGTCACCTGCCGGGACAGCAACAAGAATCTCGCGAAGCCGTCCATAGAACACTGACTTGTCTTCGTCAGAGCAGGTCATAGTGGGTGCGTATATGCTTATAAGATGGACGTACTGGTTCAATGCTGCATGAAGTCTGAGAGTCATGATCCTGTCACCACAGTCCTTGGGGCACTCCACTAAGGTGCGGGCAATATTGTTGCTAATTGCGAAACCAACACCACTAGCAGCTCGGTTACCCTGGTTTCACTGTCCAGAAGTATGTGTACCCACAAAGGGGTTCACAGAGCTCCCCACTGTCCGCAAGGTGTGTCTCGCTTAAGGCAGTAATGTTGATTCTGTATCGCGCAAGTTCACGGGCTATCAACGCCGTCTTGCACTCAGGACACTGGTTGTTGGTGCTGTCCAGCAATGTTCTCACATTCCATGTTGCAATATTCATTGTTTTGTTTTAATAATATTCCTGATTCTTTCGACCGCAGATAATTGGTGACCAGATAATTGCTATTATTATATTGTTTACTATCTGGGTGAATTTGAGATGGGCTTTGTTTAGGCCACCTTTTCTAGGCCCCTCCCCGGATTGGGGAAAGCAGTGCTATCCCTAAATAGGGCTGCTTTGGACGAGCTGCCGAAACAGTCCTTCCATCTCATTTAAGTCCTGAAGCGACCATCACCGTTCAATCGCCTACGTGCAGAGAGCCAGCTAGAAACCCAGCCCACTAGCCAAGTCCCCACCACCAGTCTCCATGGCCGCAGGGCTTTTAAGAAAATCGGAGTACATAAACGTTGCCAGGTGTCATCAGCGCGGGAATATATTATAGTGGATAAGTGCTTGCGCAGGCACAGACCCACTCACTCGGCTCCTGTATCATAATACCAATGGATTGGGTGACCAATACGACAGGTGAGGATGACCTGAGCCCCGTAGGTCTTGGTGAGGCTCCTTATCGCCCAAGAATTACATTATCATTAAATCAATATACATACATTGTCAAAGTGGTCATTATATAATTTCAAATCTTAATTTGGTAATTTATACATCCTAAAAGTTGTGTCAAAACCTTGATAAGGTCTTCGTCTTTTAAAATTTGAGGACAAAGGGTCACAAAAATCGTTTTTATAATATATCTCGTTTTCTATGAGTTTCTCAGTATTTGTATTATCACAATATTGTAAGTAGAGGATTAACCGTTTTCGAGATATAGAAACCGCGATTAAACCTATTGGCTAAGAAATTATGTAAAATTATGAAATTATGTGATATCATGTACTTATTTAATGAAAAAAAAACGACCATTGTTGAAGCCTGTCCTACCTTCCCTGAACTTCTACGACTATTAACCAAATCGGTAGGTACGATTGGCGGTATGTAGTTCACCGTGATAGCTGTCGACACATACCAGGTTCAATTGTAAAACTAAACTATTCTCAAATCTCTGTCTATACTTATAATAATTCTGTAGAAGTGAAAATTCTGTACAGAAGATATCAAAAAAATAAATGGCAGAGGGTGTTACTAGACCGACACCGAACCCAAAAATGTGATTAAAAAAGTTTTTGTCTGTCTGTCTGTCTGTTCAGGCATCACACAAAAACTACTTGTTCGATTACGATGAAACTTGGTATAATTATTCTTTAATATCCTGGGCACCATTCTGGGTACTTTTTATCCCGGAAAAGTATAAACAATAAAAAACAAACTTAATTTTGCGGTTCGATCCCTAGACCCGAGTACTGACCAACCGCAAATAATAAGTTTGTCGTATGTTTTTTTTATTTTTTATATTGGGTTCACCAAATTGACGCCGCCCGCCTGGTGGTAAGTCATGACGACGTCTAGCGATTGCAGGCCACTCTCACAGCACACAATACGATAGAGAGTGGCCCTCAACTTGACGACCTACTGATGTGCCTCTTCACGCGCCGCTTAAAGAACCCAGGGTTATATGTGGGAGGAAACACGTGCACAGGCAGGGCGTTCCAGGCCACTATCGTTCGGCAAAGAAACGAACGGTTAAAACGTTCGGTTCTCGCGAACATGCTATCCACTGTGTGGGAGTGGCATCTCGGCCCGGCACGCGTTGTTCGGGATCGGAAGAGCTCTTCAGAACAGGTTACGTCACCCGCAGTGGAGTTCACTATTAATGGTTTTTAGAACTTTTGTCTGTTTGTCTGAATGTTTGTGTGAATCTCAGAAATGATTTGATTTTTTGATTTGAACTTGCGGTTTGGTTTTCAATCGCTTCATAAATAAAAAAGTTATGTAGATCTAAAGTAACACGCAGGCGGAGCTGCGGGCAACAGCTAGTACCTAATAAATTTCTAGAATTGATTACTTGCTTTTTAGGGTTCCGTACCCAAAGGATAAAACGTTAACCCTGTTACTGAAACTTCTAAAATAAAACTTCTAATAAAACTGTCCGTCCGTCAGTCTTTTTTATATTAAAAATTTAGTAATAAAAATAATTTATGGACACCCTACGAAACAATTTGTAGGGAAATTATAGGATAGCTAATAACTTCGTAAATATGTACTTTTTATGGCAGGATTATACGTGCATTTAGTATAAATTTATACAAATTATCTATGTGTTTGTTTCAAATTTCGTCTCAAGTATAAGTAAATTGAGGCAAATATGTTTTTTTGAGCATCTCAATTGAGGAGCCAGTTAAAATGTGCCATATCTCCTAATCTACTCATTATTAATAACTGAATTTTATCCTACAAAACTAATATACATACTACTAAATGAAGAAGAAATTGCGCATTAATAGAACCACTACTTCTTTGAACAATGACAACCCATAAGTAATGGTCTGAGGAGCCACATATAATGTATGATAACTTTTTTAATTTTAGTACTACAAAGCTCAGATTTTGTCTACTAACTACTCTCGAATGCTACAAAATCCTACCTTATTTTGGTAAATATTCATCCATGATTTTCCTAGTTCTGACGTGGCACCTCAACCTAAACATTTAGATTGAGGAGCCACCTTTATGTTCTTATAACTTTTGAAGTATTATACTACAAATTCGAGGACTGAGGCTACAATATTTTTAAACTTACTACTAAATACCTATATAAATTTAATTAAGATACGTCAAGTGGCTCAATCTAAACGGACATGAATAATCAATACTATGTCGTTTTGTGCCTTCGCGTTATAACTTGAGAACCCAGGAAACGCCCACAAGAGCTATTATATTATTATCGAGAATATCTGCCAGGTTTACGAGTAGTCACTACAAATATATAAACGTCCATCATGCCTTATTTTTGTAACGATTGTCCGTACGTTTAACTGTATAATGTCATGAACTTTCAAGGAAAACTATAACGGATTAGATAACTTTGTTTGTTCAAAAGTTGTACCCAAAGTACATACCTACTGTAACACTTGCTAAAACAAATTTAAAACCCTAAAGACCTGCAGTCCTAAATTAGAGCAGGAGCATAAGTAGTATTCCGAAATTAAAATCCTGGCCCACTGGAAGAGATTTCTTTTGAAATAAGTAGGGTCTTTGTACTGTAACTCTTTCCATGTTTGTTATTCTTCTCGCTCTTCTTGTGTATACACGTTGATTTTATTACCGTCAGCAGTACGCAAGGGTTCGCTTTCGGAATAACTTTTGAACCGACTGGCAGCATTACTTTAAAAAACAAACGCATTTTTTTTTGAAATCTAAAAAAAAAAATTTAGTTTCTAGACATCAAATGAGAACCCGTTGTAGGGGACTCACTCTCTTAAATACTTAAGTTTTACAAAAATAATTACGGTACAGTTCGTTTTCATTCAACAATGCGCTGGCACAGAGCAAGCGTGTGCCGCCCCCGGCCCTCACCTCAGCGTGCCCTCCGAATCCTCCTAGTGGCGCCGCCGCGCCGCCGGCGCGAGCGCTCCGACACTGCGGCTCGCCTGTCCACTCCACAGTAAATCTCGTGACAGCGCACAGTCTGTTGCGTAATCGTGTGTGTCAGTGAGTAAAATGAGTCGTCAGTACGATATCTAGCAATGGTACATTTGTATGCCATTGCTAACCACAACCTACAAGAGGCTAGGCGATTGTACTCCCAGCCGGAGCACTTAAATGCGTTACGGCTACGAGGAGTCAGTGATCCTCAAGTGCCGACATGCGGGACCGTTACATGCACAAGCCCGAGGAGTTTGATTGAATGATTATTCCCAAATGGAAGTCATCAAACCCGCGAAGAACTACGCAGTGCGATAGTGGCCGCTTTTGATATTGTGAAAAGTGATAGAGACACATCGAACAAGTTGAAAGACAATCAATTAACACGTGCACGTTTGTGTATCAAAAGGAATGGACTCCATATCGAGCAGTTACTTCGGTACAGAGAACTGTAAATTAGTGTAAATAAACTGTAAATAGGTATGTAAGTTTGATTTTATTTGTAAATAGCTCTAATTTTTTAAATACGCCTGAAATACCTCGCAGTCAGTTGTATAGTTCAGTGTATTTTTATTATTATTATTACATAGTTCAAAAGTCATTAAGTCACTATCGTTAATAATAGAGTAGGTATTACAGACGGTCCTAAGCCCGTGTAAAGTACGAAGGAGAAATTGGAGTGTGTATTTTATGTTCAAGTAGGTATGTTTCGTAATGATACTGGCCATATTGGCTGCGCGGGGTCATTGCTCCCTAACACATGATTTGCGTGGTACTTAGAAGCGCTCGAAGGATGGATGTGTGTGTGCGAGACGTGCAGCCTTGAGCCTAGCGAGTGCGCCGCGCTCGTCCGCGTCAATTCATCAATGAAATATCGTACTGCTACCAACTGCTACTAATGTTAAACTTGATTGAGTGAGAAGAATTACAGAAATGACTAATTTTTTTATTATTATCAGTACAGTAATTGAGATGTTAAAAAAGGAATCCAAATATTATTCCGAGAGCGAACCCTTTCGACTGCTGACGATGATAAAATCAGCGTGTATAAATAAAAATAAATAAAATATGCCCGGAGTCAGATATTAATTAAAATAGAGAGCAAAATATGAATTGGAGTGTTGAAGATTCAAGGTCATTTACGAGAATACACGAACATAAAATTAAAGAAGAAATGAAATATTATTATAAACAATCCTAAGGGCCCAAACATACTGACTGCGGTGCCAATTAGAATGGCAATACTATTTTCCCGAACAAAGAAATAACCAGACTGTTGGTTAATTCCCCAGAATTGACAACAAATAGTTGTCAATAAAATTCTGGGGGAACACTATCGAGTGCGTACCTGTGGCGCTCGGCAATGGACGATGCTACGGCCTTGGGCCGCGGAATAAAAGAAAACTATATTGTTTGAGATTGGTGATATGTGTAAAAATACATACAGTACAGAGAAGGATTATTTCAGGATTTCTATGTACTACATGTACATGTACAAGGATTTACCATGTACTCGTACGTCCACAATCCAAAAGGTCCCTATGACGATTTAGGAAGTGCAGGTGTAGCATCCCCGGCTCCCTTACTATCATAGTTACTGAGAGTAGCAAACGTCACGTAAGAGCTTTATTTACCTGTTCACCTCCAAGGACTCTCCGCCGAAGGCTACCACAGTCCTAATAGCCTTCAACACTTCTTCAGCGTGTTTGCCTGCCTTGCTATAAGATTCCATCTCGCGACTTGCCAATTTAGTTTGGTACTAGAATGAAGAAATTTCTTTAAAACAAGTGCGAGTCAGGGCTTCCATAGGCTACGAGTAGTTTACAGGCCGAGAAGTAATTCACACGGGCAACGGGATTGTGAAGGAAATAGGGATGCCAGTGAAAAGGGCAAATTATGACGTGTTTAACTAAACGCCGCCGTACAGCTGTTTTTATTTACCTTGAAAAATTAAAACCAGTCGTTTTTAAACAGATGATGCACACATTAGGGTTGGGTAGTGGTTTGTTGGCTGGTTCTTACATTTTGTACGGCAGGAATGAGCCTCTGCAAGACCTCATAGCTCCCAAGTACTGAATGACAAGTAAATACTTTGACACTTGCTTGTTATAGGTAGGTACCTATTGCAAACACTTATCTATGTGGTACTCTGCTTACTATCGAGTACAGGTCGGCATGTGCTTCAAGTGTCGTTCGTCAGAAGTTTAAAGGATATTTTACTTACTTAATTGTTGGAATAAGTAAGTGAGTACATACGCACATGAGAGACTACGCCAGAGGTTGCCAAAGATAAAGGAAACACCACGCTACAAGCGAGGGTCAGCTCCCAGCCTTGGTAGAACGAGATGCCGAGACAAACAGCAACGGTCCCGATAAAGTTGGAAACAGCCGCCAGCTTCTCGCCTATTCCCACTTGTAGCTTCGATATATTTCTGAGAGATAAATGACAAGACTTAGGCTTCCTCGTCGCCACCAGTACGACGCTAGAGCAACAATTCAAATTCAAACACTCAATATACATAGGGACTCACTCAGACATGGTGGATGCTATATTGAATTCCTTGTCTGTATCAAACCAGGACATATCCTGCCGTAGCACTGCGTTCAGAATTAGCATTCGAATGGTAGCGATCTGTCAAACAAACACACAGTTGGGTACACCTTGTAACTTCAATAATTCATTGAAGCATGTTTTTTTTTTTTTAGTTTCGCTGCCTAAGGCCACAGCCGCTCTAACGTCCGTTGCCGGGCGCCCGGCTTTCCAGTGGCGCCTGGCCACTGAAGCATGTGTCTCTACATTAGTAATTTCAACATCAGTACTTTAAAATAAGTCGACCGTTTCTTTGGCTCACCTGCCTCACAGCACTCCAGTAGATGAGCGCTGTGCCGAGCGCGAGGACTAGCGCCGACGCGGTCGTGGTCACTGCTAGACACTTGACACAGGCCTTCGCGTCCTCCATCATAGCTGCCATGTTCTCCTCTCGGGATGCGTTGTAACTGTAACGAGTGGTTCGTGTGAGGCTAGGCTGTTCAACTTAAAAGCACATTTTTTAAGGTTCCGTAGTTAAAGTTGCGGAACCCTTATATTTTGATCATGTCTGTCCGCCCGTCTGTCCTCGGCTTTCCTCCTAAACGGTCAGTGCTAGAAATATGAAACTTTGCATGGATATGTGTTATAATGTGTATTTACTACGTTGACAAAGTGCTAAAAGAAAAATTTTATAAAATTATCCCACGTGGAGTTAGGTTAATTTCTACTTTAATATTTCTAATTTATATTGAAATAAGAACGACTCACAGTCTTCTGCTGCCGCCAAAAGCTGATAACATTGGCAGATTAGTACTCGTCAAGTCTGCTGATGGGTACGTTCTCTCTAAGAATGCTATTCCCATTTCGGCCACGATGGCCATCTCTATGCCCACGCCGCCACCACTCAATACAGACAAAACCACTCCAAGACACGTCGCTGCTTTCTCTAATTGTGTCGCGTATTTGAACTGCACAGAGAATTGTGTCGTTAACTCAGTGGTACAACGGTAAGGAGATCGTGACACATTAATGGCTTTAATATTAAATGCAACGTAGTTAGTGAACAGTGGATGTTTAATATTACCTACTCGCTGAACTACACAATTTGTACCGCCTCAGAACTATGTTTCTCACTTCTACATAATAGTATATTTCAAGATCAAAAATGTCCAAATCGGTCCAGCCATTCTGGAGTTTTAGCGAGACAAAATAAGAGCAATACATAGATCAGATAACTTTTTAGGGTTCCGTTAGTGAAAGTTTCGTCATGTCCGTCCGTCTGTCCTCGACATTCCTCCCAAACGGTTAGTGCTAGAAACATGAAACTTTGCATGAATATGTATATTTACTACGCCGATAAAGCACTAAAATAAAATTTTCAGAGGAATATTCTTTTTTGGTGTACATACCTCACCTACACGTAAAGTCGTGTGGGATTTCGTTAGATAAGTCTTTTAAAAACATTGAGAGGTTGCTAAAGTCAATTAATTATTAAAAATTAATTATTTTTAATAATTAATTGTGTAATTAATTAAAAATTAAAAATTAAAGTAAATTTTATGATTTAAGTATCTGTTTGTGATATATTTACTTTTAAAGAGCACATATTTGCGAAAACAGGGAGTCCCGTCCCCCTCTAAAATGTAAACGGCTGGCGTGAAGAATCTGAAGAAAATCATGATGCTAGTCCATGTAATGAAATTTAAAGGAAAATTATAACGGATGGTATCACTCTGTTTGTTCAGCAGTTATAGAGGTTATGGGTAACTACGGAAACTTATCATATGAGTGGCCCGACACGCTCTTGGCCGGATTTTTTTAGGTTCTATAGCAGGTGCATTGTCGGGCGCTTCAGGTGCGCACTCGGAAGAATGCTCAGTGGCCCGGCGAGATCAGATAAGCAGCTTACACATGACATACGGTTATAGGTTATGTACTTACAATATGAAAGTATGAATGTATCCCATTGTGTGTTAGCTCCCTGCAACAGAGAACGTAATATCATTGAGTGTATCGAGTAGAGAGCGGGGCAGCTCCCGTCGGGCTGCGGGAGACGTCCAGCTTGCTCACAACGGAGTCTGCCGCAACACTCTACGCTTCCGTAGCTCTCTTTGGTCGTGGTCGGTTGGGTCCCAGGACATGACGGTTTGTCATAAAGGTTTTATGCAATAAACACGACAACCTGAACCCGCCCTTTACTTGGCACTTTTCCTGTCATGTGTTTATCCACCGGCGTCATCCCGCGTGCGAATCTGGCCCGCATTCGAGCCAATGCATGTAACGCTTGACATAATTGTATGAATTACGCACATGTGGGCCAGACCCGCGCGCTAAGAAAAGCGCCCTACGTATGTAGGTGGGACCTATGCAAAACTAACTTGGTTTTTTTATGCTTTGCTGGAGTGAGGATCATGTCGCCGTTTTACAGTAAGCCTTGGTGTATAGCCACAAAATGCCCAATACAGTTGGTTGTGCACGAAGTTTCACGTTGGGGACTAACAGTAGAGAGGTACCTTCTCCTACGACTTCTCTAAGGATACTACTCATCTTGTATAGATACGCGAAAGAAGCTACTATCATTATGTTCAATAATAATAGTCAGGTAATTAAAACCAAGGACACATTTGACACGCTCATTGTACTTCTGAATATATTGACTGTGGATAAAAAAATGTATTTTACATGTTTTGTACTTTATCATTTAAATAATACAGTCAGTTATCGTATACTCAGTACAGAGATAAACACGGAGCTGCCCTTGCTCGGTCTTACACATGTCGCTGGTTAGTGACTTTTAATAATAATAGTTTATTTCAAAATAAGTAAATAAATATGAGGTATAGTTTACCTACTTACTCGTATAATGTATGAGAACTGACGGGATAGTAATAATAGTAATATGTAAAGTATAACTCACTAATAAATTCCACAATTTTCATTATTATTTAAAATCTTGACCGCTTTCCCCCCAATATATGGCATCATCAAAGGTATTCACTTTCACACTATACGTTATTTATTCAGAATGTATTATTATGTACACCAAGTGCCGACAATCGAAAGCATAAATAATACAGCATGAATTTTAAGTTCTCACAATGTATTCTTAACTTAAAAATATTTTTTTTTACAGCGCACATAGTATTTTGATAGATTGGTTTGATAATTGATAGACTTCGTTTTAATGAAAACATGAATACTTAATTTTGATTAAGACATCATTGCAACTGTGGAGTAGCCGTCGATAATCTGGGACACCATGGCCTTTCTTGTAGCAAAAGCGTAGGTCGTATACCTCGGCACGCTAAACGGCATAATTCGTAGGGCTCTTTCCACCGCAGGTCTTCCGGCCGTACGTGAGCCAAATGGGTTAGCCCGCAGCGATGGAAAGAGACCGGACGGTATGTCTTTGCTACCATGGAAGATGGGAAGGACTTTGGTGTGCGATGCTACATGCCTTGATAACTTAGCACCTTCACACCTAAGAACACGCAGATGTGCAGGCGCTGCTGCTACATTGGCTGAAGGCCTCAAATGTACTCTATACTCTGGAAATTCCCTGTGTGCTCACCAGAGGCGCTCGACAATGGACGTAGGAGCGGCCGCGGCTTTACGAACACAAAAAAGAGGTATAAGCTTGTTAATGAAATTATATAAGAAAATACTGTGATCCTTGCTCGTTAGGTCATGACGCCAGTGCCTAGTGCCTGATGGCTGATGTCACTTTAACTTCTAATAAGTAGAGCAGTTAGTAACACTAAAAAGTATTATTATAGCATATTATACGAGTATTACTCATGTACACATAATGTATGCACAAAATGTATAATGTGTAAATAAGAAAATCATGACAGAAGTTTCCCAAAATTTTGGTAATACAAGGAAGATATGGAGTATAATCAACAGCCTTACTGGTAAAACTGTGCAGTGTATTGATAACTTATTATTAAAAAAATTTTAAATGGATGCATTAACTTTGTCGAACAAATTTGCAATGGAGTTCGATAATAACACAAAAATTATTAGTAAAAACTGTTCCTTACATTGTCTAAACCCAGCATCGTACCTCATATGCCGAGATAGGTCAAAAAGGGTCAAGTGGGCGAATGAGGAAACGGTTGAAAAAATTATTAAAAGTATAAATGTAAAAAAGAGCCCGGGATATGACGGCATACGAGCCAAAGATATAATTTCCTTATCTGAAAAATTGGTACCTGTCATGACCCACCTTATTAACTGTAGTTTAAAAACTGCCATATATCCCGACCTCTTGAAAGTAGGGGTGATTAGACCAATATATAAAAAAGGCAAACAGGATGATTTTAACAATTATCGGCCCATCACTATTTTATCATGCATTGATAAAATTATGGAAAGATATTTGGGTAACGAGATCAGTGACTTTATGTATTCTAATAACATTATTAATGACAATCAGTTCGGGTTTCAGAAGAACAAAAGCACAACTCAACTTCTATGTAAATTCACTAACGAGGTTAACGCTCACTTAGATGGAAAAAGGCATGTATTGGCATTATTTATTGATTTTAGCAAGGCTTTTGATATGCTCCAAAATGACATCCTGTTTGATAGGTTATTGCGAAGTGGGATACAGGGTCCCCTTTTGGATCTATTGAAAAATTATCACCATAACAGATTTACGACCGTAAAAATAAAAAATGAATTTAGTACCCTTGTAATGACCACTAAAGGTACGGCCTAGGGTTCTATAATAGGACCCACTGAATATCTATTATATGTCAACGATATGTCCAATGTGATTCGGGGGGGTTCTGTATACCAGTTCGCGGATGACACATGCCTACTTGTTGCCAGCAAAGAAATCCAAGAAGCCCAAAAACTTCTGCAGCACGACTTCAACCAGCTGTGCAAGTGGGCGCATGATGTAGGCTTAGTAATAAACGCACAGAAGACAAAAATAGTTCACATACACTCCTCACATAATAAAACGTTGACTAAACCCGAAATTGTAGCACATAATCACGACTGTATGCACAGGTCTTTGTATAGTGGCTGCAAGTGCCCGAAACTAGAGGTTGTGGCACATCATATGTATCGTCGGACTCATGATTGACACCCGGTTCTGCTGGAGACAGCATATAGATAATGTGTGTAACAAACTAAGATCTATATTAAGCAAACTCAGTGTATTAAAATTCAAATTACCATTTCAAGTACTACGGATGTTATACATGGCTTTGGCAGACTCGGTTGTCGGCTATGGGTTGAGTAGCTATGGTAGGACTTATAAAACATACCTAAATGATATATACAACCTACAATTGCGCTTGCTAAAGGTGATTGTACCAAAGCATATTAAAGAAAAATATACTAACAATGATTGCGAAATATTCAAGTACTGTAATGTTATGAGTGTTTTTGATAAAATTAAATTTAGTATCCTCACTGAAACTAGTGTACCAGAGAGACTGGTTGAGAGGACGAGACCTGAGTACATGAGATCAATCATACACAAAAATAAATACATACTACCTAAAACTCAAAATGTGTATGGAGAAAGAGTTGATGACTACTTGGTTCCTGTCTTTTTAAACGGGCTACCTGACGAACTACAGAATCTTTATAGAAGCACTCATAAATCATTTAAATGTAAACTAAAACTGCACTTTCTTCCAAAATTTCATAATGAGAGAAGATATAACAATTAACACATATACCAATAACCGTAGTTAACTACATTATCGACAGTTTTCTAATGTATAGTTAAACTAATTTATTAATTGCGGTCCCCATACTCAGATAGACCCTGCGAGGTCTTCGTAGTGTGGGACATTGTAATGTATAGATTGTATTTTACGTATATTGGAAAAATAAAAAAATAAAAGAATAAAAACCATCGCGGTGGTCACTCACTGACTGACTGATAACGAACCAACAGAGAAACACCGGCCGAGTAGGAAGTAGGTGCTTATAATAAATAATATTCTCGCGTTCAGTTTATGATTTTGGAATATCGTTTCAGTCTATTATCTACAAACTACCATAACTAACAAAGTACCTCAGTACTTACAGTGCATCTATTTTCTTAATGTCCCTCGGCAATTGGCGTTTTTAGGAATGAAACCGAACATTATTCATGTCCAGAAATTATTAAGTTTATGTAAAAACTAAAATTTTACTTTAATTTAGAACTACGACGTACCTAATTATTGTTTTGTTTTGATTTCATTGTAACCAACAGTAAAAAAATCAGCTTGCTGGTAATCATATTTTATGACCTCATAATCCATACATGTTGCGAGCGGGGGACTCTTGCATACCACATATTTTTTATCATACCAATGCTTAAGTAAATCGTATCTCCCAGAAGCATGGAAAGTAACCCGGGTTGTATCTATACCGAAAGGGGGAAGAGGATCGTCGGTTGCAGCAAGTCGCAACTGTCAGATGCTCAACATGGTTTTCGACCTGCGCGTAGTACGGCTAGTAACCTATTGAATAGTATGGTGTATTTGGTCCCGAATGTGTGTTACAAGTCGATGTGTGTTTATAACGACATCCTACTTTCGAAGCTGGCTAAAGTCGGTTGCACACCAAACACCAGTTATATGCGGGACAGACAGCAGTATGTGGAGTTCGGTGGATATCGATCTGAGCCATATTTCACAAGGTCGGGAGTAAGTCAAGGTTCAAATTTAGGGCCGCTGGAGTTCCTGATAATGATAAATGACTTGCCAGGAGTTGTTAGGACGCCAAGTGTTTGCTTTTCGCGGATGACCTTAAACTGCTCTTGACTATTGAAAGTAAGGATGACTGCAAACGCCTTCAGCAGGATGTAGATCGTGTGGTGGAGTGGAGTCATACTGACCGGCTTCATTTTAATATTACACAATGTTTAATACTGACATTTAGCCGTGCAAGTGCACCCATCCATTACAGTTATGACATGGAGGGCGTGGTAATGGAACAGGGTTAAATCAGTGAGGGATTTGGGCGTTCGTACACAGTTCGTGGACAGTCAGCTGATATTCCGTGAGCACATAACTGACATCTGCAAAAAAGCGTACTCACGGCTTGGATTTGTAATTCGTAGGGCAGGGACATTTTCAAATGTAAAAGCTATTATAGCACTTTATAACGCTCTTATAAGGACCCAGTTGGAATTTGACGGTATGGTTTGGGCTCCGTGTGAGTTCAAATACAGTCTTATGTTAGAGCGCATTCAAAATAAATTTACCAGATACCTATACTTAAGACTGTATGGAGTCTACCCTTTCTACCCATTGATGTATCCGACCTTATTTGTGTTGGGTATGGTCGGATACAACAAGCTGGAAGTTAGGAGGGACTTGGCGACGGTAACATATATTGTTATAGTGTTCCGTGGTTACACAACTAATCCGGGTATATTGCAGTGGATAAGTTTATGCGTGCCGGATAGGTATGTACATCGTCGTAGACGGCCGGACTTATTCGCAGTGCAGCGTGGTAGAACGAAACTGTTGGACGATACTACTACTACTGGACAATACCATTCATATTATTTTAGAAAAAGTAAGTTGCCCTACATCCGTTATACTCGTAATAATATGATACATACAAACGTGTAGCGAGAAAACTCCTGGACCGATTTGCTTCAGGTTGGTTTTAAATTAACTGTGACACCCATGGCATGTTCTAAAAAATACAAAACTTACAAAAAATAAATGAAAAAATAATGAAAAAAATGATGCGGGATTTTTCACTAGTTCCACACTAGTTCAGTTTTCACAATTGAGTATTTATTGTAAATTATTATTTTTAAATGATGAATTGTTATTTTATTGACTTTTAATTTTTGTTTTATTTTTATGAGATTATATTGGATTATAATTTTTACTAACTTAATTATTATTTTCATTATGGTTATGTTGTTGTTCAATCGTTATTTTAGATAAGATAAGATAAGATAAGATAAACTTTATTTGCTTAAACATGAGTGTGCACACATAAGTATACAAGATGGAAGGTCTTAAAGTAAATAGATCTGTCATGTTTTACCTGTACGGGGCGGCGTGCAAATGTTGAGAGCCTGCATTTAGAAACAGAATGCCAATGCTAATACAGTTACAGCAACATAACAAGCTACATAATATAATTATTTTTAAAACCTATTATTTAAGTAAAATTAAAATGAATTTATATAATAATTGCAATGTCACTTTCATATAATAATATCATTTAAAAATTCGACGATATCATAATAAGCTTTCTCCGTCAATAATGTGTTAAATTTCTTTTTCAATATATGAGCAGTTAGTACCCTCCAACACTTAGGCAATTTATTGTATATTATTGGAGCCATACAAAATAAACTATTGTGCATGAGAGTAGTTTTTGAGGGATTCAATCTATCGGACAACTTCGGAAAATTATTTGGATTACATTTGACAAACATTACAGTCTCAAGAATATACAAAGGGTTCCCTGACCCTGTGTTGAAAATGTGAGTGCCGCTTTACGGATATCGCGATCTCTAGCCGAACGCCCGACAGCCAAATTACTCCACGATGTGGTAAATTGGTAATCTACCCCACTACCTCAATACGCAATTTGAAGGCAGGTGGATAGGACGGGGGGGGCTCCGGTCGCGTGGCCCGCTCGGTTGTCGGATCTGACGGACTTTTTCATGTGGAGTGAAGTGAAACGTAGAGTCTATGTCAGTGAACCCAACACCCGTGAGGACCTCCGACACAGGATAATTGTCGCCTTCGATAAAATCCGGCAACAAAGAGACATTCTCCTCAGTTTGAAATCGAACTTATTAAAACGGGTTTGTTTATGCATCCAAAATGACGGAGGACATTTCGAGCAACAACTAAAGTACTTATGGTAAGTCTTTCACGTATTAAATACATAAATTACCTAATCATTCAGCCAATTTACTATTCCAAGTTCTTTAGTACCTGCCAGTTGATTAGGTACCTATTTAAATTTAAAATTACTACCTCTGATGTTCTATCTGCTAGATAGGTAGGTAATTTAAACCTCTATACCTAGGTACTTAACTCTTTAATACCTTACTTTAGTAATTGCGGATATGGGGGGATATGGAATCATAAAATAATTTTTAGTAATTAGGTATAGGTGCTTTGATTTCATTGCGAAATTACGTTAAAAGTTACTACGGTTTTACTCAGTTCACCCAAACTTTTCTTAAAAGCTATTAATAAATTACTGTCACAGAAAATCAAACTCCTATGATGAACATTTTAACTAGGTACTTAACCATACAATAATCGTAGTTGTGTTTGACCTTGAAGACTGTGGCGTCTCGCATCGCAATAATAATATCAATATCGTGCAAAGTCGGCCATCCTCGGCTATGTTTCGACCAGGGATGTAACGGAGGTAGTTTTATCGGAACCGAAGGCGGAGTCGAAGTTTTTAAATTTGCTTTATCGGAGTCGGAATCGGAGTCGGAGGCAGGATCAGAAGTGGTGGCATGAGAGAGAATTTTAATTTGTAATTGTAATTTGTTTTTTAGCATCCTGAAGGGGCGTCGAAGTCGAAGGCTGTACAGTTTTTTTTTCAGTTTCTAACTTTATTAATTCTTCATATTCAGTGGCATGGACAGACTTCAAATGGCCTTATAACGACGTTGTCGTACCTCCCCTTCTTGAATACGTCTTCATACACAGTTTACACTTTGCCGAATCTGAATTAACTTCAATGAAGTAGTTCCAAATACAACTTGATTTAGGTTTCATTGTCCAACACAAAAACAGATCAGTTTTATTGATAATAAGCCGCAAAAATCAAAACAAATATCTATAACCTATGAACGTGTCGTGTGCGTAACAAATTAACAACAAGTGAAAAATAATTGATCATATTGAGAGATAGATTCCCCGCGCGACATGTATGAACCTGTTCATAACAGTCGACACAGGCCGCCGCCTGCCGCGCCGCCCGCCGGCGCTATGTTATGCTTCGACCTCCGATTAAAACCTTCGATTTAAAAGTGCCGATTTAAAGCCGAAGTCGGAACCGAAGGTGTAATAATAATCGGAACTTCCGACTTTAACGGAACCGGAGTCGAAGTTCCGTAACATCCCTGGTTTCGACTCATTACAATGTAGATGATAGGTACCTATTTACTATCAAACATCGTGCGTCAAATAAAATGGTGGTGTCCATGCGTGACGCACGTATTTTGAGATTTTAAAAACGTTAATAACTTTGTTTTTTTGTATGGTTGGGTATTTGTATTATTCCATATATATTAAAATACATACGTTCCAGACGAGCTCCTGAAATTTTTCTGGTAGTCATAAAATATTCTTGTATAAAGCATACGTGGATTTGCTTATTTTATTTACCAGAGTTTCTGTATGAGCTTTCCAATTTAATTGTTTATCAACAATCATGACCAGAAATTTAGTGGTGTCAACTTTGTCAATTTTTACGTTATCGTATTTCGTCAGTATGTTACTCATTGAGTTTTCACGTTGGCAGAAATGCATAATATTGGTTTTAGACAGATTAAATTCTTAAATTGTTATTTCCCAGCCATTGTATCACCGATTTTAAGGATTGATTTATTAAGTTATTGTAACTATAACTATTTCTGTATGGAATTGTAATAGTGCTATCATCAGCAAATATTGTCATAGATTGGTCAGTGCTTCCTTAGATTAAGCAATATTGTCATAGATTGGTCAGTGCTTCCATAGATTAAGCAATATTGTCATAGATTGGTCAGTGCTTCCATAGATTAAGCAATATTGTCATAGATTGGTCAGTGCTTCCTTAGATAAAGCAATATTGTCATAGATTGGTCAGTGCTTCCTTAGATTAAGCAATATTGTCATAGATTGGTCAGTGCTTCCATAGATTAAGCAATATTGTCATAGATTGGTCAGTGCTTCCTTAGATTAAGCATTATTGTTTTGCTGGAGTAATAGGAGTATCTTCTTTACATACTATAAAACAAAGTCGCTTTTCCTGTCTGTCTGTCCCTATGTATGCTTAGATCTTTAAAACTATGCAACGGATTTTGATGTAGTTTTTTTTAATAGATAGAGTGATTCAACAGGAAGGTTTATATGTATAATACATGTAAAATATACTAGAGTAATACCGATTATTTTAGAGGTTTCTAATATAATGTCGTAAATAAACACTTTTTTTTTGCGCCTTCATTGCAAACGCTGACGAAACCCTACTAACTATATAAATAAATAAATTACTATAAACTACTACTACTATTACTAGAAACTAATAAATAAATCTATACTTTTTACTTACTAATATTATAAAGCTAAAAAGTTTGTTAGTTTGTTTGGTTGAACGCGCTAATCTCAGAAAGTACTGGTCCGATTAGAAAAAATCTTTATTAGTTATGTAATACATTTATCCAGGATGGCTATAGGGTATATAACATTACGCTACGACGAGTAGGAGCGGAGCAGCAATGATATATGTTACATAAACGGGGGAAAAATATTTCTTTTCGGAGATTCCATGGCGTTGTTTTTTTTTTTTTAATTCCACGGCCTAAGACCGCGTCCGCTCTAACGTCCGTTGCCGGGCGTCTCTGGTTACAAGCAGAACTTATTTCCAGTGGCGCCCGGCGGACTTTGACCACCTCTGTGGTCTCTGCGGGGGTTGGGTCGGGATGAGAATCCCGCGTCGTTGGGGTAGGGTTTTATCCCGCGTCAGTGAGTGAATCTGGTTACGTGCTAAGGGGCAAAGGCCCCGCAGCACGCAACCCTTCTAGCCTGCTTCTGTAAGGACGACGGGTGGCGATCCCGCCGTCCTCAGTCCCCGATCATGGAGGTCGATGGTCTTGGGCGTAGTAGTGTCTGCGGCGCCCTCGCCGCTGACTACAGAACTCGGTGAGGAGGGTACGCTCCCTCTCCCTCTCGGCCGCCTCCTTCGCGAGCACGACTTGCTCGCAGAAGGAAACGGCCGCGTTCCACCTACTCCCGCTGGAGACCATGGTTTGAAGCATGGTCTCCAGCGAGAGGGTATCTACGCCCAGACCCACTACGAGGTCCCGGCGCTGACTCGCCCACGCTGAGCACTCCACCAACGTGTGGAGTGCGGTGTCGTCGTCGGAAGCTTCCGTGGCGTACGCTGCTTAAATGGTTAAAGTAACGTTAAAATTGTTTACTAGAAATTTATTTGCCTTAAAAAGTTCTATTAAAAAGTCCGCGATGGCATATATCTACCTCTTAGGGTTAACGCACTATAACGTAATTTATAGCAATCAAAATTGATTCAATCAATTCATGATTTAGTCAAAAAGTACACTATTTTGAAGGCGGGCGACGACGTTGGACTTTGGAGTGCGACTGCGCATGCGTGAGTTGACTGCCGGCCGTCACCTGGTAGGTCTACGAGCCCTACGAGGTGCCATACCGCGCGGCTCAGACGCGTCATTATTACGAGTGTATTTTGTTTTGCAATTCCTCTAAAAATTATAAGACAATAGAAGATATAATAGATAAACTGTTGTAGGGGGGCTTTATGAACGCAATAAAACCCAAAACAATAGTTTTTAGAACTTTTATCTGTTTGTCTGAATGTTTGAACACGCTAATCTCAGAAACGGCTTAACCGATTTGAATTTTTGTGCGTTGTGGTTTATGCAACTTAACATTTAAGGTTTGGTTTTCAATCGGTTCATATAAAAAAGGTAATGTAGATCTAAAGTAACACGCAGGCGGAGCTGCGGGCAACAGCTAGTAATAAATAATAATAAAAGTCAAATTTATACTAATATTATAAAGCTGAAGAGTTTGTTTGTTTGTTTGGTTGAACGCGCTAATCTCAGAAGGTACTGGTCCGATTACAAAAAATCTTTTTTGTTATGTAATACATTTATCCAGGATGGCTATAGGCTATATAACACTACGCTACGACGAGTAGGAGCGGAGCAGCAATGATATATGTTACAAAAAGGGGGAAAGTTATTTCTTTTGAGAGCTTCCGTGGCGTACGCTGCTTAAATGGTTAAAGTAACGTTAAAATTGTTTACTAGGAATTTATTTGCCTTAAAAAGTTCTATTAAAAAGTCCGCGATGGCATATATCTACCTCTTAGGGTTAACGCACTATAACGTAATTTATAGCAATCAAAATTGATTCAATCAATTCATGATTTAGTCAAAAAGTACACTATTTTGAAGGCGGGCGACGACGTTGGACTTTGGAGTGCGACTGCGCATGCGTGAGTTGACTGCCGGCCGTCACCTGGTAGGTCTACGAGCCCTACGAGGTGCCATACCGCGCGGCTCAGACGCGTCATTATTACGAGTGTATTTTGTTTTGCAATTTCTCTAAAAAATTAGGTACTATTCTAAGTGCTACATGATATTGTAGTTTTTTTTTTCCGATAATTCTTTGGCCGCTTCCACCACACTCGTAACTACAAGTTGAGAACGAGGAAAATATGATCCGTGTTCGAAACCAGTTTCGAGAGAAGAAGGTTTTTTCCTTACTCGAAACCACGGTTTCGATCAAAGAATTTTATTATTTGTGTGTGTCGATTGATAATCAATTGACGTGCTGTCCACCACGGAAGCTGTAGTAGGAGGTAAGTAGGTAGGTACTTACAGTAATTCGGGTGTAGAATTTATTATTTGTGATATTGATAATTAATAAAAAAGAAAAGATATTATAAAAGAATGTAATATTATATTTGAAATTAATTATTTAGTTAAAATGAATAGTTTAAAATGAAAATGAAAATGGGGATATTATTTCCAAACAATGTCTTACTGTAATTTTGTTCTCTTTTAATTCCATTATTGAATGAACAATTTCTTCATCTATTTCAATGTAGTTTGCCGCTTTTTTGGTGCGCTTCTTGAAGCATCCGTAACTTTGGTCTTTTTAGACAATCGTTCTTATAAATTGGCAAAGATGCATTGATTGCATGGGTGATTACTTCGATTAATACAAATAAAGTTTCATTTTTTTTTATAAATACGGCAATTTCATAGGTAAAGACCTAATATTTATTATTCATTGATTCCTCAATATTAATTGTTTTTTTTCGTAACCACTGGGTTTCGAGTAAGGAAAAAACCTTCTTCTCTTGAAACTGGTTTCGAACACGGATCATTTTCTCCTCGTTCTCAACAGGTTACGAACCTGCCTTTCGGGTCGTTATGAGAAGATGTTTATTGCTACTGACATTATGAAGTTGAATGCTTCGAAATTATGAACATTAGAGACAGAGTAGTTAGGAATTGTGATTGTTAGGATGAAAAATGTTAGGAAGAACATTTTCGGATTTCCTATTATCGGAGTTGAAAATTTAGGTGAACTTTGGCGCACCCGCAGTAAACAGTTGTTTGTACAAATCCAAAACCGTCAGGGCGGCCAGTTAAAAAGTAATTAAAAAGAATAAAATAATTTAGAACAATACCCGTCGCGTGCTGCCAGAAACTGAACATGTAATACACAGCTTCCATACACTGTATCTATCTATACATATTATAAAACAAAGTCCAAAGCTGCGTTTGTCTGTTCGCGATAAATTCAAAAAATTCTGCACCGATTTTCATGCTGCTTTCAGTAATGGTGTGGCTTTCAGTAACCTAGGTATATCATTACACGGGCGAAGCCGGGGGCGTCCGCCAGTAGACACCCACATGATAAATATTTAGATACAACTGGGTAGCTACTACGAGCACTGCCTACTGCGACCTTCACGTCTACAACAACGAGTAGATATAATTATAAATGTAGATAGAGTTTACAGACCCCGATCATGAAGGTCGATGATCTTGGGCGTAGATGAGTCTACAGTGCGATAAAGGTGGTTCCCCACTTTGGTTGTTCAAGTCGCACCCTGCATGTCTCCATGAGATCAAGGCGGAGTTGGGACCGCTGGTCCTCGAAATAGACGCAGGCATGTGGTCCCTCTCCAGCGCCTCCAGAGTTTACACTAATGTTGTTGTGTTTTCATTTAAACACAGGCATGTACCATGGACTTTGGGCAAATACTGAACAGGATAGCCTTCAAGGGCTAACCGGAATTGAACGAAACCGCAAACAAGACGAAGGCCACAGTGACACTAATACACGTACTGATACAAAAGAAAGTAAGTAAATACGTACATTTATTATATTATTCTGCGTAATCCCTTTATTCTAGCGAGGCCTTTGTCCTCATCAGCTACATCTGCGTCATACGTGACGTAGTTTTACAAACACCTGGTAATAATTTATGAGTAAACTTGTATAGGTAGGTCAGCTTTTTCTGATACAGGTTGAGACAGGCCCAATGAAAGTCAATTTTGTAGGATTTTATTCTATGTTTAAGTACCTATCTATCTACAAAAGCAGTCAATTCAATTCAATTTCAGTTCAAGATGCATTCAAATTGACAATAGTTGTGCGATCCTGAGTTACATATTTCTTAATATGAGACTTTATATAATTAATAATTGAAATAAAACTTTATTTTGTAGCAAGTAGTGGCAAGTGGTGGTGCAGCGACTCCGCCGGCCCCTAAATAAAAAGCGGCATGTCAAAAAGAGTGGTTTACAGGAGCGCGCTTTTAAGTTTCAAACTGATCTGGGCTCTCATCTATACTTATAATAAATCTGTAGAAGTGAAAATTCTGTACATTGAATATATCAAAAAAATAAATGTGTGTTACTAGACCGACACCGAACCCAAAAAAGGGATTAAAAAAATTTTTGTCTGTCTGTCTGTTCAGGCATCACGCAAAAACTACCGGTTCGATTACGATGAAACTTGGTATAATTGTTCTTTAATATCCTGGGCACCACACTGGGTACTTTTTATCCAGGAAAAGTATATACAATAAAAAACAAACTTAATTTTGCGGTTCGATCCCTAGACCCGAAAACTATACCAACCGCAAATAATAAGTTTGTCGTAGGTTTTTTCTTTTTTTTTATATTGGGTTCGCCAAATTGACGTCGCCCGCCTGGTGGTAAGTCGTGACGACGTCTAGCGATTGTGGGCCACTCTCACAGTACACAATACTACAGAGAGTGGCCCTCAACTTGACGGCCTACTGATGTGCCTCTTCACGCTCCGCTTAAAGAACCCAGGGTTATATGTGGGAGGAAACACGTGCACAGGCAGGGCGTTCCAGGCCACTATAGTTCGGTAGAGAAACGAACGTTTAAAACCAATGATTTTAAATACAATGGATTTCGGATCATCGCTCAAAAGTGTCCGAACTAAAAGAGAAACAAAACGCTAAAAGAGAAACAATCGCGCGCCAGTCTTGATTTTGACAACTGAACGACAACACGTTGCACAATGTCGTACTGTATTGTAAAAACGTGTAAAAACTACGAAAAAAAAGCAAATTGAAGACGGTGTATCATATTTTCAGTAAATAAGCTTTTGTTTTATTATTTGCAATTTATTATTTCACTTAAAATACAGTATTTCGTCGATAATAAATTAAAAGACAAAAGTAAATATTGCAATCCAGTCCAATACCGAAGTACCTATCTGTCTCTTTCGAACTCATCCCAAGCTCAGTAAAAAGAAAGAGACCATTTCATTTTCACTGAATAATGTACTAACAAAATGACCATTCAGATTTATTCGGATTACCGATAGCGATAAAACTATTTGGAACAAAGATTATAGTGGAGACGCCTTGGCTCTTTATGATTTTTTTTTCGTTATATGAACCAACATCTATTTCAGTTTTCCTCGGGATCCAGTACACTGTGCACAATGGAAAAATATTATTGCCCTAGCACGGCGAGAAGAATATTTTGATCCAAAAAATAACAATCTTGTTTGTTCGGCTCATTTTATGGACATAACAAAAAGAGGTCCGATCTTTATGAAACTTGTACAAGAATCCCTTGATTGAATGGAGGAGATAAGCCCAAAAATGTTTTTAATTTTCACAGGGTATCATTGTTTTGTCATAAATATAATTACACATGTCATTTTATTTCGTATATGTACTGTTATTTTCTTTTTATTTGAATTCTCGGTAATGTATTCCCACGGGAATCGGGGCCGAGATAACTATATCTCGCGGGCGGAGTCACGGTGATCAGCTAGTAGCCAATAATTTCGTATCCCAAAAATTAACCATAAGATAAAAATAAATTAATGATGCGCAGTTTTAGCAACTAATTCAGTCACTTGAAACACGGCTATCTTGTAGTAGACGTAGCGACATAGCGTTATGAAAATAGTAATGAAAGCGGAAGAACTTTGACACCCGCAAGAAGTTTGGCATTTATAATATTATAATTAGTTAAATTCATTAATTCCCTTTTTGTTATTCATACACTACAGTTACTTATTATGAAACTGACTCGAAAAAAAAAATCTTTGTCAGTCGTTAATTAGTTTTTCAGCTTATTTCGTCTAACATAAACAAGTAATTACAATTTATAAGATTATGGAATTTATTGTAGTCTTACATTAATTATTACGCCTACGTAGGTACATATCATGGAATCCTTAAAAGACTTTAACAAAATAAACCTACTCCATTGTTTCTATGTTCACGTAGTTCAAGTATAAGCTTCATAAGGTGAATTAGTCAGGCGGACAGATAGAAGCTACGTAATGCGATAAATTAGTGCAAACAAAAGTGAACACTATTCCGTTGAATCAAGGTTTAAATTTTAATATGAAATTTGTTTATATCTATGTATGCCTATGTATAATGTATAGGTCGACTCGGGACATTATTTTCTTGCGATTTGTTCTAGATCCTATGTCCGTTGTATTATAAGGTCTTTGTTTAAAACGCTCGGTTCTTGCGAACATGCTAACCACTGTGTGGGAGTGGCATCTCTGCCCAGCACGCGTTGTTCGGGATCGGAAGGAAGAGGGTGGGATCAGATTGAAGAGCTCTTCAGAACAGGTTACGTCACCCGCAGTGGAGTTCACCAAGGGGCGCTGCACACGGCTATATCTTAAGTTAAAATATTATAGTATCTTACTATAATATTTTAACTTAAGATACAATATCGCTCGCCATACAATTCAATGGACTATCACACACGACGAAGATCATAATTCACCGAGCCTTTTCCCAACGCAGTTGGGGTCGGCTTTCCAGTCTAACTGCGATTCGGCTGAACTTCGATATTTTCAGTGAAACGACTGCCATCTGACCTCCACATCCCATAGGCGATAACGAAGTTCTGTAGTTAGCCCGGCCGGATTTTTGATTTAGCGCTCCAACTACCCCTAACGAATGCCATAGATGATCGTATGACTTTATTATGACAAATTAAAATCAAAAGACCGAAAAGACGTAGTAGCACTCACAAGTGAGCGAAATATTGAACTATCATGTGCAGAGCTAGAACAATATATTATTATTAGCGTCTATAGACCTCCTTCTGGAGATTACTACCTGTTTGAGTCCATTATGGAGGAAGCCTTAAAAAAGGTATGTAAATGTAAGAAGACTATAGTTGTATGTGGCGATTTTAATATTAATATTTTAGAAAACTCTCAGAACGCGCTAAGGTTCCTCAACCTTTTTAAATCTTTTAACTTACAAAATCTTTTTTGTGAACCAACACGCACCACAGCCACATCAGCTACCTGCTTAGATAATATTTTTTCTAACAGCGATGTAGATGAGAAATCTATAATACATTTTGTAAATTCAGATCATGCAGGTCAGTTAGCTAGATTTAAGTTCCAACATGTTCCATTATCAAAAAATATTGTTTGTAGACCAATCACAACTTATAGATTAGAAAAATTTAAAGAAAACATTAAGAATAAAGTACCTCTTTTGGAGTTGAATAATGATAAACACCCGAACGGAGATTTGTTCGGAGTAATCAAATACGAATGTGATAACATTTTCACTAAAAAAACAATAAATGTAAATCAATTTAAAATAAAATTTAGTGATTGGGCTACGCCTGGAATCTATAAAAGTAGAAGGAAATTATATGAATTATACGAGACAAAGGCATCTACTAATGAGCCACAAGTAGTTGAACAGATTAAAAAGTACTCCAAACTATTCAAAAAAGTATGTTCAACAGCTAAATCTAATTATATACGGGCTAAAATTGAAAAATCTGATAATAAAACGAAGGCAATATGGAATGTTATTAACAAAGAAACTTGTAAAGCAAGGTCACGTGATCGATCCTTCGAGTTAAAAATAGATGATAAACATATTAAAACTGATTCTGAAGTGGCCAATGCATTTGAATCTTTCTTCACAAATGTTCCAATCACCACTACAAATAAGTTAAATTCGTCAAAAAACGTAGCCAATTCTCTTCTTAAATCTAGTGTTGATAAATGTAGAATTAACTTTGATTTTCAGTATATTGACTCTGTCACTATACTTAAAACTTTTAAACAACTAAATATAAAAAATACCGAGGATCTTTGGGGCATTTCAACTAATATAATAAAATCAATAGTGCCCGCTATAGCGCCTCACCTTGCATTCATATTCAATAAATGTATAGATGAAAATCAGTTTCCTCATCTTATGAAGTAAAGTAAAATCAATCCTTTATTTAAAGCAGGAGACAAAAGTGATCCTTCAAATTTTCGACCTATTTCCATACTCCCATCCCTCAGTAAAATTTTTGAAAAAATAATATTTAATCAATTGCTTTCACATTTTACAGACAATAAGTTACTTCATAACAAACAGTTTGGTTTCACTAAAGGCAGGAACACAACGGATGCAGGAGTTGCACTTGTGAAACATATATTTGATGCTTGGGAGGAAAAGCAGGATGCCATTGGTATATTTTGTGATCTATCAAAAGCTTTTGATTGTGTTGATCATGGGACTTTGCTACTAAAATTAGGTTATTATGGTGTTTCGAACAGCTCACTCGGCTTACTCGAGTCTTACCTTACTGGTAGAGTACAAAAAGTAAACATTAATGGCACCGACTCTTCTGGCGCCTCATTAGTCATGGGAGTACCCCAGGGCTCGATATTAGGACCCCTTTTATTCTTAATATACGTACTTGACGATGTAAATAATACCCTTTCGGAAATATTGCATTGGTTCACAAGTAACAACTTGCTGCTCAATGCGAAGAAAACAAAATGTGTAAAATTTACTATGCCCAATGTTAGACAGGTGGATACTCATATTACTATGAATAATGAATTAGTTCAAATAGTCAAACCACAGTTTTTCTTGGGATAACTCTAGATAGTAAACTACAATGGGGTCCTCATATCACAGCCTTGGCAGGAAGACTTAGCTCAGCTGCCTATGCGGTTAGAAAGATAAGGTCTCTGACTGACGAAAAAACGGCACGATTAGTTTATTTTAGCTACTTTCATAGCGTTATGTCATATGGTCTGCTGCTGTGGGGCTCAGCTGCCGATATTGAGACAATATTCATATTACAGAAACGAGCTATACGAGCAATCTATAGACTCGGACCCCGTGACTCGCTGAAAGAATTATTTAAAGAAATTAATATTTTAACAGCGAAAAATTAATGCTATTATATAAATTTAAAAGGTTTTTTCTTAAAAACATTTTACTTACCATTGTTTTGTCATGGATTTTCGCCAAGTAACGCCTGTTTCTATCCAATATTTTAACAGTTGCTTCTCAATATGTTTACGACAACATCTTATATGTACGGAAGAACATAGATCTCTTCAAAAAAAATTCCGATAACCATAATTTTAATACAAGAAATAAAAATAAACTGGCAATGACAAAAATTAGACTTCATAAAGTTGGTAATTCGTTTGTTGGCAAATGTATAAAAATTTATAATAAAATTCCTCAGGATTTGGTTGACATGCCTCTTAATAAGTTTAAAATAGTAGTTAAAAAATGTTTGATGATGAAAGGCTACTATAATGTAGACGAATATCTTAATGATAAAAATGCATGGTCACCCTAATCTTCTGTTGTTGGCCACTCGTATAAAACAATAGAAACTAATTGTAACAATGTAAACAAAACAATATTAAAAAAGAAAATGGATAATCTACCTGAGTTTCTTGCTGGTCTCTTCTCAGGAGAACCAAATTACCGAACCAGCGAAAGAATCATTTTCTAATGGTTATTTATGTACTTACTTAATTTAGTATTTTTATAATATTACTTGACAAAATTGTAAAATTTTGACATTCATATGTGCTCTTTATGTGCCTAAACTGAATAAATGAAATTGATTCTTGATTCTTGATTCTTGACAACCGGGACCGACGGCTTAACGTGCTCTCCGAGGCACGGAAGGGTCTCAGTGTCTTAAGCAATGGTCACCCATCCTAAGACCGGCCTGACTCGATGTTGCTTAATCTTTGCAATGTGTTAACATTATCGGTTACCACTAGACCACGAGCCCCTCTAGATAATAAATAATATTTCATATTTTCGTATCTTAAGATGAATTTTTATGGTATAATAGAGAATATTATACGGGTAGAAGATATTTAGAGAAACTGTTGTAGGAGGACTTTATGAACGCAATAAAACCCAATACAATGGTTTTTAGAAATTTTCTCTATTTGTCTGAATGTTTGGACACGCTAATCTCAGAAACGGCTTAACCAATTTGTATTTTTGATTTGAATTTGCAGTTTGGTTTTCATTCGCTTCATAAATAAAAATGTTATGTAGATCTAAAGTAACACGCAGGCGCAGCTGCGGGCAACAGCTAGTAAGTAATAATATTATTTATAATATTTTTTATATATATTTATTTAAGCATAAAATTTATAAGCATAGCTTTATAAAGGCATAATCGTATCAAACTATAATGAATATAGTCATAATCATCTAAGGCAGAATAAAGGCTTGGGCAAACCAAAAGCAGTTGCAGTGCTATATAATATTATTAATCTGTAATCAATACATATAATAAAATTGTAACTGTACGCTGTCTGTACAAGGAAGATACATATGAGAAATTGATGCAGGGGGGCTTTATGAACGCAATAGAACCCCAAAATAAGGTTTTTAGAATTTTTGTCTGTTTATCTGTGTGTCTGTTTGTCTGAATGTTTGAAGACGCTAATCTCAGAAACGGCATAACTGATTTGAATGCGGTTTTCACTAATGCGTTGCGGTACATTCAACTTAACATTTAGTGTTTGTTTCATTTCAAAAGGTTGATAAATAAAAAAGTTATGTCGATCTAAAGAATCATGCATAAGCCCAAGTTAAGCAACCCCAGTCGCGGTTCTAACTAGGATGGGTGACCAATTGGCACAAAATATATCAAGCGACAGACATGACAGGCAGACATACATTACGCCTTTATTCCCGAAGGGGTAGGCGGAGGTGCTTTACACATCAACACTGTGCCAGTACTTTTGTTGGTCCCACGTAATAGAGGGCAAGCGGATTGCTGATAGGGCACTTTAGAAGATCCATAACTACTATATAATTTAAATCAAAATTACCGCAGTCAGGACAGGTGTTACATACCACTAATATATCTTGAGTCTGAGTAGCTCAGTAATAAATAACTCTGTTTACAGATTTGATTTCCACTATTTGCTGTTTATAACACGTGTGTATACATAATGAAGGGGTCCGTGTGGATGTACGGAACCAATTTCAATATAAGTACGTGTAGTAGAAGAGATGGAAACAGCGATGAATTACTATGGATTTATTTCTTAGTATTTACAATGGAGTCAGAAAGCAGAGTGAATTTAACATGCAACAAGTACTGTTTTTATATAGAAAAAGAATTAATAATAATTATCGAAACTCACACAAAACAATTAATAATAATAACGGTTCGGTCCTGACTTATTTGTAAACTAGGTGTGGCTTGAGAACAATAGAATACCGACGGCCATGTTGCGCTCGCGCCGTTCATACAAAAGTGATTCACCAATCACGTTGACGTAGATGGAGTTTAAATACTGTGATTGCTATTCTTGTTAATGGTTTTAGGCTCCGCCTCATCGTATGATGAACATCCGATATGACGTAGTAGGTGGCGTGATCCTATGCCTTGTTTACACGACCAACATACTAGTTTGTTCACGTTGGTGTACTCGCCATCTCGCTACACCACTCCCCCACTGAGACCGTGACTACGGTCGATAGTAGTCGGGGAAGCGTATAGTACGCCCGCTTCTTGTCTTCTTGACTGTGCTTTGGTGGTCAGGATACTCAGGCTGTGTCGTCGTTGCTGGAGTCGCCTTCGTCCTGGCCATGAAGGCAGGCTTCAGACGGTCGATTGGGATGCGTTGCGATTTCCCTTGGATATCGACATCGGTGGTCTTTTCGCCGCGCTGTTGTACTTTGTATGGGCCAAGGTATGGTGCTTCCAGTGGTCTTCGTGCAGGACCTTGCCGAATGAAGACATGGGTGGACGTCTGGAGATCCTTGGGTATGTAGAAGGTTCTGCTGGAACTTCCGTGCCATGACGTAGGTTGAGGTGCTAATCTACTGACATGAGCACGCAGTCTGCTGGCTATAGAGATCATGTCAGTGCTTTCAGCAGCACCAGTGGAGAAGAACTGTCCAGTTAACGAAGTGGTTCGCCGTAGACCGGTTCTGCAGCCGACGTATGGAGATCGTCCTTGTAAGCACTGCGGATGCCAAGTAGGACCTATGGCAGTGCCTCTGTCCAGCTGGATGTGGCATGGCATGTGATGGCAGCTTTCAGTTGGCGATGGAGTCTTTCCACAAGTCCATTGGCTGCTGGATGATAAGACATTGTGGTATGGTGCTTGGCATTGACTAACGCGGCAAGTTTCTTGAAGGTGTGTGACAGGAACTGCCCGCCATGTCTGGTCGTGAATACGCCTCAGGCCAACGAGTAAAGCGGTCAACAATCGTAAGGCAGTATCTGTTACCAGAACTTACTGCGAGTGGACCAATTAAGTCCAGGTTTATGTGACAGAATCTTGCGGATGGTAGTTCAAATGCCACTAATGGTGCTGAGGTATGTTCTGAGACTTTGGAGCGTTGGCATTGCTGGCATTCCTTAGACCATTGACGACAATCTCTTCTAATGCCTGGCCAGATGAACCTCTGCGTCACCAGCTTGACAGTGGCCTTTCCGCCAGGGTGACTTAGATCGTGTAGGGCATCGAACGCTTGCTTCCGGAATGAAGGTGTGATGTATGGTCGTACTATTGATGTGGAGGTGTCACAGTAGATGTGCAAGCCGGAATCTGTTGCTTGCAATTTCTCCAACTTCAGAGCGGAGCCGTTTTTCAACAGGTCTTGCAACTCGTCATCTGTCTCCTGTTCACTGGCTAAAGCTTGGTAGTCCAGTGGCGTGTGGATTTCATCAACCCGCGACAGGGCATCAGCAACCACGTTCTCTGCTCCGGTGATGTATCTGATGTCTGTCGTAAACTGGCTAATGAAGTCCAGGTAGCGAAACTGACGTGGTGTGCAGTTCTCTCGTCGTCCAGCGAAGGCATATGTCAGCGGTTTGTGGTCTGTTATGACTGAAAACGTTCATGCTTCGACCATAAAACGGAAGTACTTTATGGCTTCGTAGATGGCTAGCAGCTCGCGATCATACGGACTGTACTTCTTTTGACTGGGACTAAGTTTTCTGGAGAAAAATGCTAGTGGCTTCCACTCGTTGTTCTGTCGCTGCTGTATGACTGCACCTATCGCCGAGTCTGACGCGTCGGTTTGTATCGCCAATTCCGCTTGCGTATCAGGATGTACCAGGAGTGTAGCTTCTGAAAGACTGTTCTTGCAAGTGTTGAAGCTTTATAGGAGTGCAGGAGTCATGACAATTGCTTGTGATCCTTTTGTCTTGGGACCAGCGAGTAATGCGTTCAGAGGAGCTTGAATAGCAGCTGCTCTCGGAATCAATCGGCGATAGAAGTTTAGCATTCCGAGGAAAAGTCTGAGCTCCTTGATTGTTTTTGGTGGAGGATAGTCCTGGATTGCCTGAACTTTCAACTCCAACGGTTGTATGCCCGCCGCTGAAACTTTGTAGCCCAGGAATTCGACCTCAGCTTGACCAAAAACACACTTGTTCGTGTTTATAACAACGCCATATTCAGCCAGTCTCTTGAATAGGGTCCTCAAGTGTTGCTGGTGGCTAATACTATCGGGACTGGACACCAAGATATCATCGACGTATCCAAAACAGTAGTCCAACCCTCGGAGTACCTCGTCCATGAACCTTTGGAAGGTTTGGCTTGCGTTGCGGAGTCCAAAATTTATAAAAGGGAAACTATAGAGGCCAAACGAAGTGGTGATGGCGGTCTTGGGTATATCCTCTTCAAATACCGGTATCTGGTTATAGGCTTTTACCAGATCAATTTTTGAAAAAACCTTATTTCCCGTCAGTTGATGCGTAAAGTCTTGCAAGTGTCTGACGGGGTATCTATCGGGGATCGTTCGAGCATTCCGAGACCTGTAATCTCCGCAGGGACGCCAACCGTCGTTGTTTTTGCGAGCCAAGTGAAGTGGTGAAGACCATGGGCTGTCTGAACGTTGTGCTGTCCCGTTTAGAAGCATCTCTTCGAACTCTTTCTTAGCGATCTTCAACCGTTCAGGGTCTAAGCGTCGAGGACGACTGCATACTGGTTGGCCTGGGGTAGTCCGTATATGGTGGACTGTCGAATGTTTGGTGACAGATGGTTTGTCGGCTGGACGAGTGACATCGGAATACTCTCTTAGTATGCGGTGAAATACAGAGTCTTCGGAAGTGGTACGGACAGATGAGATCGCTTCCGTTGAAGTCTGGTGTAGTGCCGATACTGTGAGTGCTGTGATGCCATCTATAAGTCGCTGGTTGCGGCAATCGACTAGTAGGTTATAGTGACCTAAAAAGTCGACGCCAATGATGGGCTTGGAGACATCTACCACGATGAATCGCCAGGTGAAAGCTCGCTGGAGTCCCAGGTCCAATGATATTGGTAAATCGCCGTATGTAGCTATGATAGTCCCGTTGGCTGCGTATAGCTCATACTTCGTCCTGATTCGAGGCTCATTAATAGCGGATCGAGGAAAGACGCACAGGTCTGAACCCGTATCTATAAGAGATTGTACCTTGGTCCTTCGATCCGTTATGAATAGGCGGCTTGTAATTCCTAGGCAGTCTTGTGCCGCCACATGGCTGCCACATGGCTGCCCGGAAAGTTTTCCGACTTCCTGAAGGTACATGGTTGGACGCATTTCCGTGATCGCTCGCCAAATTTGTAGTGGTACCAACAGTATGTGTGCTCAGTAGGTCGAGATCTTGAACGAGACCTACTTCTGGAGTCTCGTCTGCCTCCGTGTTGTGGACGTAACTGCTTATCCATTTTCATGCTCATGGTCTCTATTCTTCTGCTGAGTTCTGCCACCGTTCTAGTCAACGCTTCTATCGTCTTGTCTGCAGTTGATGGGGATGCCGAGGTACTTGCTACTTGGGCAGGTGGTGGTTCTGAAACCATCATGGTCGCAGGTACCACGTCGTTGACACGGTCTGCCAGTTCAGCTAGGTCTTCCAGGGTCATCTTGGTTTGTTGAGCAGCAATGCAGGTCTGCAGGTGGGTGGGAAGTCGACTGGCCCAGATAGTACGGATAAACTCGGGGGGTACGTTAACTCCAGCCAAATGTTGCAGGTGCCGAAGAAACTGGGTTGGGTTTCGGTCCCCTATGTCCTCGTGCATCAGGAGCTGCTTCAGACGTCGCTCTTGAGAAGCGGATAATCGGCGTATGAGTTCAGCCTTCAGCGTCGCATACTTGTTCGTGACGGGTGGGGAAACAACCAGGTCTCGTACCTCTGCAGAATGTGGGGTTTCCAGCTGTGCCAGCACGTAATAAAATTTCGTGGCATCGATGGTTATGTTGGACAAGACGAACTGTCCCTCAATCTGGGCGAACCATAGTTCAGGGTCGCTGGCATTGAAAGGGGGCGTCCTTACACCGACGCGGAAGGTTTCTCCGAGTAGGACATCCTTTGTCCCTACGCTTGTTCCTGGATTTGTTTCTTCCTTGTCCGGCATCGCGATCGTGGATCAGGTACGCAGATCAAGGAGCACGAAGAGCAGGTATGCAAATCTCGGCGGCAGATCACGTCGTGGTCACCAGTGAAGGGGTCCGTGTGGATGTACGGAACCACTTACAATATAAGTACGTGTAGTAGAAGAGATGGAAACAGCGATGAATTACTATGGATTTATTTCTTAGTATTTACAATGGAGTCAGAAAGCAGAGTGAATTTATCATGCTACAAGTACTGTTTTTATATAGAAAAAGAATTAATAATAATTATCGAAACTCACACAAAACAATTAATAATAATAACGGTTCGGTCCTGACTTATTTGTAAACTAGGTGTGGCTTGAGAACAATAGAATACCGACGGCCATGTTGCGCTCGCGCCGTTCATACAAAAGTGATTCACCAATCACGTTGACGTAGATGGAGTTTAAATACTGTGATTGCAATTCTTGTTAATGGTTTTAGGCTCCGCCTCATCGTATGATGAACATCCGATATGACGTAGTAGGTAGCGTGATCCTATGCCTTGTTTACACGACCAACATACTAGTTTGTTCACGTTGGTGTACTCGCCATCTCGCTACAATAATACATATACATACTTATAAAAATATAAATAAAGGGAAAATGCGTGTCAGAAAGCACAAAAGGTTCCGTGCCAAAGGAGCAAAATAATCTGTTTTTTAGTATTTGTCACCTTTGAAGTCAGTTTCCGTCAGTCAGTCTGAAATAATAGTGGTATGTAAGGTTGCTGCCTGTAACTGTATAAGTATTATTGCATCGATTTCTCAGCCAATGCAGCAGAAATGATAAAAGGTTAAGATTATTTCGATCTCAGGAATCTGAAGAGGATCATGAAGCAAGATTTACTGCATCTCAGGGACGACAGGTTTAGGTTACGTGCTTTAGAAACGTCACTTCAGCGAGAATCACGACTGAGTTCACAGCGTCCTCAATTGATGGCCTATCGAAATCGAGAGAGCAGTGAACAGCGTGAGGAACGTTTATCCGCCGACCGTGAGGCTCACACCCTGTCACGTGAATCTGAGACCTTCACCGACAGGGAATCTCGCTTGAGTTCTCAAAGAGTGCTGTCGGCACGAAGTCGGTCTCAGGAAACCAATGAACAACGCGAAGCACGTTTGACTGCTGATCGCGAGGCGCATGCTATGTCGCGTGAATCTGAGACCTTCACCGACAGGGAGTCTCGCTTGAGTTCAAAAAGAGTACTGTCGGCAATAACTCGGTCTCAACAAACTAGTGATCAACGTATTCAAATCAGTTAAGCCGTTGCTTAGATTAGCGAGTTCAAACATTCAGACAAAATAAAAATCCTTTGGAAAAAATTCTAAATGGGACAGCAAATTACAATGATTGTTAATATAATTACTATTATTACACACTATTGGGTACCCCAATGTATGTACTGATACAGACGCTGGCTGTGTCCAAACACCGTTAATCAATACATACCTTTAATAAAATTGTAAGTGGTCGACGTCTGTACATCGAAGATATAATAGAGAAACTGTTGTAAGGGGGCTTTATAAACGCAATAGAACCCAAAACAATAGTTTTTAGAATTTTTGTCTGTTTGTCTGTTTATCTGTTTGTCTGTTTGTCTGAATGTTTGAACACGCTAATCTCAGAAACGGCTTAACCGATTTGAATGCGGTTTTCAGTAATTCGTTGTGGTTTACTCAATTTAACATTTTGTTTTATTTCAATTGGTTCATAAATAAAAAAAGGTTATGTCGATCTAAAGTAACACGCAGGCAGGCTGCGGGCAAAAGCTATACATAATAAATCAGTAACTGGTGATCAAGAAAACTATAACACGCAGCGGAGGCAACAGCTAGTTCTTAATATATGCCCATTATAAGGCCGTAATGATTATTTTGAATATTTTCATTTTTCCTGTAAAAATTGCATGATGACCGTTTTTACGCCAACTGCAAAAAATATTCTAAACGTTTAAGTCTTATATGTCCGTTTGTCATCATCATCATCATCATATCAGCCGCACACAGTCCACTGCTGAACATAGGCCTCTCCCATAGACTTCCAGAATGACCGATCTAAAGCAGCCCGCATCCAGCGCTTCCCGGCGACCTTGATGAGGTCGTCCTTCCACCTGGCCGTTGGACGTCCTACACTACGTTTGCCCGTACGCGGTCGCCATTCCAGAACTTTTTGCTCCATCGGCCATCTGTTCTGCGCGCTATGTGTCCCTCCCACTGCCACTTCAACGAGCTAATCCGCTGGGCTACGTCGGTTACTTTTGTTCTCCTACGGAAATCATCATTTCTGACGCGATCACGTAGGGAAATACCGAGCATAGCCCTCTCCATAGCTTTGACTTTGAGCTTGTTTAGGAGACCTATAGTGAGGGACCACGTTTCAGATCCGTAAGTCATCACTGGTAACACACACTGGTTAAAGACTTTCGTCTTCAGGCACTGAGATATGTCGGACGAGAAGACATCTCGTAGCTTCCTGAACGCTGCCCAGCCGAGTCGGATTCGTCGATGTACCTCGTCTTCGAAGCTGGAATTGCCTACCTGGATCAGTTGACCCAAGTAGACGTACTCGTCAACAGTTTCTAAGACTGAGTCATGCACATGCACCGGTAGAGGCGCAACATGGACATTACCTTTGTCTTGTCCATATTCATCTTAAGGCCCACCTGTTGGGATACTCTATTGAGGTCTTCGAGCATGGTGTTTAAGTCTTCCAGCGATTCTGCCATAATGACAATATCATCAGCAAACCGAAGGTGAGTGATATACTCGCCGTTTATGTTGATGCCACGTCCTTTCCAGTTCAGTAGCTTGAAGACGTCTTCCAAGGCAGCGGTAAACAGTTTCGGAGAGATAACGTCTCCCTGTCTAACGCCCCTTTTCAGTGGGATTGGCTTCGTGCTCTGTTGCTGTACTCGGACCGACATAGTGGCGTTCTGGTATAAACACTTCATCACCTCGATATACCAGTGATCTATCCGGAACCGCTGGAAAGACTGTATCACGGCCCATATTTCGATCGAATCGAAGGCTTTCTCATAGTCCACGAATCCTAAGCAGAGAGGCCGGTTATACTCTTTGGTCTTCTGTATAACCTGTCGCAGCGTGTGGATGTGGTCTATGGTACTGTAGCCTTTTCGGAATCCGGCTTGTTCGGGAGGTTGAAAGTCATCGAGCCTGTTGGCGAGACGGTTCGTAATAACCCTCAAAAACAGCTTGTAAATGTGACTCAGGAGCGTGATGGGCCTATAATTCTTCAACAAAGTATTATCGCCTTTCTTGAAGAAAAGGACCACCACGCCCCCGTTCCACGCTTCCGGCGTTATGCCTTCGTGTAGGACGGAATTAAAGAGCCTCTGAAGAACCTTTAGTACCGGCGTTCCGACCGCTTTCAGGAGCTCTGCTATAATTCCGTCCTCACCCGCCGCTTTGTTATTTTTTAGCTGTTTGAGGGCCATCCTAATCTCGTACAGGCTGATGTCCGGGATGTCTTCGGTGTAATGTCGGGTAAGCTTGGCTCTTGGATCTTTAACCATGCCCGCGGGCTGTTTAACTGATGTATAAAGCTGCCCATAAAACCTTTCGACCTCCCTCTAGAGAAGTACCTCTACCGTTGTCGTTGCCATGCCGCCATCCTCCGTCTTCAGCTTCGTCAAACGGCTTTGTCCAACGGACGCATTCCTCGCAAACACTTTGGAGCCTTTGTTTCGCTCTATCGTCTCCTTAATAGTTTTAGTTTTATAGGAGCGAATGTCATGTCGCAAGGATTTCTGTATGCGTCTGTTGAGCTGCCTATATGCCTCAGCATCAACTGTGGTCTGTAACGACATAGATCGACGTTCGGCCATGAGATCAAGGGTCTGGGTCGAGACCTTATGAGGTTTTTGTTTAGGGCGAGACCTATGAATTTAGATCCCACCTTTTGGACAGCTTCTACCAGCGCGTTGTTTACCTCGTCCACTGAAACGCAATCCTGTAGGCAATCGAAACGATTGTATAGTTCAAGTTGAGAGCTCTCGGAGTCCTGGACATAGGCATGTGACGGTCTGAGTGTTGACTTCATCAGACGTGACCTTTCTAGTCTAGGATTAATATTCAATGTGCCCCTTACGATACGGTGATCGCTACCGGTTATTACACGGCTGATCATAGAGACATCATTGAATATTTGCCTCTTTGTCGTCAAGATGTAGTCAATCTCATACGCCATGTTAGCGGGGCTTAGCCAGGTCCACTTTCTCTGGGGTGGCTTTTTGAAGAAAGAGTTCATCGCGAAGAGGCCCTTCATCTCCATAAAGTCCGCCAGCATGTGGCCCCGGTCATTCCGCTGCCCATATCCAAAAGGCCCCACTCTCAACTCGCGTTGAAGTCCCCCATAACAACAGTGAAATAGGTTTTGGAAGCATGAATGGACCTACTTATGTCCTTATACACTTCCTCAACCTCTTCATCGGAGTATGACTTGGTGGGCATGTACACCTGGATGACCTTCAGCGAGTATCTTTTGGATACTCTGAGTATCAGGTATACCACCCGACTCGAGACACTCTCGATGGATATGACGTTGTTAATAAGGGACCTGTGGACCATGCAGTGACTTTCTGTCACCCTCCCGGTGGTAGAGTAGGTGGCCGGACTTCAGGGTTGTCGTGCCTTCCCCCGCTCTTCGCACTTCGGACAACCCCACAATGTCCCAGTGCAACCTACTCATTTCCTCTTCCACCTCGAGCAGCTTCTCGTCAGTCCTTATCGTGCCAACGTTGTGCGTTACCAGGGCCAGTTTCCGTTTGGGGTGGTAGCCGAATCTCTGCCGGGGATTCTTCGCACCCCCTGCCCCGCCGTTACCATGACCGCTACCGGAGCCAGGAATAGCGGGGCTGCCGGGGACTAGGGGTCTGGTCTTTTTTTTTTTCTGTATTATCATCATTTGGAGGTTTTGCCATACTCGCCACGCTTGGCAAACGGGTTGGCGAGAGCGGTATTAATTTAGGATGTATCACAAAAGACGCCGCTGCCCTTCCTTTGGTGTTCCCTTAGTCGCCTCTTACGACATCCACGAGAAGAGATGGAGTGGTCCTATTCTATGCCGGGAAACCACACAGCAACGTCCGTTTGTACGTAGGCAAAATTAAAATACCATTTTATAAAGTAATCGAAATATACTTTACAGAAAATAATGTTTTATTGAGCGAAGCGAGCCGAAGGCGAGCGGAGCTCTCAACGGGTGACTCAAATTATTTTTCAAACGATTTATGTTAAATTGTTTCTCGGCGAATACTCGGCCGATTTCGGATTTTCTTGCACCCATCAATAGCTTACAGAATTACCCAGGTTATTACGATGCCAGAATTTTGAATTTAAACTCGCTTCGCTCAAATATATGCTGCAGCGTAACGGTACGTTTCGCGACTGCGGCGACCTAGTTACCATTATTAATTTAATAATGTTTAAATACATGAAATTCATGTTCAAGACTAAAAAATGATAATCAAACAGACATATCCTTTTAGACATGGGCACTGAAAAGAGGTGTATGGTTGTTAGTATGCAACAAAAACAAGGACATGTTCTTAATAAAGAGGTTAGTAAAGACACAGATATAAGAATACTATACTAGTACAGATGAACCATCTCATAGAAGGAATTGGCGACGTTTTAAAGGCGTCTTTAGGGCTAGCTAAATAATTTTCGATAAATTCCTAATAGATGGCAGTGTATTGTGTGCGAAAAATACGTAATAGATGGCGATATATTATGTGTGCGAAAAATATATAATAGATGGCAGTATTTTACGTTATAATCCCCCATGAATGAACAGTTTCTATTGTCCCGATAATTTCCTAATAGATGGCAGTATTTTAACTTCTTATCAGAGTTCATTGGAGAGGAGATTATTATTAGTTATTATTACCCACTTTTGGACTTTTCATTTGTCTTGATAAAATAAAATGGTAATAAGTACCTACTTAGATAATAGAAGGTGGAGGAGATTCAATAATTTTATGATAAAGCCATCGTGTCGGAGCTTGTTGATTTTCTTATTTAAACATATAAGTAGGTACTTACCTATAAATATGTTGTAAGTAGGTAGGTATACTACGGTTGTGTATTCCCGTATCAGTTATCGCTTAGCATAATAATATCATCATCATTCATTAAAATCTTATTTAATAACTAGCTGTTGCCCGCAGCTCCGCCTGCGTGGTATAGCTTTTTTGATCACCAGTTACTGATTTATTGTATACTAGCTGTTGCCCGCAGCTCCGCCTGCGTGTTATAGCTTTCTTGATCACCAGTTACTGATTTATTATGTATAGCTGTTGAGCGATATCGTATCTTAAGATAAAATATTATTGAGCGAAGCTCAATCTTAGGCGACTCATGTATTTCGTATCTCCGCATACTCCTCCTAAACGCCTGAACAGATCTACTTCAAACTTACCACAGTGATAACGTGTGGCGTGATGGTGGTTTAGAACATAAAAATTGAAAATCGGACATAACAAAAAAAAATCTCATAAATCGTTGTCGTTCGAAAATTTAACACTTCGCTCAGTTTTTTGCAGCAGCAGCATGCATTGCATACCTAGTAGTATCTTAGTCGTGTGCAGCGCCCCTTAGTGAACTCCACTGCGGGTGACGTAACCTACGATAAACTTATTACAGTAATCGGGTCCAGGGATCGAACCGCAAAGTTAAGTTTGTTTTTTATTATATATACTTATTCCGGGATAATAAGTACCCAGCGTGGTGCCCAGGATATTAAAGAATAATTACACCAAGTTTCATCGTAATCGAACCAGTATAGAAGATAGGTACAGTATGTGGCGAATACTGTGACTATAAAATATCTCTGCTCACGCCCTTAGGAAAAAAATCACTTCAAAAAATTTACTCAACAACCCGACCGACTTCAATTTACCGAAATGGGACCAAATAATTGTCAGAATGGGACCAAATTGAAATAGGACCATTCGGGAATTAGTCCCTTTCAATTAAAAAAATAAATTTCAAAATCCGTTCACCCAGTCCAAAGATATGAGGTATCAAACACCTTAACTCCTCCTTTTTTGGAAGTCGGTAGAAAACAGGCTACCTCTATATCATTATAATAATATAGCAGTCACACTGGAGCGATGAAAGAGGCCTTTTTAGGGCTAAAACTACAAGAAACATTCACTATAAAATTTTATATTATTACCGAATCATTTCCCCGTTTGTGTTGTATTACAGTATTTCACCATTAGATTAAATTCCATAAATAGCGTAGGTGCATGACACTGGATATAATATTTAACATACTGCAAACGTCAAAGATGATCCGGGTTCAAATCCTAGGAAATTAGTTTTTGTTTTTGTTAACAAATTCTTTATATTCTCAACTGACTTCTAAAAAGGAGGAGGTTCTCAATTTGACTATATAGTTTTTTGTTCTTTTTTTTGGCCAGTTTTTTCTTGTTATTTTTTTTTATTCAAGACTAGTATGTAGGTATTTCATTATTGTTTTTATTATTAAGTTGCTTCAAAATAAATATAAATAGGTATCAATAGGTGAAAATGTATATCTATATTATAATAATATTATCCTATTGTGCAAAAGTTACGTAACCAGAGGGCTTATTCAATTTTAATATCAGCGACATCTATCTGTGCTTTAACAAGAGTTATTGATGACAAACCATCTCCAGTCAAATTTATAGTAGTACCTATTCTAGCCGAGACGTGTACCGTGGCGCTGTGATGACATTTTATTAAAAAAAACTTAAATTGGAGTTTTAAAGACCCCAAAACTACTTATTTAATCGTAGAAAAACTTTTAAAATATAGATATATTATCCTAGAATGGAATTCCTGACTAAAACGAAAGATATTGTTTAAATATTATGAACCATTACCCGTACCGCCACCTAGTTTAAAATAATTCAACTAACACGTCAGGCCCAGAAAAATTGTTCCTGATAGACTACCAGTGGTAAAGAGAAATAACAATTAAAACGTAACGTGTTTATTGTAAATTGTATATTTTTATTAAAATCTACATTTAGTATGTTGTAACTTGGTAATATAACTTATGAATCACAGTGACTTTTTATTTCTAGTCAGACTTAGGTAATTATACTTAATTCACTTATCACTGAAAGTGGTACCTACATAACATTAAAAAAACATAACTATCAACTATAAAAATAAACACCTATCACTGATAATCAGTCTTTCACATACTTAATTATTAAATCACAGGTCTATTAGGATTAACGATTAAGTTATTAAAAAGTAATAAACATCACAATTTAAAAACAAAAAAAAAACAAATTTGCCTCTTAATTTATTACTATAATTCTTATTTATTCTAACCAGTCTCCGACATTACTAAACCACATTATCAAATCCCAAGATTATTGGAATGAACTTTAACATTACGTTTTTTTTTAATATTAAGTATAACATTTTTTATAGTTAAACATTACAAAAACAAACTTCTAACACAGCTATCAAAATAAAAATAATGTAAATAACAATCAGTCTTCTTCATCTTCGATTTGTGTATCGTTACCGTGCTTTAGATTTTTGTAATAGTTATGATATTTTAGCGGAATGATCATGGTATCACATAAGCTAATCAAATCCTTATATTTAGCTTCGGGTATAGCAATGGGCTCAATGTGTACAATTTTTCTACAGGTAATATTTCCTGCTCTATTGTTACTTTTCTGTTTAAGGTACAATTAAGCTGACGGTACTCTTCTTTAAATAAGTCGTATCTAAATTCTACAACATCTGGTTGATTTGCATAAACTTTTATCTCTCTTATTTTATTCCAGCTAATTTTTTCTTCATTTGTGTCTTTAAGCCAATAGCCAAAATGAAGCCAAATGGCCCGCACAATTATCGGACCAAAAACGAAAATCTTTGATACCAGCTTGAACTCTATTTGTGATAAATGAAAGCAAGCAACTTGCCACTTCGTTCGCCCCCCGTTTTGCTTGTGATTCGTCCCACATATAACACACCCCTTTTTTGAGCCCAGCATCAAAAACAGTAAAATTGAAAACCGATAGTTTCCTTTTATAATAAAGCACGCTAATTTCACCGTGGTGAGTGTTATTTATCTTCTGGAAATCAAACATCGCTGTGCAAACTGTTGTAGAATCAGACTGAGCTTCATATCAGTAGCTTCTAATTTTCGAGCAACTTTCTTGTTGTTAATATGATCGTTGTGTTTGATTTTGTCAGCTTCAGATGGCGTAGTATTGTTATTATTAGCGTGGCATATGTCACATTGATCCATCTTTGGCAATTAGAAAGCAATATTCAGATCACTGTTTATTATATCTTTATATTGCCGCACAGAAGAAGCAATTATTTTTTTCATAATGGAAGCAATAAAAGTCCACTGACGAGTGATCACCTAAGTCCCAAAATTTACCAAAGATATTTTCTCGGGTGGACGTATCGAACTTTTCAAAACATTTTAATCGACAGTTGGTGTTAGAAGGAGGTTTAATTTTTTTACCGATTTGCTCTGTACCTGAACGAGAACAACTACAATATTGCAAGTTGCTTTAACAGGAAGTCTGCGATTAAAGGTGGCTCCATGGTCTTAATTAAAAATGGTCTCCGCAGCAAAGAGCGGTCTGACATAGTTAGACTTTCTGTTGAGCGATGTGTTGAGGTGGCCTGTACCGAGCTTGACCAATATATAGTAGTTTGCGTATACAGTCCACCTAACAGTGATTTTAGTGTATTTACCAAGGTCATGGACCAGGTTCTAGGGGTTGCGTCAAATAATAGGAAGAAGTTAATTGTGTGCGGAGACTTCAATGTAAACATCCTAAAAGAGTGTAAGAAAAGTACTCAATTTTTGAATTTATTTGGTAGTTACAATATGGAAAATATTTTCTGTGAGCCGACTAGAGTCACAGAAACAGCAGCCAATTGCCTGGATAATTTTTTTACGGATTGTGAGTGCTTAAGCAAGTCTGTAATCAGTAAATTGCCATCAGATCACTGTGGTCAAATAGTATCCTTTCCCAAGAGTAATAATAGTCAGTATAATGAGAAAATTATGTGTAGGCCCATAACCTCTAATAGAATTAAAGAATTCAAAAACTTGTTCGAGAAAAAGCTTAATTCTATAGTTTATATAGGTAATAATCCTGAGGTCCATTATAATAGTTTATTTGGTACATTATCTGATGCTTTTTTTCAGACACATTCAAACAAAAATGCCAAAATCGTAGTGTTAAAACGAAATTTTGTGAATGGGCAACAGTAGGCATTTATAAAAGTAGACGAACGCTGTTTGATCTATATGCAGAAAAACGATACAGATTTGATAAAAGTTTCATTGAATATGTTAGGAATTACTCCAAAGTATTCAAAAAAGTATGTAGACAGGCTAAATCCATTCACATCAAAAGGAAAATAATAGAGGCTCCTAACAAAATAAAAGAAACATGGAAAGTTATAAACAAAGAGTCAGGTAAATGTAAAGTGAGGGATACTGTTACTAAAATTAAATTAGAAAACAAGAATATAACCTCTCCGAAAGGTATTGTAAATGCATTTGAAGATTATTTTACCAACATTCCATTTAAAGTAACTTCTTCTGTTAATTCATGTGCCCACAGTGCTGTGGCCTTTCTCGAAAGTAATATTGGTTCTTCATCTAAATTTAACTTCAAACATATAGACCCCAGTGACATCTTGAAAGCATTTAAAAATCTCAAAATTAAAAAGTCTGAAGATCACTGGGGCATATCAGTTAGCTTAATAAGTAATGTAATTGATATCATTGCACCTGACTTGGCACTAATTTTTAATGAATGTGTAGATGAAGGTATATTCCCTAACCTAATGAAAAATAGTAGACTAATACCATTATTTAAGAAGGGATCTAAGTCTGAACTTGGTAACTACCGCCCCATTTCTATTTTGCCAGCTCTGAGTAAGGTGTTTGAGAGAGTGATGCTAAATCAAATGCAAGTCCACTTCACGACCAACAATCTTTTCCACAGCCAGCAATTTGGCTTTACTCGAGGAAAATCTACCACCGATGCGGGAGTAACCCTTGTTAGCTTGATTTACGACGCATGGGAGGGATCGCAGGATGCCATTGGGGTATTCTGCGATCTGTCTAAAGCATTTGATTGTGTTGACCATCAGACACTTTTGCTAAAGTTACGTCGGTATGGTTTTGACAAAAAATCCTTAGAACTATTAGGATCTTACCTGACAGATAGGCTGCAGACTGTTCATGTGAACAACGTTAAGTCAAACGGAACTAAGGTCAAAATAGGCGTACCTCAGGGATCAATTCTGGGGCCTTTTCTCTTCTTGGTTTATGTTAATGACTTGCCTTGCATGATCGAGGCACAAGCTGGAATAGTAATGTTCGCGGATGATACATCACTTATATTCAAAGTAAATCGGCATAGTACAGATGCGAATAATGTTAATAATATTTTAAATGATATTTCAAATTGGTTTTCTACAAACAACCTATTGTTGAATGCAGAAAAGACTAAATGCGTTAAATTTACAATGCCCAATGTCAGACAAGCAAACGTCCATGTCGTGCTGGGTAGCCAAAGGTTAGAATTTGTAAATAACACTACCTTTTTAGGAATAACAATAGATTCTAAATTACAATGGGGTGACCATATCACCATTTTAGCTAATAAGCTTAATTCTGCTGCGTATGCTGTGAGACGGATTAGGCAGTTGACAGATGTAGCTACTGCTAGGCTAGTTTACTTTGGTTACTTCCATAGCTTGATGTCCTATGGAATACTACTTTGGGGAAATGCAGCAGATATAGAAACAATTTTTATATTACAAAAGAGGGCAGTCCGTGCCATTTATTGTTTAGGTAAAAGAGATTCTTTTAGGGAGCGATTTAAAGATATTAATATTTTAACTGTAGCTTCCCAATATATATTTGATAACATACTGTATGTTAGGAAAAATATATCTAGCTATACTAAAGTAAGTGACGTTACAGACAGAAATCTACGTAATAAAAATAAACTACTCCCTCCGTGTTATCGACTTGGCAAGGTTAGTCATTCTTTCAAGGGGGAAGGTATACGCTTTTATAATAAATTGCCTGAATCGGTCCTTTGTATGCCCGACAATAAATTTAAAAACTTTATAAAGACCACTTTATGTCAAAAAGCATATTATAAGACAGTTGATTACCTTAATGATAAAAGTGTCTGGCTTGAGCATGGTGCAGGTGCCTCCTAAAATGCCGTAATTGTAGCATATTGTACTTAGGCGACTATAATAATTTTTTTGTTGTATTATACACTCCCTTTGATTTTGACACGAGACCAATGTATATTCGTCCACATTTAGTCTTAAGAAAATGTGTAAATGAGTCAATTATTTGAAAAGAGTGACCGAGAGTTTTATTGCCAGGTTCTTTCTCTCGGTTCTACTTATTGCTTTGCGAATCTGGCAGTACATGTAAATATAGAAGCAATGACATTTTTTATTTTAAGTACTTACTGACGTTTGTAAGAGCCATTTATTGACCTATACAAATAAATAAATAATTTCATTTCAGAAGTGTGACTTTTACTTAAATTTACAAGCAATTTTCTTTTTACATCTAACCAATTAGATTTATTAGTATTTCTATTCTTGATTAGATCTTGATAGCTTTTTTGACATAAATGGCCTTTTTTTACTTTGAATGCGGCGTTGAGGAACCAGAATATTCACTAGACACTAAAGCGCTGGATCTGACTGAATTATCAGACAAAACTGGAGTACTCTGACGATGTGAATCATTCTCTTCAACATTATCTCCAAATGAACTATAGGGGCTCGGTACTGGTGTTTTAATTAGGATATCAGGCGTGTTATGGAAAGAATTATCGAAGCCAGAGTGTTCATTAGCATCAGAATGTGTGAAGTTATCTTGCTGCATAGTTAATGTGGAGGCAACGTTTGCATAAGAAACATTTTTGTCACAATGATCATCATTAAATTCAATGCTACAACAATCACCTATATTATCGGTTATACACACTGATTTTATCACCGTCAGCAGTACGCAAGGGTTCGCTTTCGGAATAATTTTTGAACCAACTGGCAGCATTACTTTGAAAACAAACGCATTTTTTTTTAAATAAAAAATAAAAAATAGTTTCTAGACATCAAATGAGAACCCGTTGTAGGGGACTCACTCTCTTAAATACTTAAGTTTTACAACGATAGTTACGGTACAGTTCGTTTTCATTCAACAATGCGCTGGCACAGAGCAAGCGTGCGCCGCCCCCGGACCCCACCTCAGCGCACCTAGCGTACTAGCGGCGACACTGCGGCTCGCCTGTCCAGTAAACCTCGTGACAGCGCCGGCGTCTGTTGCGTAATCGTGTGTGTCAGTGAGTAAAATGAGTCGTCAGTACAAATATTTGAACGTGGAGTATCTAGCAATGGTACAGTCGGCCCCAAAAGTCGCTGAACACATTCAAACTTCCAAAACATTTGAACACTAAAAATGTCTTAAGTCAGTGACGCAACAAGAGAACAAAATAAACTCTACATACAAAAGGTATGTTGCTGGCTCGTAGACGGTAAACTTTTAAGTTGTGCCGATGAGCCCTTGTTACTCGAATAATAAACAAATAAAATTTAACTGATATTGTATATAGGTACCCATTTTTTTAGATTGTGTTAACACAGAGTTTAATTATTGTGTAAAAAAGTAATAGTGACCTGTCTCAGTAACGCTGCAAAATATTGAAGTCTTAGTCGGGATGTCATCTTGACTCCAGCCGTGGTGAACACAACACTCTGCAGCAGTATGCTCGACGCAGACACGACCCCTAACGCCAGCAGCAGAGCCGAGTACACATTAGCTAAGTAAATCTTGTCTTCGTCATCTTGAAGGATAACTATCTGCAATTAACTCAAGATTTGATATTTGCTCTTTGTGTATCACCTACACACCTACTGACCTATCATTCTTTTAGTGTGAATAGAAACATCCTAATATATACATCATGATATGCCAGACTCAGTAACTCTGTCTAATCATTTCAGTCTAAGGATTTTAGGGAAATAGTTTCCCCTAAAATCTTAAGACAAAGCTGTGTTCTGCTGATTTATAAGGAAGATGACTGTGTTGTATTGATTGAAAAGCGCGGAAGAAGTGTACAGTAGTGGTACCAATATGGAAGACCGTCCTCATTTGTTGGCCTTTGTATAATATGTCGCTTATTGCCTGCAGTCCGCCAGGACAGTATTACTTATGGATCAGCTGCAGGACCACAGCCACACTATCCATATCCAGGACCACGCACCTATGAACCAGAACTGTTGTGATCGATGGCTGCTGTAAGCTGAGAGGAGCTTACAGCAGTTACAAAACTTTGAGAGTAACCCTCTAACTTACCATACTGGTGTAACCAAATATTACACCTATAACTGCAGTACAAGATCCTTGGGCGAGTGCCGCGACGGCGCCTGTGACAAGGTAAGCCCATTCCGGTGCATTCAGTTTCAATATCTGCCATCCGGACACTTCCCGACTATCCTGCACAATAAGTAAAATGTAAAAAAAATACTTCCTAAATTCTTATTTCTTCTTTATTTCAGCAGAAATCACGTACGTAGTTTGCTACTGGTAAGTAGGTACAGTATAGTATTAAAGTAAATTATAATTAGTATTCTATCTGTGCTCCTGGGTACTTCGCGTATCTTGCGGTACCAATTCCACGCACGAGTGTACCACGCAGTGGAACAAGATCTTACCTATATGCAGTCCATTGTCCTCAGCTGCTCCTACGTCCATTGCCATGCGCTCTTGACGCGCCGGAGACCTCGAGGAGGCGAGCCCCGGTGCGTGTCGTCTTGCACCGGAGACCCCCCTGAATATCGAGGGCTGAGAGGTTGACTGAGGACTTCACGGTCCTCAGGACATCAGCGTACCCCACACCCCTCTCCACACCCTCCGTCGTCACCGTAAGGACGACGGCTGTGGAGCGAGGAGCGCGGGGCCTCTTCGGCGCCTTCGCCGCGGCGGCTTTGGCCACTTTCTTGGCCGCTTTCTTGGCGGCCTTCGTCTTCCTCTTCTTGGCCCCCACTACCTCCCATCCCTCCCGTCCGGAGGGATGTAAAGAAGCAGCGAAAGCGTTAGAGGAAGAGGAGGCGGCAGGGGTGCCGCTCTTCTTGCCGCGCCCCTTCGCCTTCCGCGCCTGGGCCGCGGTCTCGGCTGGCAACCGGTACGCTGGAGCGGACTGGGGCGGAGCGGGGCGGCGGACAGCGGGTGTGCCGCTTGGTCCTGGAGCGGGAGAACCGCCAACAGCCGCCGCGTATGAGAACGCGGGACGTGCTAGCGGAGGGCGGTACTCCCGGTCCTCCAGGACCACGAGGCGCCTCTCGATCGCCGTCAGGACCTGTACCATAGTCGGCACAGGCTGTGGCGGCGATCCGGGCGCCGTGTTGGGCGCCGTGGTGGGCGCCATGGTGGGCGCCGTGGTGGGCGCCTTGGTGGACGCCATGGTTGGCGCCGTGGTGGGCGCCTTGGTGGGCGCCTTGGTGGGCGCCGTGGGTGGCGCCGTCTTCGGCGCTGGTCCAGCCGTCGGAGGAGGAGGCGGCAGCATGGGACCGGGAGGCGCCTTGACCACCTTGGTCAAGTCAGCGACCTCCCGCCACAGGTCATCCATCTGCAGCGAGCTCCGCCTCCAGGCTCGTCACCTGCTTCCGGAGCCTCGCCTCCTCCTTGGTGACGCTCCGCGCGAGGAGCTTGTTGAGGGAAGATTGGGCTTCATCCACCAGTGAAGCCACAATCTTCTTCCTCCTCGCCACGTTTCTGTTGCCCCGCATGGCCGCGTTCATGCGGGCAAAAACGCTCATCAGCGCCCGCGCGGGCGGCCCACCGATTTCCCGGCGACTTCGCTGGGACAGTTGGACCGAGGACGGAGGAGGAGTTGGCGGCCGCCTTCTGTACGCGTCGAGACGCGTACGCACCGTCTTGACCGGCACCTCCTCCTCCGAATCGCTGGAGAGGAGGTACCCCCACCCGGAGCAGCTGGTGCTACGGTCGCGCGGCGGCCCTCCCCCTTCTCCTCGAGGGTCCTCTTCTTCGTCGCAGAAGAGCGGCTCTTCTTCTTCACACTGCTGGGAGCTGACCCATCGTCAGTCCCAGCAGCATCAGTTCCTTGGGGCGTCGACATCGCGCTGCGACGAGGCAGCGCGGCGCGAGCCCCCAAATCGATAGGCATCGGAATCAGTTGTTCGTGCATAGTTTCGTCGGTTGACACTGCCCGGGAAAGGGCAGTGTCGGGACCGGAGGTCTCTTCGAGGTTATTCATAATCGCAAAAATTGGCCAATCGCAAGTTCAGACTAAATACGTTCGGTCACCCAACTTGCCACTGCGTTACCGTGGTCAAGTTGGGGTCCAGGGCGGACGGCGAGGACGTAGTATTTAATCACTTGGGGCCCCGCCCCAATCTATACTTATAATAAATCTGTAGAAGTGAAAATTCTGTACATTGAAAATATCAAAAAAATAAATGGCCGGGGGTGTTACTAGACTGACACCGAACCCAAAAATGTGATTAAAAAAATTTTTGTCTGTCTGTATGTCTGTTCAGGCATCACGCATAAACTACCGGTTTGATTAAGATGAAACTTGGTATAATTATTCTTTAATATCCTGGGCACCACACTGGGTACTTATTATCCCGGAAAAGTTTATACAATAAAAAACAAACTTTATTTTGCGGTTCGATCCCTAGACCCGATTACTGTACCAACCGCAAATAATAAGTTTGTCGTAGGTTTTTTTTATATTGGGTTTGCCAAATTGACGCCGTCCGCCTGGTGGTAAGTGACGACGTCTAGCGATTGTGGGCCACTCTCACAGCACACAATACTATAGAGAGTGGCCCTCAACTTGACGACCTACTGATGTGCCTCTTTACGCTCCGCTTAAAGAACCCAAGATTATATGTGGGAGGAAACACGTGCACAGGCAGGGCGTTCCAGGCCACTATCGATCGGCAGAGAAACGAACGTTTAAAACGTTCGGTTCTCGCGAACATGCTTTCCACTGTGTGGGAGTGGCATCTCTGCCCGGCACGCGTTGTTCGGGTTCGGAAGGAAGAGGGTGGGATCAGATTGAAGAGCTCTTCAGAACGGGTAATAGAATATATCATAGAGAAACTGTTGTAGGGGCTTTATGAACGCAATTAAACCCAAAACCATGTTTTTTAGGACTTTTGTCTGTTTGTCTGAATGTTTGAACACGCTAATCTCAGAAACGGCTTAACCGATTTAAATTTTTGATTAGAATTTGCGGTTTGGTTTTCAATCGGTTCATAAATAAAAAAGTTATGTAGATCTAAAGTAACACGCAGGCGGAGCTGCGGGCAACAGCTAGTAAGAAATAAATGTATATTATTGTAAAAAAGAGAATCCAACTAAAAAGTAGAAAATAAATTTTAATAAGTTTGAATTAAGAATAGTGTAAATAAGAAATAAATGTATATTATTACAGAACAACTAATAGTTAAATCCAAACCCGCAACTTTCAGATTTATCCTTGAGCTTTATTAATAGTCATAGCATAGCATAGACTTACCGGGAATTGAACTCATTTGAAATTAAATGGGAAATTATTGGGTATTAATGGAATTCGATGTATGAATACACTCTCACCTGCTCCACACCCTGTTAAAACTTCGGCTTCTATTATATTTTGCTGCAAACTAATTACCTTTAGTCTGGTACCGTTACAAAGTTTTGGGGGACTTAGATTTCTAAGTAGCATTATTGGTACTCCGACTTTTAAAGAAATCTTGTGTACCGGTAAGCCAGGGGCATTAATTGAGTCTAAAAATTCTACTGGACAGTTAGTAGATTCTGTGTCTTCCATTACCCTGTTAACGGAGACATACTCTACACTATCCCCCAAAACATAACTTAAAATTTCAGCATTTATTGCTGCGACTTGATCGTTACGTGGGGTTAAAATTGCTCTTTCGCATAACCATGAGTTTTCGTTACTGGTTATTTGCATTGCGTTACCATATACTGATGATATAAGTTCTCGCATCGACGTAACTGTGCAACATAGGTTTTCGTGCAGAACAACTTTTCCTTGTTCCTGCGAATACAAACCGTTACCAATCTCAAGTAGAACGTCAGAAAACTGTTGTGCATTTTCGTTGCGTCCGATTCGCGCTCGCATATTTATAGTCATCTGCATAGGTGTAATGTAGTGCCACAGTCTAGACCTCTTTATGCACGCTCGAACTTCATCTGCCCTTGTTCCACGTGGTATTGCCGGCAGAATCTGACGAAAAAAAGTCTCCGGAAAAAAGAACAGTGACACCTCCCATAGGTTGGTCATTTTGCTTGATATCACGCAAAGTTCTGTCCACTGCTTCAACCGCTTTACGATTGGCCATTGTGCATTCATCCCATATAATGAGGTTACAATCCCGTAAAACCTTCGCTTTATCGCTGTTTCTAAAAATATTGCAAACAGGGCTCTCGGTACGGTCTAGGTCGATTGGAATTTTAAACATGCTGTGGGCAGTTTTTCCTCCAGGCAACAAAGTGGCTGCTATGCCCGATGAAGCGACAGCAAGTGCAATTTTACTTTGACTTCGTATCTTAGCCAAAATTACTTTGGTAAGAAAAGTCTTTCCCGTTCCACCAGGAGCATCAACAAACAGCATTTCTCCTAAAGCATTGTCTACACTGCGACACACACGATTAAATATTAAAAGCTGTTCTGCAGTTAGTCTTAAGAAATCTGTTTGTAAACTTACGGCCAGTACTGCTGGATCATAGTTTATTTCCATCGCATAATCTCTATTAATGCGTTCACCGTCAAATGACGGCTCTGGCATGCCATATTGTAAAATAGGTTTTCCCCAATAGATATAATTATGTCTTGAATAGCCAGCAAACAACGATTCAAGAGACAATCACGTAATCTCTCATTAAGTGTGTTCTCAGCTGATAATGCCTAAAAAGTCCTCGGCTAATTTATCCCGATATTTATGCCACAGCTGTGCGGCATCTGAAAGTGCACAGAATACCAGCATGACTGTAAACAAATGACGCATTCGTTGAGGACTATCACTAACACTTGCTTCAGACTTTTTTTTTCTGCGTCTGGCAACACTATTGAACAGTCGTAAAATTTTAGCTCCTATAAATTTATTAGTGAAATAAATACAAATTACATCAGATAACCAATATCATCACAATAGTAGTGCAAAAATAATCATTTCAAAGAATTTTGTGTATATTTGTGTAAAAATAAGCTAAAAAGTGACGTATCAGCTGACCGTATTGTTCAATGTTATTTCACGTAAATACATAATGTTTCTCCTATAATAGGTAAAATTATTTTATTATACGTGTTTATTCATATACTCAACATTGAAAACAGGCGATCTATTTTCGTAAGTACAGAAAAGTTTTGATTTTAATTTACCGGTACCTAACATAACCTCGAACTACCGACTTGTATTTTCTAAATTGCGTTTAATTGCACTTATTTGTCGAGAATATGAATACCCGTAGCCGTAGATCCTTATCCCGCCAGCAGGAGGAGCCCAAACTTCAGCTGGTGTTGCAAGAACTTAAATCTAAAACAGAGCTCTGTTTACAATTAGAAAAAGAAAGAGAAGAAAATGAAAACTTGTTGATAGGTGCTTTAGACGATAGTAAAAAACTAAAATCTGAACTAGCTAGGCTTCATATTAGTTATGATGAAATTGTAATGCAGCGGAACCACCTTCAATCAATAGTAGATAGGTTTCAAGAGTGCAGTGACGAGTATGAAGGGACCTTGAGGAGGACTACCTTGCTGGAACAGGAGCTACGGGATGCCCTATCTTACACCTGGAGTCAGCTGCCAAGCAAGCCGTAGTCCAACAAACGGATAACCTTTATAACGAGCTAATGAGTGGTACTCCGCAGTTTGTTCCTTCTGCAACAGTTCCAAACCTGGACTTGTCTACTATAGATCTTACCAATGACAGTTCATACCAACTGGACAAGCCAGTTTATTTTTGCAGCAGGAATAAACTAAAAAAATACCTAAAAATAAAGAAATTCATTTTAAAATCAAAGAAACAATTAAAATATCATAGAATCTTAATCAATAAGTGTAAAAATATTAACTCTAGTTTAAAGGTAACAAGCTAAATTATCTATGTTAGAACTTAAACAAAGTCATTTAAAATATTACATATAGTATACAATATTATCGACCCTTCGTAGTTCATCAAAGGAAGTTGGGCCTCTAACAGTATGCAGAAGCAAGCGCAGGTAAAAGCATTCAGAGTTATTTGGATGTACCGTATATACTCTACCGATGATGTGTTCTTTGTAAATACCTGGTTCACCATCTACGGGGGTACCGCGTCTTCTGCGGTTAAAAATACCCTGTTGTTTGCTGTAAGTATAATATGATGGAACTTCGTTGTATAGTAGTGTCTTGGCAAATGCATCTGATTCACAAAGTTGAAACAATGCTAGCAGAGTGGTTCGTCTTGAATTTTCTAAACGCTCCGTCACATTATCGGGGTTAAAGTACACCCTCTGTCCACCTTCAAGATGTACATCAAGGTGGATAACGGATATCTCTCATGGATCGGAAAACCTAATATACGCCAAATTGCTTCAGAAGAGCTAATATATCGACCAGACTGAAACCTCGTAACTTCATCGCTATTATTATTTGTGAACCCCACTGTTGCTTGGTCACTACCCTTGTTCACATATTTACAGATGTATTTTATGGACTGGACACTATTACATACTTCAACGTTGATATGGGCTTGAAATGTTCTGGATAATACCGGTGAATAAGCTACTACCCAACTATTATCCAATTCTATTTCTTGCCGGTTTAGTTTAATTTTAACTGTGAAACCACCTTGTTGGGGTGATTGTCTGCGATATTTAATGTCCCGCATGGCCCGTGTACCATGTGAGTCTTTACAATTTCATATAGCACGGGATCTTGGTTTTGATCAGGATATTCAGCACTTATAATAGAATCAATAGCATCAGGCCTAATTTTTTCTTCTAACCATAGTAATATGTGGGCATGTGGCAAACCTCGTTTTTGCCACTCCACAGTATACATACAGCATAAAGATGATCCAAAAACCTTTTCTTTAGTGGTTAAGGGCCCAGATCGTGAAAATCACCGAAAAGAGTGTTACGATTTTTCATATTTAACCTATTTACATATGATTAATAACAACGATAATTTGTATATATTAAAATGAAAGACCAAAAATGATGTTAGTGCTAATTTTAACTCTTAAAACCCTGTAGTTGTTATATAATAAACGTCAACAAACGCACAAAATTGAGAAAAAATTCGAAAACCTGCCTTCGTATTTTTCAGATTTAACCCAATAAATCAACACAAATTGATAAAAAGAAACACTTTTTGAACACTGAAAAAGCCAATAAATATAACCATGTACTTTTTTTTGTACCTTTACAAACAAAGACTTCCCCTTTTAAAGCCCTAAAATCTAGATATGTTTTACGTAAATTCTCCATAGAAAAATGTATGCAAATTCAAACGCGTCCCGATAGAACGATCGTCGCAACTAATCGCCAGTGCGCCATAGAATTTCAAAGTGACTCCACGCGTGTCGGATGCTACAGCAAAATTACGTGTTGTGAATTTGTGTTTTTTGTGAAAAACTGTAAGTACAATATTTTTATAACTAATTTACTTTCAGTAAATAGAAAGTACCGATATAATGAAAGTCTGAAAGAAAACCATGATGGAACTAGATATAAATCGTAAGAAATACAAAATTATTTACTTTGTTGCGTAGGTCATTTTATGAACCTTGTAAAGTAGGTATCAATTCAGGCTTGAAACAATCAAAGCCCTGCCCACCTTATTTTCTCGAGATATGAACTGGCGGGGTATATAGTTCTCTGCACGACATACATAGATTTTTTAACATGATAAAGGCAATAGGTATCATAAACGTAATTGGTAATCGAGGGTCTCTTTTCGCAGGATAATTTGCTGAGTGCCATGCCAGCGAAAAGAAAATTTAGTACGCATTATAAAAACGTGAAAGCCAAAAGATCTCGGAATAAAATGTAAGTTCCTCCCTACTTATTTATTTACCTGCCTACTTGACTACGTCTTGTCCTAAATACCTAGAAAAAATTTACTAGATTTGTGTTAGTGTCAAGTAAAAATCCTAGTTTTATTACTTTTATTTGTGTGTATGCTTATCATGTCTTAGTAGTAATAATAATATAATCTATTTGCATTTTGAACAGGGTAGGTACATTACAAAGCAAATAGGTACAATGATTTAGATCGCCTGATTCAGACATATACCTACAACAGCATGTAAATATTGATTTGACATGTAATTAGATAGGTACACAATTAGGTATGTCAGTCTAAGAAGAAAAATTACAATGTCCAGTAGGTAATAATTACGTAATTTCAATATCTATATAAGTAATAAAGTCAATTTCTATAGGAACAATTTTCATAATAATAAATTTTATTACATAATATAGTATTAGTTTTCATATATTTATGTATTTCAAAGCAATGAGTTTGCTTACACTATTATTAGTTACAGTATTATTAGTTTTCATGTTCATCATGTCTAAATATGTGGAAGTGGAAGTAGGTATGTTTCCTATCAGAAATTGCACGGGCGCGCGCGCGCCGTGCCTGGCGTAGGGTTGTACAAAAATTACAAAATAAATAAAAAGTGGATATTGATGAATAATATTTCCAGTACTGAAAATGAATACGTAATTCTTGTAGACTTGTTACATAAATAAACAAACTAGCTAGTGATGGGCGAAGACAAAATCTCAGTACCTACAGTTTTTTTTTGCAATATTTATTATTTTCATTGTGAGACAAACACATACTTCTCAATTACTTTCTCAAAAGAAAATTCACGTTCAAATCTCGTATTTTACCAAAATCAAGAATTTTTTTTGTAAAATATTATCTTTTACGCGACTGGTGTACGTATGTATGTATGTATACTAAGTAATATATCTTTGTGGCACGATAAGTTCAAAATTATTGAACCGATTTTAATGTTTTTAGTATCATTAGAATTGTCTTCTAAGCCCGAGTGACATAGAATAAGTGACGCCATAAAAAACCAATACGTATAGCGTAAAGGAAATTTATAATTTCTGTTCATCACGAACATAATATTGTATGAATTCTTTTGCACTTTTATATTTGTCTTCGTCAGTTATGAATATAAATAAATAAACAATAAAAATGTTAAAACCCGACAGATTAAAAAATGAAAATGTGTAATAAAAATAAATAACAACACCATTGTAATATAGCGTATTTAGCAGTCGGGGCCTATTTTTATTATTTTTGTAGTAGTATTTTTGTAGACCTGACACTCGTCGAATAGAACCTGTTGGGTTACTTCCAGCAATTGTTGGATGCGGATTAATGGACGCGGTAGAAATTTTAAGTAAAAGACTGTCATATCATTCTAGAAGTTTAATTCATAATTGCACAAGTAATATAGTTGAAAGTTTTAACGGAGTAATTGCCAAATTAGTTGGGGGTAAGCGTGTAAATTATTCTTCCCGTGGTTCTTATGCGGGCCGATGCGCAGCTGCTGTTGTGTCTTTTAATACGGGATCGATTCATAGTAAAACTCATGAAGTCATATTTAAATCTAGTCCTAATCCTTTGATCGCGAAAGTGGAAAATAGTAATCGTAGAAACCGTTTAATTGCTAAACCTAAATTAAGATTGAAAAAAAGCCACAGCGCTGTATCGAAAGACGCTCACTATGGACCAAACTGCGAAAAACCTGATCTGAGTCCAGAATTATATGAGAAAGCCAAGTCATCTTTTTTAGTTGATTTAAAGTTGTCTTGTGCTGAAAGAGAGGAGCTTGAAAGGTCGACCCATTTGCAAAGAAGTAGTGCTGAGTGGATGAGTACAAGGAGAAAATTACTAACCTCATCATCGTTCGGGGAAGTTTGTAAAAAACGAGAGAGCACAAGTTGTGCTGCTCTTGTTTGTAAAATCGTTTATGGTAGTAATATCTCCAGTTTGCCTGCTGTACGGTACGGTATCGAAAACGAAGAAACTCCAATTAGACAGTTAGAAATTCAAGAGAATATTAGTATACAAGGTTGCGGTTTGTTCGTCGACGATCAATATGAATTTCTTGGTACTACACCAGATGGCATTTATGCAAACGGTTTAATTGAAATTAAGTGCCCACATTCTTTAGCTGGCATGACTCTTGATGAAGCAATGGCCAAACATACCTTTTGGGTTAAGGACAAGGCTTCCAAGGGTTATGTCATAAATAAAAATCATTACTGGTATTTCCAAATTCAGGGACAGCTACATATAACTAAAAGAAACGTTTGCATGCTTGGCATCCGGTTTGGTGCTACTGTACCTATGAAAGTTTATATTATGGAAAAGGACGACAAATTTTGGAAGGAGAAAATGGAGATGAAATTAGTTAGATTTTATTACGATTGCCTCCTTCCAGAATTAGTTGATCCTCGGCAGTCACGAAGCATGCCTATTCGTGACCCGCCCAATGTCATAGAGGCTATGAAAGAGAGGAAAGAAAGAGCTTTACGTGTTTTGAAAGAGAAGAACGTCTAATGATTTTGAAAGAGACTGAGGTAACTTAACTACCCAGCCGATCGATTCACGTAAACACGCCAGTTCAAAAGTCGTTTTAACTTAGAAACTTAGAAATCGCCTTTTGGTTTTCTGTTTTTAACGCACTTACTTATCTAGTCTTGGATTGTCATAAATCTTCCAATAGCTCAATTTCTATACAATTCCTATACGATTTTGAAGAGTTACCTGGTGTAAACCCAAGGTCCGATCCTAATGAAATTAAAATGTGACCACACGGGATCACCAGCTTTCAAATATAAATAAAAAATCATCAAAATCGGTTCAAAAAATACAGCGAATTGAGAATCTTCTTCTTTTTTTAAGTCGGTTAAAAAGTGTGCGAAGTGACATTTTTAAGTCACTACGCACACCGTAGGGTTTTTATTACGTGAATCGGGCAGCTGGTAACATTTTCATTCTGATAGGTTTTGCAATAGCAATTGATTTTATCATCAAATTAGTAGAAATCAGAATTTGATCAGTAATCATTAAAATGAAAAAAACATTAGAAACTCTTAAACTCATATTTTGTTATTGTTTACTTTCGTTTAATTAAGTATATGAATAATTTATAAATTTCATGTTTGTTTATAACTAATTTTTGTACAACCCTAGCACGCTTTTTAGGTGGCGACTCATATTTTGTTTACTTTTAATTATATGAACCATTTTTATACTTGTGTTTCATTTATTGACAATTTTTTGTACAACCCTAGAAGATTTTTTAGATTGCGAGGTGATCGTAAGTTGAGTTTACGCAATAGGCACATTTCCTTGCGTAGATATAAACACTAGCGAGGAAAGGCGTGATGTTATTTCGACCGTACTTCCTACTGAATTTGCAATTATTTTATTGAATGAAAATTTTACGAAATAAGAATAAACTTTGGTAGTAAAATTACAAATAAATACATAGGTACTCGTAGTTGGAATTTTAGGTAAGTAGAATACAAAAAGGTCAGTCCGGACCTGCTCTTGATTGTTTATTATAAATAGAAAATCATAAAAATTGTGTCTCAAACTACTCTTATTTATTTATCTAGTAATTAGGATCATTTTATAACGAAAACTACTCTTGGAATATTTTACAAATAGGCAGTCGTTTATTTCCAATAATTCAACATTTTTGTTATGCTGTAAATATTCAACTTCAATAACAATAACTCAACGTGGAACGTTTGTCGCAAAACATTTTCAAAATCGCGCTCTCTGGGTCATTCACCCGCCCGTCGGATGATTCGGGCAACAATAGCGCTGCTGTCGCTCAAAATCGACTTTATCCGTGCGCGGCCTGGGCCCTTAAATCAATCATAAGCTTAAGTTTTAAGTGAAAAACCCGGGCTTTTATGTCATGTCTATCATGAGATGTCTGACCAGGCAATAGTAGTTGTGAAATTTCAATCCACTTTGGGTTAGTTGTAAAAGTAATAAAAAGATCAGCACGACCGTACTTACGAACATAACAGAAAGCGTCTTGCGTCCGTTCGTGCATATAATGTGGTCCTCCTATAAAACTTGACGATAAGATGACCAATCGTCCCACGTTATCCGCATTGTTATCACGTTGCATTGTATCTCGGAGATGCACGTAATCCTCAGCACGTAAACGTGTCTGGTTAGTACGTGTATAAACTAACCTTTCTGTCTCAATTTTGGCATACATGTCAACGATAAATTGATTAAATAATCCCCGAAATCGTTGCAAATAAATGAAAGAATTTTGTCTTATTTGTATTTGATAAGAATAAAACTGAAGAGAGGAATTTTTTTTTAATAATTTTATTAACTCTGGTAGTTGGATCGACTTTGTAGAGTCCGAAATTGTACCGGTCCTCGCCATGGCAATATATTAAAGTATATTGGCAAGGCATCATAAGCTCGGTGTGTTTCGTAAATACGTTGCAAGCGATCGTCGTGAGTGCGCAACACAATGTCACGTCTGTCGCATTCCTGATTAACTATGACTACTGCAACTTCATCTGCAACCTCCTGTTGCAGATGAAGTTGCATTATACCGTCCACGATATTCTGCTGCAGGATGTCTATCAGCCTTAATTACAACTTTGTAGTCGCTATTTTGACCAAATGGGATTGGCAAGGCATCATAAGCTCGGTGTGTTTCGTAAATACGTTGCAAGCGATCGTCGTGAGTGCGCAACACAATGTCACGTCTATCGCATTCCTGATTGACTATGACTACTGCAACTTCATCTGCAACAGGAGCATTATACCGTCCACGATATTCTGCTGCAGGATGTCTATCAGCCTTAATTACAACTTTGTAGTCGCTATTTTGACCTTGTGGAATAGAGTCTAATGCGGCTTTAAAACTTCTGACATAGCGATTTACTTGATGTAAAATATTTTGAAGTTCAGATATAAGGTTGATGTTGAGTGTTGGAAAAATTCCGTTACGTATATGGGCCTGTTCATTATAATTTGAGACGAAATAAATTTGTAAAAACCTTGGCTCATTTTGGGGAAGCAAAGAGCCAATAAGGTGATAGACTTGGCCTTGTACCTTGAACGTTGGCATAAATGGTCCCTCAGTAATTTGTTTGGCGACAAAAGACGTCATTTGAAAAGCACTAGTATAATAACGAATATTATCTAGAAAATGTTTAGATTGCGGATGATAACCATCTAGGCTTTTATTAAATCTGTAGGCTCACGAAAATTTTCAATGAGTTTTTTCCCACTTGAACAGCACATCCCATTTGGTTCTTTTCGCCATTTCAAAGCATTGCAAAAATGACAACATACCTCCATACCTCCTAACGATGCGAATCTAGAGTAATCTATTCTGGGCGTATCCAGAAATCCTGCCTTGTCTTTGGTGACCCACGGAAGGACATAATTTTCTCGCCCATTATCCTAGCCTTCTATCGTATTTGATAATATTCTATTAAGCCTAGGGCGAATTCGATCGGCATTTAATCGTGACTGACGTTGTTTTGAAGTTTCTTCGTTCCGTATTTCCCTCAATCTTTCTCGCTCGGTTAATAGAAACAATTCCTCATTCTGAAGTGTTAAATCATAATTTTCTCTTGCTGTTTGTAATCTATGTCTATGTTCGTCTTCATTTTCCAGTATTCTTGCATTGTTTTGTCGCTCACGATCAGCTGTTAATCGGCCTTCACGTTCTAAACTACTTTCCAGCTCTCTAAACTGCAAAGTCTGAACTCTTTGAGTACTCAAGCGAGACTCCCTGTCGGTGAAGGTCTCAGATTCACGCGACAGAGCATGCGCCTCACGATCGGCAGTCAAACGCGCTTCGCGTTGTACACTGGTTTCTTGAGACCGAGTTATTACCGACAGCACTCTTTGAGAACTCAAGCGAGAATCCCTGTCGGGGAAAGTCTCAGATTCACGCGACAGAGCATGCGCCTCGCGATCGGCAGTCAAACGCGCTTCGCGTTGTTCATTGGTTTCCTGAGACCGATTTCGTGCCGACAGCACTCTTTGAGAACTCAAGTGAGATTCCCTGTCGGTGAAGGTCTCAGATACACGTGACAGGGTGTGAGCATCACGGTCGGCGGATAAACGTTCCTCACGCTGTTCACTGCTCTCTCGATTTCGAGAGGCCATCAATTGAGAACGCTGTGAACTCAGTCGTGATTCTCGCTGAAGTGACGTTTCTGAAGCACGTAACCTAACCTGTCGTTCCTGAGATGCAGTAGGCCTTGCTTCATGATCCTCTTAGATCGAAATAATCTTAACCTTTTAGCATTTATGCTGCATTGGCTGAGGTTTGATATTCTTCGATGCATTCTCACTTACTATAATACGACTTAGAGATGAGTCGTATACATAATACTTATACAGTTACAGGCAGCAGCCTTACGTACCACTATTATTTCAACTCTCTCTTTATTTAATTTAGTATAGTTGTAGTGGAGATAAGTTGAGGACAAAAAGTCGTATCCAAATGTGAACTGTGTATTTTCTTCATATATAAAACTACGTTCCCTATTTACAAAAATATGTCTCGCAAATTGCGACAGTTTTAGGGAGCAGTCGTGCACGCTCGATTCTCCCTCTCTGTCGCACGCAAGCGCCATCTCTGTCTCGCAACTATAAAGTAAAATCGCAAGCGCGCGGCTGTCTCGGCATCCTGCAGCGGGTCCTCGTGGCGATCCAGGAGCAGAGGGACTCTATCCCTCTGATCCTATGATGCATCATGGAGCTGTGCAACTATGCCGGCTGAGCTCCGTGCTGTCTTCTGGAACGCCGACGGGCTCTCTGCACAGAAGACCCGTCTACTCAAGCTACTACTGTCTCAGCGTCAAGTAGATATCGGCCTAATCAGCGAGACTCACTTCCGTCCGGCTGACAAGTTGAAGGTTCCCGGATACTATGTTTACCGGGTGGATCACACCTCGCCGATGGGTAATGACTACAGGGGTCTGGCATTACTGTACAATAATCAAGTTCTGCCTGTACCACAACTGCAGTCGTCGTACGCCTTGGGCGTGGAGATCTGCATGGAGCGCCAACCCACGCGTGTCTTCGCGTTCTACAAGCCGCCGTCCTGTCGGCTGGCGGTGGCGGACATCCACAGCTTGCTGGACTCGCCACTGCCCACGATCATCGCCGGCGACTTCAACGCGAAGCACACGGTGTGGAATTCCAACTACGTTTGTCCGGATGGCAGGCGCCTACTGGACGATACAGATCGCCACGGGTACCAGGTGCTGGGACCAGAGGCCCCGACGCACTACCCGTACTACGCAGCACACACTCCGGACGTCATCGACATTGCTGTCCTGCGCGACTGCGCGGCAGCGGCCACGGTAGACGTCCTGGACGACCACTTGATCTCCGACCACCAGCCGGTACTACTGACGCTGAAGACGGTGCTGATGACGATGACCGGAAGACCTCAGCGCGTCGATGGCCGACGCGCTTCGAGTATCGACAGTCGATACCACTCATGCACACAGGCCACCCCAGCTTCCCGCTCACATTCGTGGTATGATCGAGGAGAAGAGAAGACTGTGCAGGCAATGGCACACCACCAGATGCCCGACCATGAAGACCCGGCTCAACGCTCTGGCAGCCAGGATTTCGCGCGAACTGGCGACAGTTTCGAACGAATCCTGGCAACGTTTCATCGAGCGAGCCGGCGAGGACTGGACGGGTATCCACCGCTTATGCCGCCGCCTCTCGGGGAACCCAGCGCCAATCCGCCCCCTTAGTGCCAGCGACGGAACCCCCCGTTACCATGCCGAGGACAGGGCGGAGATTTTCGCCGACTCCCTGGAGGCTCAGTTCACACCGAACCCCGACCCAGACACACAGCACGCAGCAACCGTCTGGCAGCACCTCCGAAGATACTTCGAGAGACCGATAGCTCCCACCGAGGACCCAGTGGTGTTCTCAGAGGATGATTCGCCGCACGAAGCTCTGGAATGCCCCCGGGCCGGATCGAGTAACCAACGAAGCCCTACGTCACCTGCCACCGCGCTCCACCGTGGCGGTGACGCGACTGTACAATGGGATTCTCCGTACCGGGCACTTCCCCAATTCATGGAGACTCGGGCGAGTCATTCTCCTGCCGAAACCCGGCAAGAACACCCTGCTACCTGGGAGCTATCGCCCCATCACGCTGCTGTCTACGATCTTGAAGGTCTTCGAGAAGCTGCTGCTGCTGCACATGATGCCCCACCTTCAGCCACGCGACGAACAGTTCAGTTTCCGTGCCGAGCACTCCACCACGCTGCAAGTCACGAGAGTGACGCACCACCTCGCTGCAACTCGCAACAAGCGTGAGTGCGCATTCATGGTGCTGCTCGACATGGAGAAGGCGTTCGATCTTGTCTGGCACATCGGCCTGTTGTACAAGCTGTCCACGTCCACTACTCCACGTCGAATAGTTAGGACTGTGGCCACCTTCCTGCAGGACAGGCGCTTTCAAGTGGCAGTTGAAGACGTCCTGTCCACAGAGCAGCCCATCCGTGCCGGTGTGCCCCAGGGGAGCTGCCTATCGCCCGTATGCTACAGCAGGTATACGGACGATATACCAGTTGCTGGCGGCGCCATGCTGGTGCTGTACGCCGACGACGCCGCATACATCACGACATCGCTCAACGGCGCCCATGCGGCGTCGAAGATGCAGCGAACACTGGATGCACTCCCCACCTGGCTGAAGGACTGGAGACTGAAGGTCAACGTGGCGAAGACTCAGGCGATTCTCGTGGGAAGCGGGGCGCCGCCGTCCCCGCTGAAGCTGTTGGGACAACCCGTCGAGTGGTCCGCTACGGTGAAGTACCTCGGCGTGCCCATCAACCGGAACCTCACCATGCAGCCCCACGTGAAGAGTGTGGTTGCGCAGTCTCGAAGCCTCCTACACCCTATTCTGGCGTCACACATGCCCACCCGCGCAAAGCTCGGGGTGTATAAGCTATGCGTCCGCATTCGGCTCTCATACGCCGCCCCAGCGTGGTACGCGCTGACTACCAAGAAATCCCGCGCCACGCTGCGCGCCCAGCAGTCGTTGGCAATGCGGACGATAGCTAAAGCCCCGCGCTACGTGCGGAATGATGTGATAGCCAGGGATCTTCGCTTGGAGAGCCTCGATGACCACATTCGCCGCCTGAGCACCTCGATGTTCGAGCGGGCCGACGGAGCGCAAACCCGCAGCCTGCGGGACATTGCGCCATACCATCGGCGACCGCCGGACAAGAAGTCCTGCCATGTGACCTCGTCTCCAGGGGCACCCCCTGACATGACACCGCTCCTCGCCGCTGGCCGACGGGCGCTCGCCACCCGGTGAGCTTGACCTCCGCTGAGCGGCGGGTTGTACTGACCTGTCGTCGCCGGCCGCTGGTCGCTCACGGGACCTCCCTGAACAGGGTCTCCTCCTGTGGGCTTGACCGCGCCGGCCGCCACGACACCACACCGGACATGACAACCTAAGGACTTGACGAGTCCGACCCAGTGACCTGCCTGTCATCGCAGGCGGCGACTGAGACCACCTAAATAGGCCTACGCCTAGACACGGTTACCCCGGGACCCGTAAGGGTCCACGTGGAAGACCTCGAGTGCGGCTGTCTGCGGTAGTGTTTTCTGCGCTCCGACGCTGGTGTGTCGTATCGCGGAGCGTTGACCGACATAGGTAGGTAGGTATGTGGTCCGTGAGTCCCACATAGTAAATAATATAACGGAGACTGACTTAAAAGGTGACAAATACTAAAAAAACAGATTATTTTGCCGTTTTGGCACGGAACCTTTTGTGCTTTCTGACACGCATTTCCCCTTTTTTTACATATTTTTATAAGTAGGTATATGTATTATGTATACACACGTGTTATAAAACAGCAAATAGTGGAAATCAAATCTGCAAACAGAGTTATTTATTATTGAGCGACTCAGACTGCAGATATATTAGTGGTATGTAACACCTGTCCTGGCTGCGGTAATTATGATTTCAATTATATAGTAGTTATGGATCTTCTAAAGTGCCCTCTATCACGTGGGACCAACGAAAGTACCGGCACAGTGTTGTTGTGTAACGCACCTCTGCCTACCCCTTCGGGAATAAAGGCGTAATGTATGTCTGCCTGTCATGTCTGTCACTTAATATATTTTGTGCCAATTGGTCACCCATCCTAGTTAGAACCGCGACTGGGGTTGCCTAACTTGGGTTTATGCGTGATTCTTTAGATCGTCATAACTTTTTTATTTATCAAACTTTTGAAATGAAATAAACACTATATGTTAAGTTGAATGAACCGCAACGCATTAGTGAAAACCGCATTCAAATCAGTTTAGCCGTTTCTGAGATTAGCGTGTTCAAACATTCAGACAAACAGACAAAAATTCTAAAAACCTTATTTTGGGGTTCTATTGCGTTCATAAAGCCCCCCTGCATCAATTTCGCATATAAATCTTCCTCGTACAGACAGCGAACAGTTACAATTTTATTATATGTATTGATAATAATTATTTGTATTGTAATCTATATGTATCCATCTTCAGGCCAAGGTTCAGGTGGATCAGTTGCCAGGTCATCGATCTGGATGCGTAGCTTGGGTGTGCTCGGGGTCGTGGTAGTTGTGCTATTCGTCGCATTAACGTCCGGGGTGTTGGTGGTGGTGATGGTCGGCGGCTCGGTCGAGGTCAACAACCTCAGCTCCTCTTCCACCAGTAGGAACTTCGAAATCCAGTACACAGAGAATATCGCCACTCCGCCCACCAACAAGCTGTAACCAAGCACAAGCACTTAGCTGAGTGAACTGACATAATAATTCTCGCCTTTCTATACCAAGTTGCTGTGAGTACATTACGAATCCTACACTCCTGCTCCCGCTCTCGCTACGACTCGGGCACAAACATCGCCAAATTAATACAATAATTATTTTACACCGGAACCTGAACTAATGTAAATATGTTTTATCGTAACAAGGAAACTCTCTCAGCAGAGCACTGCCACTGTCGATGCTCTATGCTGATGCTGGTGATGGTTCCTGAGGTAGTTACGCACGATAATTATACCTGCATAATTATATTAGGTACCTATCCTACAAATTATAGCCAACTTCTCGTTCATTAACCTTCTGTGAAGACATGAAATATTGCAACCTCCTAATCTTTATCTAAAACATCTGTATCTATTCACTTTGACGTCTCTGATATGAAAAATTGTGAGTAACGAGACAACAATAACGTTTTGTACAAACTCTAAGTAATGCACTTGTCAATGCACTCCCACTAGAAAACAAATGTTAATATTAAATGGCTCACTTACTATGCGTAAAACATTTTGTATCGAACTCTGTTCAGCTTGCAGACAATACTAGATAATATAATGGACCAACTGAGCGGTGCTGTGCAAACTGCAGGAGTGTTCACACGCCACCGCCACCACAATGCAGAGTCAAGTTCATTCCGACAACTTCTCAATGCGACACACGTCAACAATCATTCGATTAATGAACAACATAATGTGACACTTTTGGGAATTACATTATATTATGGTGTGAGAAAGAGTACATACTCCTCTCGTCAGTAGGGGAGACTGAGGACACTTGATCCCCCCGTTTACATTTTTGCTCCAAAATGGCGAATTAAAGTCAACAGTAAGCTTTCGAATAAAAAGAAAATTACCAGGACTTACATAAGATTTATTTTCAATATCTAAGTATTTATGCTGAATTTTGGAGTTTAAAATAAATGCTTCTTTAAACTTTCGCGTTTTGTACACATTATAAACTTAAGACTAAAGAGGTATGTATAAATCTCAATAATCGCGTAAAAGACCCGTTAGTCTTAAGTTTAAAATAAATGATTTATAATCGCCCAAACAACCTGTATAACCAACCATATGCAACAGATTTTTCTCAAGGCTGTCAGGCAAATTAACAATTTTGAGAATACTTTGGGATGTTTTTATATAGATACTCAATCGTGTTTTCGAAAACGTCCTTCGTGAGTCAATGTTATCTTTATTATTAATTAAAATGTATACTAAATTCTTTGTTTAAACTTTCAAAATATTGATTGAGTCACACTTCACCTGAAGGACATTAAGAAAATAGAAGCACTGTACGTATTGTTCGACCAATGTACGAGTACCTACTGTTCCTTTAACTTTATCTCGTACTTAATCATAGAAAAACAGTCGCAATTGGTAGTAAATGCTTAATAGGCAAATAAAAATGTCATGAATTGCAATGAACAACTGTTGGACTGTAGGACTATATGATATGAATTGAACAACTCAACATCACGTCTCTGTCCTTTGTTGTAGCCGTTCTCTTACCCGTTTGTCGTAAGTTTATAAATTGTACAAAACGTGAAAGTTAAAATAAGTATTTTTCTTTGCAGTTGGTTTTGTAGTTTGGACCTGAAACCGTGATAGACGGAAAGATAGAATTAATTTCGTATTCAATAATATTCCTAAGACAAACCTATGGAACTGGGAGTAAACATAAAATGTTGGCGTGATATCCTCTCTGTGTCTACTCCTTCGGGGTTGAAGCGTGATTCTGTGAGTGTTGAACTGTTGACTGGTAAGTATCAGGTTTTCTTTTCTTGTTTTTGGATTCCGCAGCCCAATGCTTCGGCCGGAAGCGAGATAGTGTTCTTGCACTTGTTCTTTTCTTGACTTCCGTACTCACTTTAAATCGTTTTATAATTTGGTGTATTCTGTTTAAGATCACGTCAAGTATTTGATTTGTTCAAGTAAGTATATCGCAAATACGATCTACTCATTCTCTTTATCCCCTCCAGCTAAGTTAAGAGTACTTGTGTGGGAGTGGGTTCACTCAGTAGAGTGCCTCTCACGTGTGTCGTCGAACTGCAAGTGTCACTCAGTTACTGATCCCTTTTTAGTTATTCTAACTGTGGCACTGCCATTATGAATTTATGACGGACGTAGTGACGGCACGGACTACAACTTCTTTCACCAGTGAAGTTAAGTTAAGTTAAGTTAAATACTCTTTATTGTACATCGTACACAAGCAATAAATAGTAACTATAACATATATGCCTTAAAACTAATGTACAAAGGGCGGCCTAATCGCTAATAAGCGATCTCTTCCAGGCAACCTTTAGATGGAGAGAGATATATACGATATAATGTGGGTAGTGTACAATATATAAATAACTTAGTAATAGATAAAACAAAGGTGGGGAGAAAAAAAAAACAAAGATGAGAGAAAGAATGGTTTGCGAAAAATGCGATGAATAAAATAATTACATAGTAACCTACTTACCTATAATTCTTAAATACAATAATATGAATACAATATATAAAATAAGTACAGTTCTAGCTACAGATCGAAAGATAATATTCTTTAGTCAAAAGTTTGAACGTTCCAAGTGTCTGTGCATGTAACGGAAGAGCGTTCCAGAGGCGGACTGCTTGGACAGTAAAAGATTTGTCAGCGAAACGCGTGGAGTGCATAGGCATCTCCAGTATTAAATTTTCCGATGACCTCAAAGACCTCGAATGTGTGTCATGAAGGAATTTAAATCGTTCTTTAAGATATTGGGGAGTACACGGATTGAACAGTACACTGTATAATAGAGAAAGGATATGAGTATTCCGTCGAAGATGAATTGGGAGCCACTTGAGCTTTTCACGGAAATCAGATACATGATCATATTTGCGTAAGCCAAATATGAATCTAATACAAACATTTTGGAGACGATCAAGCTTATCTAGTTGCTCCTCGGTGAGATCAAGATAGCTGACGTCAGCGTAATCAAGTAATGGAAGCATAAGAGATTGTGCCAGCGCAATTTTGGTGGAAATCGGTAGCAACATTCTAAGCCTAAAGCATTGTCCATGTATATGCCCAGGTTCTGCACAGTGTCACTAATTTTGGTAGGGGTACCATTGAAATTAACTTGGGGCAGCTGTGAACTGTTAGGCGAGATATGAACCAGGGGCTGCCAACTATGATAGCCTGAGTCTTCAACGGATTCACCTGAAGTCCATAACTGATACTCCAATCACAGATACGCTCCAGGTCCATATTAATTGTACTAATCGCAGTAGGCAGCTGATCCGGTGGCGTTTGTATATAAATCTGAAGATCATCTGCATAAAGGTGGTAGGATGAAACTAAATGTTTTGATATAGAATTAATAAAAATAGCGAAGAGGAGTGGGGATATAACGCCACCCTGCGGCACCCCGACCGTAACATCGCACCAAGAAGAGAAAGATTCCTCTATACGTGTACGCTGCCGGCGGTCAGACAGGTAACTTTGAAACCAGTCAATCACCGTTGGAGATATGTTAACAGAGCGTAGTATACCCAGCAAGATTTGAGAATCAACGGCATTGAAGGCGTTACTGAAATCTAACAGACAACACCGTGAGATTTCCCGCCTCCATACCGAATCTGATATCATCCGTAACATTCGCTAGGGCTGTAACGGTGCTATGCCCAGGACGGAAACCAGACTGAAAAGGATTGAAAAGAGATTTTTTTTATTAAGGAAGGCGGTAAGCTGGATGTAGATAAGACGTTCAAGAACTTTATAAAGGAAAGGTAAGATAGATATAGGACGAAAATGGGAATTTGATGACGGATTGCGTATCTTAGGCACAGGAATAATTTGTGCCTCTTTCCAAGCAGATGGAAAGTGACAACTAGATAGAGAAAAGTTTATAATGTGAGTGATGATGGGAAGGATCTGGTTGAGGATAGGTAGGATCATGTTACGACTGATGCTGTCATTCCCAATTGCATTCGAAGTTATGAATAAAATGCTCTTCTTAACACCACAATCAGTGAATTGATCAAAGAAGAAGGCTGGAAATTCTGGAGTTGGAAGTGATGCAAGTTTGTCTAGTGTGTCTTGCTTAGATGTCCCTGTGAAATTAGACGACGAAGAGAAGTGCATGTTAATGTTTGTTGGTTTTTGGAATAAAAGACAGGAGCTCGTAATAATACGTGTCGTGTATTTCAGTCGGCCATGTTACAAAGTGAAGGAAGAAGGAAGTGAACATAGACAAGACAATATTGATATAATCTAAGCATAGACTAAACTAGGCTATGGCTTACAAGCTAATATAATATTATGACATCTTCCCTTTAAGTAACTTTATTATAACTTATTTTTTAGATTCTTATATAAAAATAACAAAACGCATTTTAGTGTTTTGACACGAGACAATTTGACGTTTTAAAAGATTCTGACAGTTGACATAATTTGACGTTGTCAATTCGACGATTGTTTCTAAATGTAAACAAACAATGGTTTACAACATTTTAGTTTACTAATTAATTACTTATAACTAAGTACATGACAATGAATACGAAATAATGTTTATAAGACTGTGTCTATAAGACGTTGTGGTTGCCTTATCTCTCTTCCTGAACTAGAATATTTCTTAATTGGTTGACTGCTAGTACGTTGAGGAGATTGACTATGAGAAATTTTAGAGTAATCATTTGTATAACAAGGAGTATAACTGATATAAGTTTGATTGGAACTGACTGGTTGAGTGTGAAAATTATTAGTCTGTGTGTTATGTGAATGAAAAGAATATTGAGACTTTGGTCTAAGTGTTATGTATTGTCTATTGCGACGATATGTACCAAATTTACTTTTTATGATATACGACCTAGGTTCAGGACTAACTTGTTGTATAATACCTGGAAACCAAGACGATTGTGGATGTTTTTGAAACATAACATGACTATTTACCTCCAAGGGTTTAAGATCTTTGGAATTTTTGTTGTAATACTCTTTCATCCTTTTTAGAGACAATTACCATAGAGTTGACCCAATCAGTTGGTTCATCAACTCGAGCAATAATACCAGTGACTTCTAACTTATTAAGTTCTGCCTTGACTTTATCCTGTAATTTAAAAGGAATTTTTCTACTTGCGTCTACCGACGGCTTGACATTTTCGTTGAGAGTTAAATGACATTCATAGTTTTTAAGAGCTCCTATTCCATTAAAAACCTTACTATATTTCTTTAGTATTGACAGACTGTTTGACTCTGTAGGGACTTTGTGACACATTGACTGTGATATGACTTGACTTTGACTGTTAGACTGACTTGACATTGACTGTAAATTGTTGTTCTGGCTATGCTGACTAAGTGTGTAGTTTGGACTGTGTTTAGATATGTTTTCATCAAAGGTTACTGAATGTATTCTTTTTATGACTTTTAACTGTTGACATGACTGTCTACCCAGAATATTTTTGCAATCTAACTGTGTAATATGGAAACACAAGTTGTATGATTTGTCATTATACTTACATGGTAATGTACAATAACCGATTGTAGGTATACTTTGACCTGTAAATGTTGTCAAGTTAAATGGTGTTTGTATAAGATTTATCTCTTGCAACGCTAGTTTTTCAAATGCTTTCTTAGACATCAAATTCACATCTGCACCTGAATCAATAAGTAAGCAAACAGATTGACTACAGATACTTAGGGTTATTGACCATTGGTTACTATCTTTTACAGAATTACATTGATAAACAGCACCTAAAAAAGCTTGATCATCATTAGAAAAATCTTCTTGCACATAATTAACATATTTTTGCTTGGACTTACACATCTTTGAATAATGATTAAGTTTTTGACAGAAATTACATTTTGCACCAAGAGCAGGACATTTAAAACGATGTGTTTGACCACACTTTGGACACATTGAGTTATTCATAGACTGATTGTTACCTTTATAACCATTGGGACTGCTATAACTCGATGAATGGGATGTATTGTATGACTGGTTAGGATTGTACCTTGACTGTTGACTGTGACTCTGACTTCTTGATTGACGATCCTGTGACTGCGGATTGTACCTTGATTGCTGACTGTGACTCTGAATTCTTGATTGACGGTCCTGTGACTGCGGATTATACCTTGATTGTTGACTACGACTATGATATCTTGACTGATTTCTTGACTGACTATGTTGTGAATGACTTCTACTGGACTGTTGACTACTTCTGTTATGTATACTATCTATACTAGCTACAGATGAATTGGGATTTGTGCCTGATAATATTTGAACTTCTTTCCGGGACGATTCTAGTGACTTAGCAATATTTATAGTGGCATCTAAAGTGGTAGGTAATTCTTGCAAAATTTTCTCTTTAATGTAGTGATTCTGATCATTTAGATTCCAACTAAATATATCTTTTAGTAAATCGTCTTGCAATTCACCAAAATTACACTGATGGGCTATATTTTTGAGATCTGTTATATAACTGTCCAGCTGTTCATTTTGCAGTTGCTTTCTGTTAAAAAGTTTATGCCTTATCATGGTTATATTGACTTTTGGGCTGAAATAACCTGCAAATCTGTCGATCAACACTTGTAGCTTGACTGTTTCGACATCTAGGTTGAAAGAATAAAATATGTGAAGGCAATCTGATCCTATATAATGTAATAAAAGTGCAACTTGCCTTTCTTCGCTTTCTTGATCATATTTAAATGCTTTGAGATATATTTTGAATTTGGTGATCCAATTTTTCCACGTGAGCGGCATGTTGGATGCATGAACATCCATGTGCTTGAGGCGACCCGACGACGTTGAAGATTCGTCCATTTTTTTCTTTTGGTTGATCCAGTTCTTCCTAAGACACGCCAGTTTACACCACACCTGATGTTTGTTGGTTTTTGGAATAAAAGACAGGAGCTCGTAATAATACGTGTCGTGTATTTCAGTCGGCCATGTTACAAAGTGAAGGAAGAAGGAAGTGAACATAGACAAGACAATATTGATATAATCTAAGCATAGACTAAACTAGGCTATGGCTTACAAGCTAATATAATATTATGACAGTTAAGTGCTTCGAGGTCAATAGCTTTAGGAGGATTGTCTGGCCTAGATTTTCCAACTCCAATGGTTTTCAGAAACTTCCATACTTTAGATGAGTCTCCGTTTTCTACTGAGTTATGGATATGTTGGCGTTGTGCATTCCTACACACCTTATTGCAGTGATTTCTAATTTTGACGTATTTTTCTAAATTGCTAGAAGTAGGTTTACACTTATATTTATATTTTGCTGCGGCTTTCTTCACCATGACCTCTCTAATGGCATCTGTGATCCACGGACCAGGCAGGTGTTTTACTTTAACGGGGCGAACAGGTGCATGTACATCAAAGAGGCCCAGCAGAGAAGATAAAAAAATATCTACCATTTTATCAACAGTGTCTGAAGCAAACAGAAGACTCCAGTCGATTTTGTCAGCATCCTCACGAAGACGATCAAGATTCATGCCACCAAAATTGCGCTGCCATAGGATTCTAGCACGTGCCTTGGTAGGTCGAAGTTTGTAGGAAAGGAATAAAAGGTCATGATGGGAAAGAGCGTCAACATTACACTGGCCATACCCACTGGCCAGCTGTGAAGATTACACTAGGATATGATCAATGAGGGATGGGTTGCAGCCAGGAACATGGTGAGTGGAGTTAAGTGGAAGTATGGAAAGGTTGTAGGATTCAAAGGTGCGGAGGAAAGAGTGGGTGCGAGAATCATTTTTTAGTAGGCATGCGTTAAAATCTCCCATTATGATTACTTGACTGTAAGAGGGAGACCACTTTTCCAGGAGGTGTTCAAAAGACGCAAAAAAGTTAATACTAGAACAAGGACAGTAATAGACACCAAGTAGTAACTTGGTATGATGAAGCTCCACTTCCAAGAAAAGATGCTCGCCAGCGTTCGCAGGTGGTGGCTGAGTTGACGAGTCCAAAATCTGGAAAGGAATATGCGTCCGAAGATAAACGGCAACACCCCCCTCCTTCCCGCTGCCGCCACGGTCGTTTCTTATTAATTGGAAGCCTGGAAGAGAGAAAGAGGAAGATACGTGAAAATGCCTAAACCAGGACTCAGATACAAGTATAGCAGGGATATTCTTACACGGTTATTTTTTTAAATTTCTATTGTTATAGTTATGTAATATTGTCGGTAGACTACTACTTTTATCTCCTTAGGTGTTCATTAAGTCAATAACTAACCGTAAAATACATACTAATTGTAATGATGTTTTAATTGTTAATGATTGGTCTTCGTGTTGTTAGTATAATCGTTATTAATCATTGTTACATAATTTAACCGACTCAAATTGATTTCATATTAATGAAAATGGTTAAATTAATGAATTCCTAATCTAATTATTTGTATATAATCTGTTTAAAAAAACACACAACTATCCACGACGTCTGTTCAAAAAGTAAGGTTTTTCATCATTTTACACGGGCTACCTACCTACTTCACAGAATAGGGAATAGTACTTACATACGTTCGATGTTCAATTATTTTGTATTGTTATGTTACATTAACAAATAGAATGTTTATTTTTTTTGTGAGTGGCGGAAAAGTTACAAGGGATTCGGGTGTTTGTCAAATTTCTTCTGTAAAAAATGGAACAAAGAATTTGTGTAAATTATTTACTAAATTGCTCAAAAAATCTTGTAATATTAACAGAAGCACACAGTCAGTGTACTCTGAGTCAAAAAAATACTTAAATTTCAACTAACCAACTTCATGTTTAAAAGCTTGAACCTGACAAGGTGTTTGCAAAAGGTCGGTGAATGACGACACTCGTTCTGGACATGCACATCAACAACCGACGGAAATGATGAGTAAGTAAAAAAAAAATTACGGATAATCGTCGAACCAAATGTTAGAAAAGTTGCATGCCATGCAATTTGATTGGAGAGCATCTTGAAGAATGCATATATTACTAGAACTGCTTCGAAAATTGGAAGAACGCTGGCACAAATGCATTATTATCTCAGAGGGACTACTTTAAAATGAACAAAACAGAATTGAGAAAATTGAAAATTCACCTTACTTTTTGAACAGACAGTGTAAGTTAAGTAAGTATTTTAATAAAACGAAACAATTTATTTTCGTTAAAATAAATATTTTTATTCAGTAAATAAATAGAGATATCTAACCAAAAACACAACACTTTTTAGAGAATGTCTCGAAAAATAAAATAAGCACTAGTATTAGGTAGGCACATTATATTTTGAGAAGTAGGTAACACTTTTCTTATAGCTTACTAATGATGAGTATTATAATCATGTAAAACATTTAGTCCGAGACGCCCAGGACTTTAATTGGCTGTGCCGTAGCGGCTGGCATGTAAGATTTTTAAACGAGTATAAAATTTACTTTACTTGTACTGCTCTGGTCTGTTTGTACTTCCGCTTCGACGATTGAATTCCGTTCAATCACCGTGTTTTGGTTGATAATTAATTAGTGTTGTTATTTTAGAAGTTCTACAATTTCTTGTTGTGATATGATTAGAAAGTTTACCTGTGGTGACGAAATGTCTAGAAGCCAAGCGTTAAATATAAACAATTCCCATAGTCCCACAGGCCTAATACTTACTTCTTTTCAAGTAGCAATGGACTCCTCGGCTCCGGGCCCGGGTCGTGTAGTGAGATGGCGGTATCCTGTGGTGTTCCTTACGGGACTACTCATGGGCTTCGTTTCCGTGTACGTCACGTGCAACATTGAAGATATAAAACCTCACTTTCTGCGGTACGGGTAAGTGCTTACTGATCAGAGTTCACCTCGCGTAGGTGGTAAACCGACGGATGACCATCGGCTTCCTTGACCAGGCCGACTCCAACATCAGGCTAATCATGAATTCCTGTAACATAAAGAACTGAACACAAACAAAACTATACGTTTGTGCTAGTTGCTTGTAACGTTGATTGACTCCTAGCTTGAATACCTGGAGGGTTTCACTGTTGTGTTGGAATAAAAACACTAGGATGTTTTTATACATATAATGTTTGAGATTACTCGTTACAATATTTACTACCAAGGTTTAGGGGTCGTGGGTAATTAGAAGCGATACAATATTAAGTACTATATCGATACAGGTTACAGGTCTCAGAATCACGGGACGTGTGCTCAGTAGGAGAACAGAGAACGTCACCTGTAGAAGTCGTAGGCTGCACAAGAGAGAGATAGATCGCGACGCTCGCTTATATATAATCGTTGAGACGCCGAACAGCTTGATCGTCCGTCTTGCTCGCACCAAACAGCGTGACATCACACGCCGACGTCACACACCCCCCTTTTCAGGGAAGAATTTTCGCTGGGGAAAATTCTTCTCCTAGGTCCCCCCCCAGAGTCAGCTTCTTCTCGGCACTGCATGAGGAGCCCTCAGCAGCCCATCAATTCCCTGAAACAGTAGAAAGGGTGTACATAAAAGGTATAAAAGACTTAGGATATAGGCAAATATGTGCGACAAAAAAAAATAGAAATGAGTCACGCACGAATCGGTTTGCGTTAATGATATTCAATACAACTCGTAAAGAATGTCAGTGAATAGGTATATAAATTCTATATATAGATTTGAGTTATAACGACTAAAGTGAGTTGCGAGGTGCACTGTGTTGATATTAAACTGGTTCTATGCTCCGCGCGAATGAACGAAGTTTCTTGCGATATGAGTACCTATTGGGGTACCGTAAGTTAGAAACGGGTTCGGTATGACTTTACTGATTATAATTAATTAGTTTTATATCTTTAATATGTCACTCGCCTAGTAGTTTGTTAGACATATACGAAAGTTTATAGAACAGTAGTGATTTTACCCTTTTAAAAAAAAAAAATTTAGATGAAGTTTCTTACCAAAGCATTTATCTTTGTCACCTAGGTAGAAAGTACGTTTTAAATTATAAAAATTACCATTTTGTAGGTGAGCCGCTAGTAACGCTGAATGTACCTTCTCAGAAATAGAAGAAAAATAGCCCAATAACTTGACATAGCTAATGCGTGGCTCATGGACCATATCAGAGTCAGATTTAATATGGCGTGAACCACCATAATATTAGTTTACGATCAAAAATAAGCAACGAAATAGAGAGAGAAAGTAAAAAAAGTGTGTGTGTCAGCTCCGACGCACGACTGGAGTTTACTCCTTAAGTACGAGTATCTAACCATACGCAAAAAGAGTTTATTCAACTGAAAAAAGATTAATATCATATGAAAGGGTAAATTCACAAATTAATGAAAAAATAATATTCATATATAAATATACATTTATTCAATTTTATATACATTAATTATAATTAATCGGCGAAATATTTTACATTAAACTTTTCACAATAGTCAATTTTAGATGTGCACAAATGTTTCATTAGAAATTTGTATAAATTAGGTAATTATTATTCTAACAAATATAATTTTTTTTAAATGTTAATTAGATCAACATTGCCTTCATTATTAATTACAATAATAATAATAATAATACACTAATAATAATATAAAATAAGAATAGAAATGAATAAACGATATAATAATAATAATAACAATAACCTGGCAACCCTCGACATCTGTTCATGTGTCATTTATATCTGTAAATAATTTTAAAATTTTTATTAACTATCTTGCCAATATTTATACAGATTTATACAGATTTTTAAATAACAGTACATACCAATAAGTTTATAAATCACATTCCAAAGTTATAACAACAATAAACCAATTATTTTATAAAAATGAAAATGCGATTTGACATGACGTGTCAATCGTCAAAAATCCAAACAATAGTATTACGACATAAAAAATTGGATAATGATACTGAATAACGATGATAACAAGAGCCAGGAGCAAAAGTGCGCAACCACCACCCCCGGACTCATCACTTAGCTCCGCCTCGCAAGCGTCGGACCGCACACCTGCGACACAAGTGCTTGCTGAGGCGTTGAGCTCATCATCAAGTGATGAGTATTTTTCTCCGCCGACGTCGCCAACACCTGTACGTCGTCGAAGAAGAGGCCGGCCGCCGACCAGTTTGGGTCCCCGAAGTGTACCAGCTTCGAGTAGGGTCCCCACTACCGGCGGTATTGTGCACCGCATGCGATGGACCTCATCCATCAATGAAAACGTCATGCGGGCATATTATGAGGCTACAGATGGGGAAACCAACCTGACTGCGTACCGTTCAAGGATGCTTCCTTTGTTTCAGGCTCTTGAATCAACAATGACCGTTGCCGTCCAACGACTATCGGATCAAGTACGGGCTATCCAACGATGTACGTTGTTAGATCAATCTGTGCTTGATCGACTACGCCTGGAAGTATTATCTACTCGTACAGCTCCTGTGGCAACGAGAGCACCGTCACCTGTGACACAGACGGTTGCTACAAGTGGGACGTTAGCGGAGCCCGAGGGAAATGATACGAGTGATACATCTATCCAGGTAAGCGAGCAATTGAGGAGTACTTTGGGAGATGTGATCTCGCAGTATAGGTTTATACCTAATTCTAGACCGCGGCTACCACGCTTGCCAATGCATAAGCGAAATCTGGCGTTGATGGGAGCCCTGAATGCATTGCTAGAGCCGTACTTACGGACTAGCAGTGATTTGCTTGATACTCACTCGATTCTTTACTGTGGAGCCATTGCCGCTTGTCGTTTTGCACGCGTTAAATTCCCCGAAGTTAACCGTGCACCACGACCGGATGGTGTTCCCGTATGGCAGGCAAGAATCGAGCGACGTATCGGCACATTTAGGACTCTCATTGCAAAGCTTGTCTCTTTCAGCCGGGGAAATTGTCGTCCCCGGGTCATGCGTTTCGTGGCTCAGGCATTTGCTGGGACCGGTATTCGTCCCCAGCAATACTTAGCCAATGTCACGGAACGTATTGACTTTCTGAAACAGAAAGTGTATGCATGGGCAAGCCGTATCCGTCGTTATAGAGAGCGTGTAAATAGATACTGGCAGAATCGCATCTTCCAAAGTGACCAAAGGAAGGTGTACCGAGAGTGGGAGGGAACTGGACAACGTTTGAGCGACGGACAACTGCCAGATGCTCACGCCATGAACCAATTTTGGCGTGACATATGGTCGGTGCCCGTCGAACATTCGGAGGGCGACTGGATCCGTGTCGTCGAGCGTGAATGCAGTACCATCGAACCCATGGAGTCTATTACCATAGACTCCGAAGACGTTAGTTGTGCAATTCGTACGGCCCCGAACTGGAAAAGTCCTGGGCCGGATGGATTGCACAACTTTTGGATAAAGTGGGTTCAGAGCTCGCATGAACGCTTGGCAACACAGTATCAAGAAGCCCTTGAGTCTAGTTCTTTACCCGCTTTCATGACCACTGGCATCACCTTCCTGCTCCATAAATCAGGTAGTACCACGGAACCTAAAAACTATAGACCCATCACTTGCTTACCTACCATCTACAAGCTCCTTACATCTATTCTGAGAAGTAAAATAAACTCACACATATTATCTAATAATATCTTAGATAACGCTCAGAATGGATGTAGGGCTGGGTCTCGTGGTACTAAGGAGCTACTCCTCATTGATATGGCCATTAGCCAACAAGTCAAGCGGAGTAGGGGCGCCCTCTCTACTGCCTGGATTGACTACAAGAAGGCCTATGATTCGGTGCCTCATTCATGGCTGAGGAGGATTTTAGAGTTGTATAAAATTAATCCGACTCTTAAATCCTTCTTAGTCTCATGTATGGGGCGGTGGACCACAGTCCTTCGTCAACCAGGTAGTGGTGGGTATGCCTCTGATCCGCATGGCTTGATAAGGATTGAGCGTGGTATATTCCAGGGCGACAGTTTGAGTCCATTATGGTTTTGTTTAGCACTGAATCCACTTAGCACATTGCTGAAGGATTCAGGGCTAGGCTACCGGTTTCGTAGAGGGGGTGAGGTTATTTCTCACCTGATGTATATGGATGACCTCAAACTGTTCACACTGAAGCACCAAGATTTAGTGACATTATTAAAAACTACGGAAGTTTTTAGTAATGCCATTAAGATGGAGTTCGGTGTTGATAAGTGTGCGGTTATGCATGTACAGCGGGGGAAGGTTGTAAATTCACCGAATCTACAACTTTCTGAGATAATAACCCTCAGATCTCTCTCCGAGACCGAAACATACAAATACCTAGGTATGTCAGTCATTGGGTATAGCGGTAGAGGATATTAAGAAATCGGTGAAAGAACGTTTTTTTGGCCGCCTGACAAAAGTTCTTAACAGTTCTTTGTCCGGTGGTAACAAAATGCGGGCTTTCAACGGTTGGGTGATACCTTTATTGTTGTACTCCTTTGGCATACTTAGGTGGACTCAAACGGAACTAGACGCCCTGGATAGGCGAGTCCGTCAACAACTGACATTGCATCGAATGTTACACCCACGATCTTCTGTCATGAGACTGTACATTCCGCGGAAGTGGGGGGGTCGAGGCTTTTTGAATGCCAAGAACCTCCACAACCGTGAAGTGTGCAGTCTGAGAGATTGCTTTCTACAGAACGGGTATGACATTCATTGCGATGTCGTGATGGTTGACAAGGGCCTGACACCTCTTTCCTTGGCTAACGAGAACTGGCGTAAACCAAAGGTGCTAGGTACTGAAGACCGTAGGGACGTATGGAAGAGTAAGGAGCTACACGGGCGGTTCTACCGGGTCTTAACAGGACCCGACGTAGACCTGCTCGCTTCGGTGAACTGGCTGCGTTTTGGGGACCTCTTTGGGGAAACTGAAGGTTTTGCCTGTGCAATTGCAGATGAGGTTATCAAGACGAACAACTATCGGAAATACATCATGAAGGACGGTACGGTCGACATTTGTCGAGCATGCCACCGTCCTGGTGAATCACTTCGCCATATTATTTCGGGTTGTTCGTATCTTGCTAACACCGAGTACTTGCATAGGCACAATCAAGTAGCCAGGATCATCCACCAGCAACTTGCTCTTCAATATGGCCTTATTGAGTTTGAAGTACCGTACTATAAGTATACACCAGTGCCAGTTCTTGAGAATGGTCGTGCATTGCTCTACTGGGACCGATCAATCATCACGGACAGGACTATTGTTACAAATAGGCCCGATATCGTGTTGGTTGATCGGACCCAGCGTCGGGCAGTGCTCGTCGATATCGCCGTCCCGCATGACGAAAATCTCGTGAAGGCAGAGAAGGACAAACTTAGTAAATACCTTGATCTGTCCTTCGAGATAACCGCCATGTGGGACGTAGACTCGACGATCATTGTCCCGGTGGTCGTTTCGGCAAACGGATTAATAGCGAAGAGTCTCGATCAACATCTCAAGAGACTCTCGTTAGATTGTTGGATCAAGAGTCAGATTCAGAAGGCTGTTATCCTCGACACGTGCCGTATTGTTAGGAGGTTTCTTAGTCTGTAGCCTCCACCGCCGGTAGTTTGGGTCCTACTCCGCTACTGGTGGGTCACTATTTTTTATATTTTTAAATGTATTTGTTTTTTTTTTATAAATGTATTTAAAAATGTATAAAATAAGAATGTAAAGGAATAAACGAAATAACAATATTAATAATCTTAATCAATGATTTTAAATACAATGGATTTCGGATCATCGCTCAAAAGTGTCCGAACTAAAAGAGCAACAAAACGCTAAAAGAGAAACAATCGCGCGCCAGTCTTGATTTTGACAACTGAACGACAACACTTTGCACAATGCCGTACTGTATTGTAAAAACGTGTAAAAACTACGAAAAAAAAGCAAATTGAAGACGGTGTATCATATTTTCAGTAAATAAGCTTTTGTTTTATTATTTGCAATTTATTATTTCACTTAAAATACAGTATTTCGTCGATAATAAATTAAAAGACAAAAGTAAATATTGCAATCCAGTCTAATACCGAAGTACCTATCTGTCTCTTTCGAACTCATCCCAAGCTCAGTAAAAAGAAAGAGACCATTTCATTTTCACTGAATAATGTACTAACAAAATGACCATTCAGATTTATTCGGATTACCGATAGCGATAAAACTATTTGGAACAAAGATTATAGTGGAGACGCCTTGGCTCTTTATGATTTTTTTTCGTTATATGAACCAACATCTATTTCAGTTTTCCTCAGGATCCAGTACACTGTGCACAATGGAAAAATATTATTGCCCTAGCACGGCGAGAAGAATATTTTGATCCAAAAAATAACAATCTTGTTTGTTCGGCTCATTTTATGGACATAACAAAAAGAAGTCCGATCTTTATGAAACTTGTACAAGAATCCCTTGATTGAATGGAGGAGATAAGCCCAAAAATGTTTTTAATTTTCACAGGGTATCATTGTTTTGTCATAAATATAATTACACATGTCATTTTATTTCGTGTATGTACTGTTATTTTCTTTTTATTTGGATTCTCGGTAATGTATTCCCACGGGAATCGGGGTCGAGATAACTATATCTTGCGGGCGGAGTCACGGTGATCAGCTAGTAGCCAATAATTTCGTATCCCAAAAATTAACCATAAGATAAAAATAAATTAATGATGCGCAGTTTTAGCAACTAATTCAGTCACTTGAAACACGGCTATCTTGTAGTAGACGTAGCGACATAGCGTTATGAAAATAGTAATGAAAGCGGAAGAACTTTGACACCCGCAAGAAGTTTGGCATTTATAATATTATAATTAGTTAAATTCATTAATTCCCTTTTTGTTATTCATACACTACACACACTATACTATACACTTATTATGAAACTGACTCGAAAAAAAAAATCTTTGTCAGTCGTTAATTAGTTTTTCAGCTTATTTCGTCTAACATAAACAAGTAATTACAATTTATAAGATTATGGAATTTATTGTAGTCTTACATTAATTATTACGCCTACGTAGGTACATATCATGGAATCCTTAAAAGACTTTAACAAAATAAACCTACTCCATTGTTTCTATGTTCACGTAGTTCAAGTATAAGCTGCATAAGGTGAATTAGTCAGGCGGACAGATAGAAGCTACGTAATGCGATAAATTAGTGCAAACAAAAGTGAACACTATTCCGTTGAATCAAGGTTTAAATTTTAATATGAAATTTGTTTATATCTATGTATGCCTATGTATAATGTATAGGTCGACTCGGGACATTATTTTCTTGCGATTTGTTCTAGATCCTATGTCCGTTGTATTATAAGGTCTTTGATCTTAATACACTCACAGCCAAATTAGAAAGTTGCGCACCAAAAACGTGACACGATTTTCGTTACTTGTTAGTAGGTTTTACCCCTCGGATTTTTCTCATACCGGGCGCCTTATATATGAAAATCGATTCTTAAGGAGTAAACTCCAAAAAAAATATATAGTTTCATTTACAGCGAAGTTCATAGTTAGTTGTATTTTAGGTATAAAAGTGTCCCATATACGGTTACCATTTTGAATGAAAGTACTCATAATTGTAGTTACCGTTTGTTGTTGGGTTTTTATTTTTTTAGTTTTTGGAGTTTACTCCTTAAGAATCGATTTTCATATATAAGGCGCCCGGTATGAGAAAAATCCGAGACACAAATTATTTTATTAAATATCGCAAATAATATTTTTTGAACTGGCACCCCACTCACCTCACCAAATTTGGCATGCTGGTCGATATCATACCCGGGAGTGCATATTATCTCTGAAATCATGAAAATAGAGCATAAAAAAAAATTAAGAAAATTTGCGCCGCTCAACATTTGCAATTAGTAGCATGCATTGCATACCTAGTTATGGCGCGATATTTTGGAAAACTATAGAACAAACCTAGAACAACCCAGAACAACCGCCAGAATAGTGATATCTTATGAGTGGGGTGCCAGTTCAAAAAATATTATTTGCGATATTTAATAAAATAATTTGTTTTTGGGCGCAATATTTTGGAACAATATAGAACAAATCTAGAACAACCCAGAACAACCGCCAGAATCGTGATATCTTAAAACTGGGGTGCAAGTTCAAAAATTATTATTTGAGATATTTGCGAAAATAATTGGTTTTCAGGCGCGATATTTTGGATCAATATAGAAAAAAACCTAGAACAACCCAGAACAACCGCCAAAATCGTGATATCTTAAAAGTTGCCAGTTCAAAAATCATTATTTGCGATAATTGCGAAAATAATTGGTTTTCGGGCGCGATATTTTGGAACAATTTAGAACAAACCTAGCACAACCCAGAACAACCGCCAGAATCGTGATATCTTAAAAGTGGGGGGCCAGCCCAGAAATTATTATTTGCGATAATTGCGAAAATAATTGGTTTTCGGGCGCGATATTTTGGAACAATATAGAACAAGAAAGAATAAAGAAAGTTTAAAGTAGAATATAGAACAAACCTAGCACAACCCAGAACAACCGCCAAAATTGTGACATCTTAAAAGTTGCAAGTTCAAAAATTATTATTTGCGATAATTGCGAAAATAATTTGTTTTCGGGTGCGATATTTTGGAACAATATAGAACAAACCTAGCACAACCCAGAACAACCCCCAGAATCGTGATATCTTAAAAGTGGGGTGCCAAGTTCAAAAATAATTATTAGCGATAATTGCGAAAATAATTAGTTTTCGGGTGCGATATTTTGGAACAATATAGAACAAACCTAGCACAACTCAAAACAACCGCTAGAATCGTGATATCTTAAAAGTGGGGTGCCAGTTCAAAAATTATTATTTGCGATAATTGCGAAAATAATTGGTTTTCGGGCGCGATATTTTGGAACAATATAGAACAAACCTAGCACAACCCAGAACAACCGCCAGTATCGTGATATCTTAAAAGTGAGGGGCCAGCTCAGAAATTAGCTTTTTTGGATTTTCTCTGAAAATTTCAGTCTTAGCTCTATAATGTTTTGGAACAAAGTAGCACAAACCTAGAACAACCCAGCACAACTTTCAAAATTTTTGTAATCGATAAGTGGGGGGCCAACTTCTTGGACGTAGCTGACACACACACTTTTTTTTCAGTTGTAGAATGAAAATTGCGATTAACTAGATAAAACGTAGCTCGTCATTTTTTTTTTTTTGTTTTTGTTTATTTTAGGTATAAAAATGACGGGATTAGACCATAGACTCTTTGAAGGTTCTATCACTTCATCCTTGATCAATTCGATCGAGTGATTTATTGATGAAATGCGACTCAGACCCCGCTTTTGGTAAGACACTTCAGAAAATTGAGAATTATTGTGGTCAGCAGTAGCTCTGTGGTCGTCTTTCAGAAGTTCAAAAGGTATTGTAATACTAGCGACGTCGGACTGTAAATTTGCAACGCAGGACTCACTATCGTGGGGACTAGAACCGAGTCTAAATTGTCAGGAAATACCAAGAAAATACCACCAAATTTTCTCCAGAAATCCATACCAAGTATCAAGGAATGTTTTATTCCTGGTACTATATGAGTGACAATAGGGATAGTTTTACCCTGAAACTCGAACGGTTATAGTAACTGAGCCCAGAGAAGAATATTTATCGCCACCCGAAGTGGTGAACTTTGCAGGAGAGAGTTTGTTAAATTCCATGTTATTAAAAAAAAATCTATGTGAACCTAAGATGGTTTACACACGAACCAGAGTCAAGTAGACCAACGGTGTGTATTTTGTTCACCGTTACCGGGATATAAGGAGTATCATTTATTTTAATAGAATTTTCGATTGGGACACGTTTATTGGAATTAAAAAAATTAGACACATAGTTAAGCCAATTAAGCCACTCGGCTTTGTTAGTCTTTGACCTAAATTTTATTTTGTCCCAATCGGAATTTTTTAGTTTTTTCATTAGGTTTACAAGTAGGACGGTCAGTAGAACGACATCCTTTTAGTCCACATTTAAAACAAATTAGAAAGCGTGGTTGATTGCAACCATATAAAGAGTGAGTGTCGGTTCTGCATCTAGGACAGTACTGTTTAAAATTATTAGAGATGTTGATTGCGTTTACCAAATGACTAGCATCAGATTTAGTAAAACATGGTTTATAATTTTTATAGAAATTATTATTTGGGGAGTTTTTATTTGCATTGGGAATAGAATAGTCGTTATATGCTAGATCAGGAGCCAATGTATCAACTGTGGGCCTTGGTGGTTCGACAAATTGTTTACTACGGCTATGGTATTTTTCAAACCTTCTACACGCTGTAAGTATTCTAGGAATGTCGTTTATATTAGTAGTTAAAAGTGCATGTAAGTAACATGGCCTAATATTGTTTAATAATATTTTTAGCTTTTCGGATTCGGTGATAGGAGTATCTTACCGAGAAAATAAACCCTGCATTTTAGAAAAATATATAGTTATGTTCTCATTTATCCCCTGAGTTCGCAATCTAATTTCCGACATTAATTTATAGTTATAGTTATGTGGACTAAAATCACGCTTTAGATATTGGCAAAGGTCTTCCATGATTGTATACTATTCCTGACAGCTCGATACCAATGTAAGGCATCCTCTGAAAAAATCTCGAAAGCAAAGAATAGTACTTTGTCCCTAGGAATACCACTAGAAGCCATAAACTCGTTTAATTTTTGTAAAAATATTTGAATCTACTCAGTTCTGCAAACAACTTACGTTCGTATAGAAGTACTAACGAGTCAACACAAACCGGTCCCTGAGCGCATGGAGACTTTAATGCGTTTAAGTCCGCGTGGGCCAAATGATAAGCCTCCCAGACGGGCTTAATTGATTTTGCGGTAGTAGGCAGAGATATATCAATTCTAGATAGTCTATGAAACACGTGGTGAATAATTGATTCAGTTTTATTATAAAGATTTATATCAAATTTAGATTTTAGAGAAATGATATTATTATTTATTCTAAATATGGAATTACGAGATTCAGATATATCGATCTCCGGAGTATATTTAGAAGATAAAATGTCTTCCGGGGATATTTTAGAAAGTTTAGCTAATTGATTGCGTAATTCCTCAACAGATTTGCCAAGCGTGCCATCTCTGATTAGTACCTCATACGTTAGTTCTGGTTTGATGAGAGACTCAAATGAGATTGCGTAGGCCATGGTTATCGGTTGAGCAGATACGAAGTACACAAAAAATATATTTTATAGGAGAAAGAAAAATAGAATTAATTTCTCGTCTAAAAGGGCGATAGTACTAGGTCACTTTGCAACATGTAGGTTAGTTGCGTAGATAATGACTAATGGCCGCGCGCCATAGCATTTGCTTGCCATGTGCGCGTCGTACTTACAAAGATAAAGTAATCATTTAGATATTTGTGACACTGTTATTATTTAGTTACATAAAATTAGCACTTACATTTGAAGTAGTACATACCCTTTTATACGAGTTCACACAAAAAAATATAGATTGCACACGTCCTTGACTGTACGACCTGTAGCCTGTAAAACCTTTGTTCGGGCGCCACTGTAACGTTGATTGACCTAGCTTGAATACCTGGAGGGTTTCACTGATTGAGTTGGAATAAAAACACTAGGATGTTTTTATACATATAATGTTTGAGATTACTCGTTACAATATTTACTACCACAGCATTAGGGGTCGTGGGCAATTAGAAGCGATACAATATTAAGTACTATATCGATACAGGTTACAGGTCTCAGAATCACGGGACGTGTGCTCAGTAGGAGAACAGAGAACGTCACCTGTAGAAGTCGTAGGCTGCACAAGAGAGAGATAGATCGCGACGCTCGCTTATATATTATCGTTGAGACGCCGAACAGCTTGATCGTCCGTCTTGCTCGCACCAAACAGCGTGACGTCACACGCCGACGTCACATGCTATAATAAAGGTTTACTTTTACAATTCCACAGCAGGCTAGATTTGGACGCACATACTGTTCACACGAAAGTTGCATATAACAATAACGGCATTGGACATTTATTTGACGACCATACAGTGGCGGATCAGCTCGCCAAGAATGTGAGAGTGCTGTGCTGGGTGATGACGCAGCCCGAGTCGCACCACACCAAGGCTACGCACGTCAAGGCCACGTGGGGGAAGAGATGCAATAAGCTCCTGTTCATGAGCACTGGCAAAGGTAACGTCATCGTGGGATCTGTGGCTCGACAGCAGACACACTACTAACACTTACAGTAAGTAGGTAATGGTGACAAAAACTCAACTACTCACTAGCTAACAATACTCTCAGTCTCGCAAAACTCACACACGTAGGTACCTACAAATTATGTATTATTTTAATAAACCACAAAACCCTCACCACAATAATTAGCTAACACCTGGCTAGCACCGACCACGAACAAAACACAAGCGATCAAATGATCCGAAGGTGCTTTACTTCTAAACCGTAGCTAAGCACTAGTCCTGTGACTCCTTCACTGTCAGGTACTCGTAAACTATTATAATCTTAGTTAGAACACAATACGCACCGATATGTTCACACTATCAGAATACTTACATACTATACCCTATTATGTGCTATCAGGGTGATACCAGTGAAGTTCAAACATGTTTGTCTAAAAATATTTGGCATAACAGGCGTGGAGCACATGTAGAACTTACAGCATAGGAGACTCGTTAACCATGTCACTTCCCAGCCAACTACAACATCTCGTAGTGTAGATATAATGCTGCTTGCTGTCTACATTGAGAAATTGTTCTGTAACTTTACATAGATGAATAAAAAATTATAATCTTTTCCGCTCCGCTCTGTTGAACCTTTAGACCAACTTAGGGACCAAATTTTTTGTTCTGTGTGTTGAACCTTCTATAACCAACCTTCCTCTAGACAGAATACATCCAGAACCAAAATAATCTTAGGTTAGGCAGGAACATTGCAGCTCCTAAAAACGGCGAGACAATACAGGGGCGAATCCACCGTGATGGGCCGTATGGGCGTGCCCACCACCTTCATTGAGAAAATGACGTCACACTTTCAGGGTATTGAGATTAAGGGCTAAAATTGTCACCAGACGTTGCCTCACAATCAGAATGTCTAAGTAATTAAATGTCCAATAGCGCAAAACGTCTAATGAGCAGTAAGTATAATTAGCAAAACGTCCAACTATCAGATAGTCTGTATAGCAGAACCTTAGATGAACTATATACTAGATGGCGCGTCGCCAAGCAACCACTACAATATAAACACTTCAGCCTACGCATGCTAGTGTGTGTTGTTGTTTGACGTTGTGTGGGTGCATAGTGGTGCCAGCTAAAGAAACTTTTCCTATTTTTCCATTTTATTTAAGAAATTTTTAGGGGAAAAAAAACAAATTTAAAAATTGTAAACTTTAGTTAACAAGTTGCGTCCAACTTTTTATTTTTGATATTTATCTTTGGCTTTTAACTTATTATTTTTAAATTTTGACTTTTAACTTTTTATTTTTAACTTTTGATTTTTAACTTTTGATTTTTAACTTTTGATTTTTAACTTTTAAATTTTAACTATTTTTTTAACTTTTTATTTTTAATTTTTAATTTTTTAATTTTAACTTTATATTTTTAATTTTTCTTTTTATTTTTAACTTTTATTTTAACTTTTTATTTTTGGCTGCCATATTGGATTGCGAAATGGACTCAAAATTACTTAACATACCAAAAACCTTGCCCTTGGCCGGTTTTTATTGGATAAACTTAACGTATCATCCTTTTTAGGTACATCACAATACACTCGCTACTACATATTCGCGACTCACTCTTGACCATTTTCAAATTATTTATTTTATGTATCTGTATTTTCTAATGACTTGTCAAACACCTATTTCTTCTAATATAAATCGGGGAATTTTGAATTCGAAACTGACAATACCAACAAAAATGAAAATTATAAATTACACATTATTTAAATATTGATTTAATAAAATTATGATGAATTATGAGTTACTTACAGATGGTAGGTGACTTTGCTGGTTGTTTTTAGTCGCCCTTTGTCGATTCTGCAAACTTTTATTGCACATTTAGGCATATTTAGGCCAAAAAAATTTTATCGCATAAACAACCGTAACCCTTGACAACAAAATTGTCAATAAAGAGCGGGAAGCAGTTTTCGGTCCAACTGTTGGACGGTATTTTTTTAAATACATTTCTGTCACTGAGTTTCCGTCTATAGTATATAACACGTCACTGAGCAGAACATCTATTTAGCAAATAGTCAGTTTCTCAAAATGACTGGATACTCAAGCACAAAGTTCAACTCGCTCATTGCTCCGGGATACCTACATACAGACTCTTTGGTATAAGTACTTCTTTAATATTGGGTCTTCCTGAAAACAGAGAGTGCAGAAACATTGTCAAAGCATGTTTCAATTTACCTTTGATACCTTCTCCATACATTACTGAATGTTGGACTAGCATTGTTGAAAAGGCTCCGAAAAGCGAAGAATAGTGGCTGTTTTAAATTACTTTAAAAGATAATGTCTGCAGTTTCTGGCAGATATCATAAACTGTCCTAGAAATATTATAATTTTCGTACAAACAATGCACTCGAAGGTTGGCACCCGCGACTAAACACGAATATAAAATCAAAGCCAACCTTGCTACTATTCCTCAAAGCTCTTAGCAAGGAAGCGCTTTGGCAAGATCGCAAATACAAAAAAAATGTTATTTGGTAATAAGAGAAGAAAGATTGACATCATGTTTAATGTCAAATACAAAAGAGAGCTGCAAAAGCTTGAGGATCAAAAAGTTAGTGCCTTTGAACATCAAAAGGATGTTAGGTGAATAAATGCATTTATGCACTAATATCGTAATAATATTTAAGAGAGTACTTGCTTTTTACCCCTCGTACCAACCACCAGCCAGATTCTTTTTATCAAATAAATTTAATGTACTTTTTTCAAATGACTTTTACTTTTTATCATGAGTGTACACATTTAAAAACTGACTATTTACTAATAATAATAATAATAACTAATAACTGGCAACTCTGAACGTCTCATACATCATTTTCATTCTTAAAATATTTTAATATTTTTATTTATATATTATTACCTAAATTTATACAATTACTTCAGATTTCATAATAATATCAGCAAAAAGTCAATACATAAAGGATTTTATAATATTTTAGAACTTTAGAACAATAAACATAGTCTACAAAATATGCAACGAAGATTTGACACATGTCATTCAATGAATTCAAAAATATCAACATCACATTCAATATTATGGCCAAACAATATGAAGTGATTGTGAGATGCAAACAAGAGCCAGAAGCAGAAATGCGCAAATAACACCCCCGGACTCGTCACTAAACTCCGCCTCGCAGGCACCGGACCGCACATCGCTGACACAGGTGCTCGCTGAGGCGTCGAGCTCTTCAAGTGACGAGTATTTCTCTCCGCCGACGTCGCCAACACCTGTACGCCGGCGAGGGAGAGGCCGGCCACCGAGCAGTTTGGGGCCCCGAAGCCTACCAGCTTCGAGTAGGGTCCCCACTACCGGTGGTATTGTGCACCGCATGCGATGGACTTCATCCATCAATGAAAACGTCATGCGGGCATATTATGAGGCTACAGAAGGGGAAACCAACCTGACTGCGTACCGTTCAAGGATGCTTCCTTTGTTTCAGGCTCTTGAACCAACAATGACCGTTGCCGTCCAGCGACTATCGGATCAAGTGCGGGCTATCCAACGATGCAAGTTGTTGGATCAACCTGTGCTTGATCGACTACGCCTGGAAGTGTTATCTACTCGACCAGCTCCAGCGTCAACGAGAGCACCGTCACCTGCTACATACACGGTTGCAACTAGTGCCACTTTAGTTGATACCGTGCTCGACGTGGGAGATGATACGAGTGATATATCTGTCCAGGTAAGCGAGCAATTAAGGAGTACTTTAGAAGATGTGATCTCTCAATATAGGTTTGCACCTAATTCTAGACCACGGCTACCACGCTTACCCATGCATAGACGAAATCTGGCGTTGATGGGAGCCCTGAATGCGTTGCTAGCTCCGTACTTACGGACTAGCAATGATTTGCTCGATACCCACTCGATTCTTTACTGTGGAGCTATTACCGCTTGTCGTGTTGCACGCGTTAAATTCCCTGAATTTAACCGTGTACCACGATCGGGTGGTGTGCCCGTATGGCAGGCAAGAATCGAGCGACGTATCGGCACATTTAGGACTCTCATTGCGAAGCTTATCTGTTTTAGCCGGGGAAATAGTCGTCCCCGGGTCATGCGTTTCGTGAGTCAGGCATTCGCTGGGACCGGTATTCGTCCCCAGCAATACTTCAATGTCACGGAACGTATTGACTTTCTGAAACAAAAAGTGTATGCATGGGCAAGCCGTATCCGTCGTTATAGAGAGCGTGTAAATAGATACTGGCAGAATCGCATCTTCCAAAGTGACCAAAGGAAGGTGTACCGAGAGTGGGAGGGAACTGGACAACGTTTGAGCGACGGACAACTGCCAGATGCTCACACCATGAATCAATTTTGGCGTGACATATGGTCGGTGCCCGTCGAACATTCGGAGGGCGACTGGATCCGTGTCGTCGAGCGTGAATGCAGTATCATCGAACCCATGGAGTCTATTACCATAGACTCCGAAGATGTTAGTTGTGCAATTCGTAAGGCCCCGAACTGGAAAAGTCCTGGGCCGGATGGATTGCACAACTTTTGGATAAAGTGGGTTCAGAGCTCGCATGAACGCTTGGCAACACAGTATCAAGAAGCCCTCGAGTCTGGTTCCTTACCCGCTTTTATGACCACTGGCATCACCTTCCTGCTCCATAAATCAGGTAGTACCACGGAACCTAAAAACTATAGACCTATCACTTGCTTACCTACCATCTACAAGCTCCTTACATCCATTCTGAGAAGTAAATTAAATTCACACATAATGTCTAACAATATTTTAGATAACGCTCAGAATGGATGTAGGGCTGGGTCACGTGGTATTAAGGAGCTACTCCTTATTGACATGGTCATTAGCCAACAGGTCAAGCGGAGTAGGGGCGCCCTCTCTACTGCCTGGATTGACTACAAGAAGGCCTATGATTCGGTGCCTCATTCATGGCTGAGGAGGATTTTAGAGTTGTATAAAATTAATCCGACTCTTAAATCCTTCTTAGTCTCGTGTATGGGGCAGTGGACCACCGTCCTTCGTAAACCAGGTAGTGGTGGGTACGCCTCTGATTCGCATGACTTGATAAGGATTGAGCGTGGTATATTCCAGGGCGACAGTTTGAGTCCATTGTGGTTTTGTTTAGCACTGAATCCACTTAGCACATTGCTGAAGGATTCAGGGCTAGGCTATCGGTTTCGTAGAGGGGGTGAGGTTATTTCTCACCTGATGTATATGGATGACCTCAAACTATTCACACCGAAGCACCAAGATTTAGTGACATTATTAAAAACTACGGAAGTTTTTAGTAATGCCATTAAGATGGAGTTCGGTGTTGATAAGTGTGCGGTTATGCATGTACAGCGGGGGAAGGTTGTAAATTCACCGAATCTACAACTTTCTGAGATAATAACTCTCAGATCTCTCACCGAGACCGAAACATACAAATACCTAGGTATGTCAGAGTCATTGGGTATAGCGGTAGAGGATATTAAGAAATCGGTGAAAGAACGTTTTTTTGACCGCCTGACAAAAGTTCTTAACAGTTCTTTGTCCGGTGGTAACAAAATGCGGGCTTTTAACGGTTGGGTGATACCTTTATTGTTGTACTCCTTTGGCATACTTAGGTGGACTCAAACGGAACTAGACGCCCTGGATAGGCGAATCCGTCAACAACTGACATTGCATCGAATGTTACACCCACGATCGTCTGTCATGAGACTGTACATTCCACGGAAGTGGGGGGGTCGAGGCTTTTTGAATGCCAAGAACCTCCACAACCGTGAAGTGTGCAGTCTCAGGGATTACTTCCTACAGAATGGATGTGACATTCATTGCGATGTTGTGAAAGTTGACAAGGGCCTTACACCTCTTTCCTTGGCTAACGAGAACTGGCGTAAACCAAAGGTGTTAAGTACTGAAGACCGTAAGGACGTATGGAAGAGCAAGGAGCTACACGGGCGGTTCTACCGAGTCTTAACAGGACTCTATGTAGACCTGCTCGCATCGGTGAACTGGCTGCGTTTTGGGGACCTCTTTGGGGAAACTGAAGGTTTTGCCTGTGCAATTGCAGATGAGGTTATCAAGACGAACAACTATCGGAAATACATCATGAAGGACGGTACGGTCGACATTTGTCGAGCATGCCACCGTCCTGGTGAATCACTTCGCCATATTATTTCCGGTTGTTCGTATCTTGCTAACACCGAGTACTTGCATAGGCACAATCAAGTAGCCAGGATCATCCACCAGCAACTTGCTCTTCAATATGACCTTATTGAGTCTGAAGTACCGTACTATAAGTACACACCAGTGCCAGTTCTTGAGAATGGTCGTGCATTGCTCTACTGGGACCGATCAATCATCACGGACAGGACTATTGTTGCCAATAGGCCCGATATCGTGTTGGTTGATCGGACCCAGCGTCAGGCAGTGCTCGTCGATGTCGCCGTCCCGCATGACGAGAATCTTGTTAAGGCAGAGAAGGACAAACTTAGTAAGTACCTTGATCTGTCCTTCGAGATAACCGCCATGTGGAACGTAGACTCGACGATCATTGTCCCGATGGTCGTTTCGGCAAACGGACTAATAGCTAAGAGTTTCGATCAACACCTCAAGAGACTCTCGTTAGATTGTTGGATCAAGAGTCAGATTCAGAAGGCTGTTATCCTCGACACGTGCCGTATTGTTAGGAGGTTTCTCAGTCTGTAGCCTCCACCGCCGGTAGTTTGGGTCCTACTCCGCTACTGGTGGGACACTATTTTTTATATTTTTAAATGTATTTGTGTTTTTTATAAATCTATTTAAAAATGTATAAAATAAGAATGTTATTGAATAAACGAAATAATAATAATAAATTTATTTCGTAATAATAATTGTACAATAAAATAAAATTTTACATAGAATCTTAATTTTAATTGTGCGCTATTACATCATAGTTAGTGCATTAGTAGCTTAAGTATGTAGGTATAATAATACCTATTTACATTTATATGTTTCTAGATGTTTTATAAATAGGTAGTCTTATAAACGTAATTTGCACCTGAACTAGGTAGTCCTGTATTTCAGGCGCCAATTGCAGCTAAGTAAATTATATAACATTACAGAAAAACAATTACGTAACATTATATGATTAGGTTATTCATAATATTATATAATAAGAGCTAGTACAATACCAAAGTGGCTCAATATTGATAACCATATTAGATATGTCTTAATTATTCAAGTTATCACTATTTATTTTAATACAGATATTAACTCCTCTGTGTCATCGTAGGACATCCCTTGGAGGGCATTCTTTAGTACTTGCTTACAACGAGAATAATTAAGAGGATAAATATTTGCTGTAGCGTTTATCCTATTGTACAGAAGCGGTCCTAAGAACAAGTAAAATTTGCCTGTGTATTCGCGTTTTATCGCAGTTCTTTCAGTGCAAACAATATCTTTCCGTCTTTTGTAGGAAACTTGAGTGCTGTAGGGAAGTGATGCGTGCTGTTTTAGTACTGTACTGAGTATGAATAGCTGACGGACTGTTAATACTTCACAAGATTTGTATAGGAGGTTAGTGGGAAATAGGAAAGGGCGGAACGTTGATACCTTAAGGATTGCCCTCTGAGCTCGCTCGACGGGTAAAAGCAAGATCTTGCCTGCTCCTCCCCATGACGTTATGCAATATGTTATTATTGATTGACAAAGTGCATAGTAGACTTGTTTAATCACCTTTGAGTCACCTATATATCTTATTTTTTTGAAGACAAATATCAGCTTGCGCATTCGCTTAATTAGTGCTTCGCTATGTTTTTTAAACGAAAGCGTCTCATCTATTATAATACCCAGGTATTTTATAGTATCTGTTATGGCTATAACTGGGCAAGTGCACGTGTTATCTTTATTATCAGGTTCCCTACAATAGTGAGCGTACAGTGAGGGGTTGGGCTGGGTTGTATTCGGTCTCTTGCGCATCGAGAATGAAATATATTTGGTTTTATCTGCATTTAATGTAAGTAAATTGTATTGAAGCCATTTATTTACGATGTTAAATCCTCGCTGCGCACGCTCGTACGCTTCTGACTCTGATTCAGCAGAAAAAAGGAGGGCAGTGTCGTCCGCGTATGATATGACCGTACCGTACTCGAGATTTATGTTACATAGTTCATTTATATAAATTAAGAACAAAGTGCTTCCTAATACGCTTCCCTGGGGAATGCCGAACGAGGTGTTCTCGAGATCTTCACTGATAATATTACAGATCTTTACACATTGAGTACGCTCTTTTAAGTAGCTTTTGAGGAGGTCCAATTGTACGCCTCTTATTCCCATGTTGTCAAGCTTTGTCAACAGCTTAGGAATAAAGACCGTGTCATAAGCTTTGGCAAGATCCAGGAAGATTCCCACTGTGTAGTTACCCTTGTCAAGCTCTTGTGCTATGTAATCCGTTAGTTGATGCACCGCATCGGCTGTTGACCTTTTAGCTCTAAAACCAAACTGGGTATTTGATAAAAGCGCATTGTCCTCTAAATATTTCGTCAACCTGTTGTTTATAATTTTCTCAAGTATTTTCGATATTGCAGGGAGTAAGGAAATAGGTCTGTAATTTGTTACCTGGTCTTTTCCTCCAGTCTTGTATACAGGGACAACAACAGCTTTTTTAAGGCACTTAGGGAAAATACCCGACGATAAACATTTTTGGAATATGTTAGTTAACGGTTGCACCAGCGTACGCCTGCATTTTTTAAGGATTTTATTTGATATAAGGTCCCAACCAACAGCACAATCATCTTTTAGATTCATTATTATCCTCTCTACCTCTTCTTCGTCGGTGTCTAATAGCACAAAAGATGACAGGGTAGTTCTACTCTGGAACGGAGGGCTTGCTGGAAAATGTGTATTTGCTTGCGTTTGCTGCGCAAGTCGCCTACCAACTTCTATAAAAAACTTATTGACCATGTTAGATGATGCGACCTGTGATGAATGGATGTTTAATAAACTTGAAGGCGATTCATTTTGTTTCGTAGTGTATGTTATACTTTTAATATGCCGCCAGATAATTTTACTATTTAAACCTGCCTTTTCCAGTTCTTGTTTGTCGTGATGTATTTTAACTTTTCTTAACAGATTATTGCAAAATTCCTGTATCTTTTGTATGACAACTGTAGCGCTAGATTGTCAGGGTCGCTCTTACATTTCAAGTGGAGTTTATCCCTGTGTTTTATACAACGGATAAGACCAGGTGTAATCCAAGGTTTTAAGTTATTATTTTTGTTACTTGTTCGTATTATACATATATTTTTATTAATTGCACTTTTTACACATTCAATCAAGTATTGCATACAAAACTGCGGGTCATCAGAATAGTAAACTGGTTCAAAATCGATGTCGCGTAAATCGTCTTCAAGTTTATTTATGTTTAATTTCGAGACTAAGCGAGTTTTTTCTAGTTTAGGTAACTTGCAACTCATTGTTAGTAGGGCAGCGTTATGATCGGTTATAGTGGAATTTATGACGAATGTATGCGCGGGATATTGCGTTTTTAGCATGATATGGTCTAAACAAGACCCACTTGCCTGTCGCGTGACAAAAGAGTGCGTAGGGAATAAGCCATGAAATGAGCAGAGGTTGAGATAATGCTGGGCATCGTCTTTTACGTCCTGTTGTCCTTGCAAGATGTTTATGTTTATGTCTCCAATTAAAATTATGTTTTTAAAGGAAGACAGACTTTGAAGAGTATCATTTAGTGAATCAATAAACGTGTACTTATCGCTAAAGGCGGGAGGCCTATATATTGCTAGTATTGCCAAGTCTGTTCCTATTTTTATTAAAAGCCTATTACACTCTTGCATATTCGGTTCCCCGATAGTTGCATTAATTGCACTTTTTATGTAAACTACAACGCCGTCGTTTTGATTGTATAATGTATTACTTCTGTACATATTATATCCCGGCATTAGTGGTATATTATATGGTAATGATAGCCTACATTCCGTAAAGACGATGACGTCAAGATTCATATTTATTCTATGCTGTAAAGTTATAAAATCATCAAAGTTCTTAAAGACACTGCGTATGTTTTGAGTAATTATGGAAAATGGGTTAGTGCACGAGGTTAGATATTGTTTGCACTCCTCTGCCTCACATGTTCTAGTCTCTGCCACAGAGAAGCTATCTATGTCATTTATTAAATTATAAGTCATTACTATGAACCTAAAGTAAACTAAAACTATAAAGAACAAACAAAGGTAAGTATGAAAACTTGGTTAAGGGCGCTCTTAGGCGCCTTCATAATCTATAGAGTTAATATACCTTTTTTCCGCGATAATTTTTGCTGGGCAGTCTAGAGCTCCTGTAGAATGCTTGTTCGGCTTATTGAATCGCGAACAAGTAGCGCATTTCCCTTCGTCAGTTTTCTTTGAGCATTCCTTTATTGAGTGGCCTTGCTCTCCACAGTGGCCACAGGTGTGTGCAGCCTCTCGACAAGTCTTCGCCGCATGGCCATACTGTTGGCACTTAAAGCACCGAGTGACCAGAGTAAAATCTCTAACTGGACATGACGACCAGTTCACAAACAATCTTTCCCTAGCAATAAGGTCCTTACGTATCCTTGCAGATACCTCTATTATATAGTTACAGGTCTCGGCATCTCTCTTACCCGACTTGTGGCTCAACTTAGTGGAACTCATGAAAGTCTCAAAGCTGCATTCCTGGTTACCAGCCAGGTTTTGGTTATAAAGGCAGTTAAAAACTTCTTGTTCTGCCATGGAAGAGGGCACTTACTAAATAGATGTTCTGCTATACAGACCATCTGATAGTTGGACGTTTTGCTACATAGACGTTTGGCTAATTAGACTTAATGCTAATTAGATATTTTGCGCTATTGGACATTTACCTATTTAGACATTCTAATCCTGAGACACATTTTTAATTTAGGAGTTTTCCTACCTTCGGGTAGGAAAACTCCTAAATTTTAATAATAGTGACTTAGATATCGAGACCGTAAAAAATGTGGTGCAGATTTAACTATCATTGACGAATACCGACTCTGGGTGACTAAATGGAAAAGAGAATTCGAAAGCCATGTCCTTCTGCAAGCAAGTCATGCCCGCGAAGGAGGCGGTCGACAGAGATAGGGAGCGTACCCTTCGCGCTGAGTTCCGCAGTCAGCGGCAACCGGATTCACTCACCGATGCGGGATAAAACCCGACCCCAACGATGAGGGATAAAACTCGACCAAACTCCAGCGCAGAGGCCACACAGGTGGCCAAAGTCCGCCGGGGGTCACTGTAAATCCTGGAGTGTTCACCAGAGGGCCTCGGCAACGGAAGTGGGAGTTAAAAAAAAACACTACATATTATATCGATCACAAGTTCATATTGCGACTCACACTTGGCCGATTTTCGACTGGCCGTGCCCACCACCTTTTTTAAGGTCTGGATCCGCCCCTGAGACAATACCAAAGACATTAGCTACTGCTAGCTATTGACTGCGCACAATCAGTGCGCAGTCAATACATGAACCAAAATGACAAGAATAATACAACCATTGGTGTATTCTTGGTAGCTATTTTTTATTAAAATTTAACTTATTTCTTTCTTGTGAAGAAGCGCAGGTCGTATACCTCGGCACGCTATCTTAAACGACATAGGTCGTCGGGCTCTTTCCACCGTAGGTATTCCAGCCGTACGTGAGCCAAATGGGTTAGCACAAAGGTCTCTTTCCATCGCTTTGTGCTAACCCATTTGGCTCACGTATGTCTTTCGTACCAGGAAGATGGGAAGGCCTTTGGTGTGGGACGCTACATGCGTTGACACCTTAGTACGTTCACACCTCCCAAGCACATCTGGATGTGCTGGCGCTGCTGTTGGATCAGCTGAGGGCCTCAAACGGCGTTAATAGCAAGTGAAACCTATTTGAGCTGTTTGGAGTTGAGACACAAAAGGTCATGGGGTCCGAGCGCTCGCCACCTTTATTGAGACATTGCAAAACGCCTAATCGATGCTTCTCTGGACCAGAAGGCTGGCTATTTTTTTGCCGATTAAAGAAGAAGTATCGCCATCAAACGCATGCTGGCAACGCAGCCAGCATTATAATAAATAAAAATATTAACATACTGCGTTCAAAAATACTGACTTCAAAAACTAAAAGGTATATTTAATTTCCGATTTGGTCGAAGTACTTTCGCCTAGGTCGACCCTTACCTGTCTGTCCATTCACGCCCGCCTCCTTTCTACATTGCCCTAACCATCTATGTATCCCTTTTTCTATCTTAGTCACTACATCTTCTGAGACACTGCAACGTTCTCGTATCACGCTGTTTCCCACTTTATCAACCAATGTCACCCCAGCCATACTTCTCAAACTTCTCATTTCCACTGCATTTATTTTACTTTCGCATTAAAGTTCTTCTGCCATACATAAGTGTAGGGACCAGCACTTCTCTATGAACAGCCAGCCTAGCCCTCCGAGAAATCTGATCCAATGTGGATTATGAAAAATTGTTCATAAAATGAAAATTACTATGATTAATTACTATGGGATCAAATGGCAACTATTCCAAACCGAACTAAAGAAGAATCCCGTAAATCGGATCATAAATCTCGGAGTAATCGGTGTATGTACATCTACATACATACATACTCGCAAGTACATACAAAAACATACGGATGGAGAGAACCTCCTCCTGAAGTCGGTTAAAAAGAAGAACTACATAAACAGAATATTTTTTCCAAAAATGTCAACTTTAATAAACAAGTGGTCAACCAGTAGACCAGTAGACCAGTAGACCATGAGTAGACCTCGCGAACATTCAAAACATTTTTTGGGATTTGCCACCGATGCGATCCCCCCAAAACAATACAACAGCAATTATTTCTTCTGAATTTTGTTCCTTTCCTTTCTTGGGTTTATTAATGGTCTATTGTAGATACGGGCACGCTGTGCTCCTATCACAGGTACTGAACATAACTATGATTATTTGTTTTTTATGTACTAATTAATTATTATACATCCATACAGATAAATAAAATTGAAGTGTATGTGTGTAATTTAAAATTTCACTCAAAACATACGATAATATTGTTGACCGAGTTCGGGTGGTTCGTGATCTGGGTGTAATGTTTGATGTAATGTTTGGATATATCATTCCGGTCACATTATGACTACATCTGTGGTAAAGCAAATCGCATGCTCTCATTTGTACTGCGAAATGCAAAACCTTTCAAGAAGGTTGAATCCTTAACTACCTTGTTTTGTGCTTTAGTGAGAAGCATTACTGAATACTGTGCTTCTGTCTGGGCTCCAATATAATATGCAGTACGCAGTGATAGAATAGAGGCAATACAGAAACGATTTGTTAAGGTCTTGTGCATAAAATATGGGCTAAGGCGTCAAATACTTGATTACAATGACAGACTTGATAGCTTTTAAAATGATGAGTTTGGAAAGGAAAAGGCGATGGGCGACCTGTGTACTCTCTACAAAATTGTGAACGACGTTATTGATTGTAACCTTATTACCGACGTGAACTTTAAGATACCTACTTGGTCAGTGCGCATTCAGCAACTATTTGCCATGCCTCTGTGCAGGAACAATGTCTCACAAAATAACCCACTTTATAGAATGTGCAGTCAGTATTATATTATTTGTTCTCAACTGGACATTTTTTTCGAAAACTTTGCAAGCTTTAGGATACGCCTCGAGTGTGTTGAGTAAATGGTAATTTAAATATAATTTTCTTGTTGTTTTTTCTCTTTTAGCTTGTAGCGAGGTTTTTATATTTAAAGGCTGTGTACAGATATAAGTGGATGTCAGATTCTAAAAGTGTCTTGTAAAATGTTATAATTTGTAATGTGTAATCTGGTATCTGTCTCTGTGCCTAACTAAATAAAATAAAAAGAAATAAAATAAAAATAAATATCACGATACTGACATAAAAATTGCAATTTTTAAAAATTGTCTGTCTATTTGTTTGGTGCCGCTAATCTCTGTAACGGCTGGACCGATTTTAACGGGACTCTCACTGGCAGATAGATGATGTAATAAGGTGTAATATAGGTAGCTATTTGTCCCGGGAATGTGTTCCCTCGGGAAAGCTACAAGAATAATAATAATTCCGTTTCAAACCCACAGCAAAAATTTATTCCGTTTTCTACCCACAAGGATTGCAGCTACGTACTTATTCAAAATTTAGGTGTGATTAGGACGCAACGGCAGCAAAATAAGATTTGATTTGTTACTTGTTAAAATGTTTTATTTTAATACTTTAAATTTTCAATTACGTTATCACAAACAAGTAGAGAAATATTGAACTGACTATTAATGTAAACTTACAAGCGGTAGTAAATAACAATACTTAAAAAAAGAGATCTACATTTACAAGAAAGCATACTCTTTACTTGGTACCTACTGTAAATATCAACATCATACAAATTCGCACATATTATTATTATAAATGGCAACAGTTAAAAATCAGTCTTATTAAAACAATGTTAACTATCAAATATCACAATTTTTTATCCGCAATGAATATAAACATGGAATAAAATCACAGCTTTTTAATGACTACCCACCATCTAAAAATATCAAGTTCTTAAGAAGGCATTGTAAATTCAACACTCAAAAATTACAAATAAATGAACGTAAATAATCAAAGATTGTCTAAACAAAGTGTTGTAAAACGTAAATCACACATTCGTTGACAATAATTACAAAAATCACCACATTCATGTTGTTTTAATTAAACAATAAATTCAGGACAATTTAGAGAATTGACTATTAACGCCACGTCACAGAGGCGTAAATAGGTAGTCGTAAATTACCAACATTATAATATTATGTATAAAAAAAAACAAATAAAGGATTATAAAAACCATACTCTTTAGTGAGTAATGTAAATATCAACATTTCAAAGGATGAGCATATATTATATGCAACTTGGCAACAGTTTAAAAATCAGTCTTATTAAAACTATGTATACTTAGTCGCGCCATAAATACTGTTACAATTAAAAATAAACAAAATATTACATTAGAATTTGGAATCTGTCACTTTTATATGATTTTTCATTGTGTTTTCTTATTTTGGCGCCAAAAGGTCTGCGGTATTTTACTTCACATTTATTTTTATACACTAATTTTGTGACATTGTGATGTTTGTTTTAAGAATTATAAAATGCCGTTTTTACGCTTGAAAATCTTGGGATTTCTTCTATTAAATTCAAGGCTTTTTCGTGTAATTGTAACACTTGGTAATCACAGACTTGAAGTACCGGACGTTCTTCAAAAGACTTCATATTTTCAATTTTACTTGGCCCTGGATTTTGCATTGTTAACTTATTTAATAATTTCCACAACGTCCACTCTTACTTGAACTGATGGGTAACAAATTCATAAGACACACAATAGTCATATATAGCTGTCTCTTTCACTCCCGCCTTATATCAATGAGATAGACAGAGAAAGTGATATGGATGTTTTTGATCACTGTAACTTTCTCTATGTATCTCATCGAAACCATAAATAAGTTATCAACAGACCCAAAATACAATTTGGGTCTCTATTATAACAAATTTTGTTTTCAATTTACCCCTTAAGAACCATATAAATATTATTAGCTAACCTTGTTTTTTGTCTTACTGTACCAATTAAGTGTTAAATTACAGTGGGAAGAAACAGGAATACTTTTTGGGTAGAATACGGAATAAAATAATATTTTTATTATCGTGGGTAGAAAACAGAACATCTTTTGGGAAGAAAACGGAAAAAAAATTGCTGGTTGAAACTTCGGGTTGAAAACGGACATAGCCAATTGAGAACCATAAAACTATTTGACGTAAATAATTGTAATGTTTCATAAGTTCAGATAGCGAGCTGCCGTCAGTGAAGTTGCCCGTATTGCGGGAAGGGCGCGGGCGGCTATGGGGGAAGACGAAGGCGGCCTTCAGGTACGTGTATGAGCACCACCGGCGCGACGCGGACTGGTTCCTCAAGGCTGACGAAGACACGTGAGTGACAGCACACCACTCTAACGCCTCGACCGAACACCTGCAGCTGTTCTACAGATATCATTTGTAATCCTGTCCTGATAATAACAAAAAAATAATTATCGAAATCGGTCCAGCCGATCACGCGTGATGGCGTGATCAAGGGAAATGTATATAGTATGTAAAATGTATACGATGTAATAGTATTTCTTTTCTCAGTTTTTTAGTTTTCTACCACAGGCCGTCTCTGAAAACCAGCGCTGTCTGCCTTGCACCACGCAGACAGCGTAACGCTGAGAGACGGCCTTTTACTCCACATTTATGTATTTTTATTATTTCATTTTATTTTATTCTTTGTTATTATGTATATACCAAACTGTTATTGTTTTCGTTGTTTTTTGTTATTTTATAAAAGTACCTAAGTGGAGTAATAATTTTTTTCTTTCTTTCTTTCTTTTCTATATACATAATTTACATTTTTGTATAGATTGGGCTACCAGTTATCCCGATTGGTATCGTGGGAATCCCAAGGGATACCGCGGGATGCCCCAAGTCGCTACATATTATTTATATCTACAATTTAGTATGTATAATTAAATACTTACAAAGTATACCTTGTCTAAAAAGTCGTGACAATCATTCGAAACTCAATGCCATCCCACCAGTCGTTGACGGCCAGCGAGATCTACACAGAAGATCTACACAAGTGATTGCCGCCAATGCTTTTTAGACAGAGCATTTTCCAGCTCCGCGTCACGACTTTTTAGACAGAGTATACTCAGTGGTCCACCTGCACCATACTACTACACTGGGTCGCAATGAAACCGGGTCGGTATCAAAATATCAATAACTTCTAAAATATTGGAGCTGGCTGAACAAATACGCTGAAGTAAAATATTTTTTAGTTATTTTTGGTGATTGTATTAAGGGCCCAGGCCGCGCACGGATAAAGTCGATTTTGAGCGACAGCAGCGCTATTGTTGCCCGAATCATCCGACGGGCGGGTGAATGACCCAGAGAGCGCGATTTTGAAAATGTTTTGCGACAAACGTTCCACGTTGAGTTATTGTTATTGAAGTTGAATATTTACAGCATAACAAAAATGTTGAATTATTGGAAATAAACGACTGCCTATTTGTAAAATATTCCAAGAGTAGTTTTCGTTATAAAATGATCCTAATTACTAGATAAATAAATAAGAGTAGTTTGAGACACAATTTTTATGATTTTCTATTTATAATAAACAATCAAGAGCAGGTCCGGACTGACCTTTTTGTATTCTACTTACCTAAAATTCCAACTACGAGTACCTATGTATTTATTTGTAATTTTACTACCAAAGTTTATTCTTATTTCGTAAAATTTTCATTCAATAAAATAATTGCAAATTCAGTAGGAAGTACGGTCGAAATAACATCACGCCTTTCCTCGCTAGTGTTTATATCTACGCAAGGAAATGTGCCTATTGCGTAAACTCAACTTACGATCACCTCGCAATCTAAAAAATCTTCTAGGGTTGTACAAAAAATTGTCAATAAATGAAACACAAGTATAAAAATGGTTCATATAATTAAAAGTAAACAAAATATGAGTCGCCACCTAAAAAGCGTGCTAGGGTTGTACAAAAATTAGTTATAAACAAACATGAAATTTATAAATTATTCATATACTTAATTAAACGAAAGTAAACAATAACAAAATATGAGTTTAAGAGTTTCTAATGTTTTTTTCATTTTAATGATTACTGATCAAATTCTGATTTCTACTAATTTGATGATAAAATCAATTGCTATTGCAAAACCTATCAGAATGAAAATGTTACCAGCTGCCCGATTCACGTAATAAAAACCCTACGGTGTGCGTAGTGACTTAAAAATGTCACTTCGCACACTTTTTAACCGACTTAAAAAAAGAAGAAGATTCTCAATTCGCTGTATTTTTTGAACCGATTTTGATGATTTTTTATTTTTATTTGAAAGCTGGTGATCCCGTGTGGTCACATTTTAATTTCATTAGGATCGGACCTTGGGTTTACACCAGGTAACTCTTCAAAATCGTATAGGAATTGTATAGAAATTGAGCTATTGGAAGATTTATGACAATCCAAGACTAGATAAGTAAGTGCGTTAAAAACAGAAAACCAAAAGGCGATTTCTAAGTTTCTAAGTTAAAACGACTTTTGAACTGGCGTGTTTACGTGAATCGATCGGCTGGGTAGTTAAGTTACCTCAGTCTCTTTCAAAATCATTAGACGTTCTTCTCTTTCAAAACACGTAAAGCTCTTTCTTTCCTCTCTTTCATAGCCTCTATGACATTGGGCGGGTCACGAATAGGCATGCTTCGTGACTGCCGAGGATCAACTAATTCTGGAAGGAGGCAATCGTAATAAAATCTAACTAATTTCATCTCCATTTTCTCCTTCCAAAATTTGTCGTCCTTTTCCATAATATAAACTTTCATAGGTACAGTAGCACCAAACCGGATGCCAAGCATGCAAACGTTTCTTTTAGTTATATGTAGCTGTCCCTGAATTTGGAAATACCAGTAATGATTTTTATTTATGACATAACCCTTGGAAGCCTTGTCCTTAACCCAAAAGGTATGTTTGGCCATTGCTTCATCAAGAGTCATGCCAGCTAAAGAATGTGGGCACTTAATTTCAATTAAACCGTTTGCATAAATGCCATCTGGTGTAGTACCAAGAAATTCATATTGATCGTCGACGAACAAACCGCAACCTTGTATACTAATATTCTCTTGAATTTCTAACTGTCTAATTGCAGTTTCTTCGTTTTCGATACCGTACCGTACAGCAGGCAAACTGGAGATATTACTACCATAAACGATTTTACAAACAAGAGCAGCACAACTTGTGCTCTCTCGTTTTTTACAAACTTCCCCGAACGATGATGAGGTTAGTAATTTTCTCCTTGTACTCATCCACTCAGCACTACTTCTTTGCAAATGGGTCGACCTTTCAAGCTCCTCTCTTTCAGCACAAGACAACTTTAAATCAACTAAAAAAGATGACTTGGCTTTCTCATATAATTCTGGACTCAGATCAGGTTTTTCGCAGTTTGGTCCATAGTGAGCGTCTTTCGATACAGCGCTGTGGCTTTTTTTCAATCTTAATTTAGGTTTAGCAATTAAACGGTTTCTACGATTACTATTTTCCACTTTCGCGATCAAAGGATTAGGACTAGATTTAAATATGACTTCATGAGTTTTACTATGAATCGATCCCGTATTAAAAGACACAACAGCAGCTGCGCATCGGCCCGCATAAGAACCACGGGAAGAATAATTTACACGCTTACCCCCAACTAATTTGGCAATTACTCCGTTAAAACTTTCAACTATATTACTTGTGCAATTATGAATTAAACTTCTAGAATGATATGACAGTCTTTTACTTAAAATTTCTACCGCGTCCATTAATCCGCATCCAACAATTGCTGGAAGTAACCCAACAGGTTCTATTCGACGAGTGTCAGGTCTACAAAAATACTACTACAAAAATAATAAAAATAGGCCCCGACTGCTAAATACGCTATATTACAATGGTGTTGTTATTTATTTTTATTACACATTTTCATTTTTTAATCTGTCGGGTTTTAACATTTTTATTGTTTATTTATTTATATTCATAACTGACGAAGACAAATATAAAAGTGCAAAAGAATTCATACAATATTATGTTCGTGATGAACAGAAATTATAAATTTCCTTTACGCTATACGTATTGGTTTTTTATGGCGTCACTTATTCTATGTCACTCGGGCTTAGAAGACAATTCTAATGATACTAAAAACATTAAAATCGGTTCAATAATTTTGAACTTATCGTGCCACAAAGATATATTACTTAGTATACATACATACATACGTACACCAGTCGCGTAAAAGATAATATTTTACAAAAAAAATTCTTGATTTTGGTAAAATACGAGATTTGAACGTGAATTTTCTTTTGAGAAAGTAATTGAGAAGTATGTGTTTGTCTCACAATGAAAATAATAAATATTGCAAAAAAAAACTGTAGGTACTGAGATTTTGTCTTCGCCCATCACTAGCTAGTTTGTTTATTTATGTAACAAGTCTACAAGTATTACGTATTCATTTTCAGTACTGGAAATATTATTCATCAATATCCACTTTTTATTTATTTTGTAATTTTTGTACAACCCTACGCCAGGCACGGCGCGCGCGCGCCCGTGCAATTTCTGATAGGAAACATACCTACTTCCACTTCCACATATTTAGACATGATGAACATGAAAACTAATAATACTGTAACTAATAATAGTGTAAGCAAACTCATTGCTTTGAAATACATAAATATATGAAAACTAATACTATATTATGTAATAAAATTTATTATTATGAAAATTGTTCCTATAGAAATTGACTTTATTACTTATATAGATATTGAAATTACGTAATTATTACCTACTGGACATTGTAATTTTTCTTCTTAGACTGACATACCTAATTGTGTACCTATCTAATTACATGTCAAATCAATATTTACATGCTGTTGTAGGTATATGTCTGAATCAGGCGATCTAAATCATTGTACCTATTTGCTTTGTAATGTACCTACCCTGTTCAAAATGCAAATAGATTATATTATTATTACTACTAAGACATGATAAGCATACACACAAATAAAAGTAATAAAACTAGGATTTTTACTTGACACTAACACAAATCTAGTAAATTTTTTCTAGGTATTTAGGACAAGACGTAGTCAAGTAGGCAGGTAAATAAATAAGTAGGGAGGAACTTACATTTTATTCCGAGATCTTTTGGCTTTCACGTTTTTATAATGCGTACTAAATTTTCTTTTCGCTGGCATGGCACTCAGCAAATTATCCTGCGAAAAGAGACCCTCGATTACCAATTACGTTTATGATACCTATTGCCTTTATCATGTTAAAAAATCTATGTATGTCGTGCAGAGAACTATATACCCCGCCAGTTCATATCTCGAGAAAATAAGGTGGGCAGGGCTTTGATTGTTTCAAGCCTGAATTGATACCTACTTTACAAGGTTCATAAAATGACCTACGCAACAAAGTAAATAATTTTGTATTTCTTACGATTTATATCTAGTTCCATCATGGTTTTCTTTCAGACTTTCATTATATCGGTACTTTCTATTTACTGAAAGTAAATTAGTTATAAAAATATTGTACTTACAGTTTTTCACAAAAAACACAAATTCACAACACGTAATTTTGCTGTAGCATCCGACACGCGTGGAGTCACTTTGAAATTCTATGGCGCACTGGCGATTAGTTGCGACGATCGTTCTATCGGGACGCGTTTGAATTTGCATACATTTTTCTATGGAGAATTTACGTAAAACATATCTAGATTTTAGGGCTTTAAAAGGGGAAGTCTTTGTTTGTAAAGGTACAAAAAAAAGTACATGGTTATATTTATTGGCTTTTTCAGTGTTCAAAAAGTGTTTCTTTTTATCAATTTGTGTTGATTTATTGGGTTAAATCTGAAAAATACGAAGGCAGGTTTTCGATTTTTTTCTCAATTTTGTGCGTTTGTTGACGTTTATTATATAACAACTACAGGGTTTTAAGAGTTAAAATTAGCACTAACATCATTTTTGGTCTTTCATTTTAATATATACAAATTATCGTTGTTATTAATCATATGTAAATAGGTTAAATATGAAAAATCGTAACACTCTTTTCGGTGATTTTCACGATCTGGGCCCTTAACAAATTAAAGACGTTTCTTTTTAAATTTGAACAGCAAATCACGACTTTAACTAAGGGATATTTTACACAGAGCCACTGGAAATTCTTCCAAGTTCTAAGCAGAGGCCGTCGGTAATGGACGTAGGAGCAGCCGCGGCCTGCGGCCGCGGAAATAAAAAAGGGAGTAAGCAGAAGCGCGCTTTTACACCCACATTTCACTTTTCGAACCGATTCGAAACCATTTGTAGTAGATAAGTTGTTTCTGTTGTAGTGTTCTGACAATGTGTCTAGAAGTCGGGCGTAGTCAGTCAAAAATCATATGCTCCGCGTTGGAAGGTGCAATTTGAGCACATACGAGTACGCAGTGAGGCGGCGCCGTGCCTGCTGAAGCATACTTGAAGCCATGCAGACCTGCAAATGGTCCATAACTTGAAAGCCATTATCTAAATTCAATTAAATCACGCTAGAGAACACGTGGATTGGAATCTGGTTGACTGGTCAAGAATAATATATTCGACTGAGTCAAGGTTCACGTTATAACACGCACGATGGGAGGCAAAGAATCTGCAGATGACCAACAGAACTCTATAACCAAGATTGCATTGATACGGGGGAGGCTCCATACACGTGAGGACTTTAAAAGCCGCACCGAGCTACGGATGAAAATGGAATTTTAACTGTAGAGAGATACTTGAAATAGTTTATTGGGAACCGATCGGGAAGTTATTAATATACTTTTTACCCACCCGGTTTAATTGTGGCCGAGTGTATACTAGCTTAACGTTTTTGTGGGCGCCTGATACCTAATTCCAAATAGATTGATATAAAAGGTCATTGACACCGAAGAACAAACGTGTCAAACAAACTGTAACTACGAGGTGGGGCTGGCAGGCGGCGGGGTCGCGGTCATTTTGTATTGATTGTTATCGGCGTTAATGATTTGATGAATGAATGGTTGGGATTAGGTACAGCTACGGAGCCAGTAGTTGGGACACATTGTATAGCCAAAAAATGTCCATACTGTAGTTGTCTTTCAGGTACGTGATAGTGGAGAACTTAAGACACATGCTGGCTGAGTACAATTCCAGCGCGCCGCTGTACTTCGGCTGTAGATTTAAACCCTTCACGCCACAGGTAATGCCGCCACACACTTGCCGCTACCGGCAAGACGTTGAGAGAATATTGTATTCCGTGGTATTTACGCCTATTGTAGTAATAGAACCTCTGATAATGTTGAAAAGTGATTTACTACATTCAGTGTAGCAGAACACCTTTGATAATGCTGTAAAACGAAACCGGTCAGGTTAAAATAAATGTTATAAAACAGTGGAATAGTGTACTAGTGTGTATTGTCAACTTGCATTGAGTAAAAATATTTTCTTTTAATGTTTCTTTAATGACATTGATAATTCTGTGTATTTGGTCAATTGTGGAGTGCTTATCTCTAAAACTCAATTGATTCTCAGAATTCTTCTAATAATAGGTTTTAAACGCCTGAGTAGAAATATAATTTGGAATAACTTTGCCAAGTACAATTTGGAATAACTTTTACCTCACGGCATCATTACAGACCTTATTCAAATCACTTCTCATTAAGAAATCTCATCACTTAGTGAGATGTCAGTTTATTTTCCGACCCGATTGTCTTCTTCTAGGGGTACATGAGTGGTGGAGCTGGCTACGTTCTCAGTAGGAAAGCGCTAGAATTTTTCGTTACCCAGGGACTTCCTTCGCCAAAGCTCTGCCGCGAAGATGACGGCACTGCTGCGGAAGATGTCGAGATGGGTAAGTCGGTGTACAACTGGTGTGTCTGTTCACAAATAGCGCGACAGGATCGACGATGACGTCACTATTGTTCCCCTCTAAATAAGTAAATGTGTAAAGAAGGCAACGGGTTTTAATTTTTTTTCCAAAGTTACAATACAGGGTGTTACGAAAGGGTTATATCAACCCGAAGCCAGAATCATCAGCTGGTCGACCGTAACCCGTTTCGATATATGGCGACCGCCAAAGAAGAAAAAAAAAGTTCATCAAAAAATTTAAAAAGATATTTCATATCAAAACAAACGTCCCAACGGCTTGAAGTAGCTACAACTACAACTAGACAATGAGCGCGTGGTACGTATATACAATGCCCTCGGCGGTTGTGCGGGCGTCATGGCGGTGTGGGCGTCCTTAAAGGATTATTTTTGTTTATGTAAATAAAATTTTGACCAACACATAGTTATGTTTCCCCAGATCCTCGTCTGTGGTTCAACAGGTGCACCACATGCAAGTGATAGTAAAATCTCTGTCCCCAATTTTAGAAAAATCTTACCTGTTTACAGGAAAGGTTCATTTCTTGTGTAACAGTGCTAAATGCGGCTTCGACTCGACTGCGTACACAGTATTTTTAGGTATCAAAACTCACGGTAGGTACAACTCCATTCTGATGCTCCTACACAAAGCATTATCTCGTAATACTCTTCGTTACTCAGAGCCATTACTACACAACACAATCACTATCACACACAACTTGACACAACTCACAAATTAACACACTAAACAACTATTTAGCTACCTCACTGCACAAAGCAAAGAATGCAACTGAACAGACCTGTGACCTTGCTAAATGATTTTAAATAAAATTCTAGGAAACTTCAAATGCCGACCGACGCCGAATAGCGCTTCGTGCGGCATCGCTTGATGCGAAACAGAGACAAAATGTTCCTACCAGGAGTGAGACGGAAGGCTTTTCACAGGCGCGCATTATTTGTACCTATTATTTGTACCTATTTTGATGTCGATGACCGAAGCAGCTGATTTTAGTTCTAGTGTTGTTAAACAAGTGTGTATTTTATTCGGTAATAATGTTTTTTTTTATGAACTTTTTTTTCTTCTGTGGCGGTCGCTACAATATCGAAACGGGTTCTGGTCGACCAGCTGATGGTGCTGGCTTCGGGTTGATATAACCCTTACGTAACACCCGGTATAGCTGCTACTTTTATTTAATTCATTCGGCCATTTTGGACATAACCCATTATAAATGTGCCCGGTGACGGCAATATGCTTGCCCCCTATTAAAATTTCTATTTTTCCATAATTGTCCTGAACGAAGGGCATGTGTAAATTTTCAGATTAAACGAATATTTGTTTTGGGGTTTGGACCCCAAAACAAATATTCGTTTAATCTAACAATACAACCAATTGTTTTCTATGTATGTTATGTATGTACGAGTATTTAGAAAGTATGTTTATCCGTTATCTAGATCCCGTAGCACAAGCTTTAGAGCTTTGTTTGGGCTATAGATTACGTTGTGTGAAAATATAAAAATAACTACAGAACCGATATAGAAATTTCTTTTACTTATATATGTAACGGCTAATACCCGAAGTGCGGCTGCACCTAGTTTTAGCCGGTTAGAACTAGGTACTAACCTAACCTAACCTAACTTTTTTTTTTTTGATAAAGGGATGGAATTCCCTATGGAACCATCAGCACCACCTTGGGGTAAGGTGACGCCGATGTGTGGGGTTACCCCGCAGCCTCTAGGCCTATGCCCGGAGAGTCCAGGCCCACCCACTAAACCAACCTCCGGAAGCCGTCCTGTCGCCTTAGCTGGGAGGTGCCGCTGGATCCCGCGTGTGGAGGATATTACCACATTACGGACGCACAGATGGCACCTCAGCGACGGCTCGTCAGATGAAATGTCGAGCCTTCCCACCCAGGAAAGGGGCGTAGGCTTCACACCCCCTCTCCAACCACGTTTGTTGGACACCAGGTTACCCCAACCCGCTGTCCGTGGTTCCCTCACACGGGTGGCATGAGGTGTGCGTAACGCCTCCTGCGTGCTCCTCTTCTTCGCCGACGGAGTGGGGGAGCGTTGGGATCATCCTCCCTCTCCCGCTCTTCGGCCTCCTTAAGTCGTATGACCCGCTCGCAAAATTGGGCCATCGCCTTCCACGCCGAAACCTAACCTAACCTAACCGGCTAAAACTAGGTGCAGCCGCACTTCGGGCGGCTAAAGCTAGGTGCGGCTGCACTTCGGGTATTAGCCGTAAATTGACATAGACTACTTTTACCACCCTGAGTGACATAGACTACTTTTTATCCCGGTAATGTGTTCCCACGGGAACCGAGATCGACAAAACTATATCACGCGGGCGGAGCCGCGGCGGTCAGCTAGTGTACAATATAGAGTATTTAGTTTCGATAAATTAATTATAGCAACAGAGTTTTAATAGCTACATTCAAGTTAATAAATCAGTCTGAAAGTTGAAAGTCATACACGCACAGACGGTAGAGTGACTAGGCAGGTGGGTTCGCTATCCTCTAAAAGTACTAAGTAAGTATCTACCGACTTGCAGGCAAGTGCTTGGCGAACCTGGGCGTGAGTGCGATGGACACACGCGACGAGCTGCGTCGGGGCCGCTTCTTCCCTTACCCGCTGAAGAGAATTATGTTCCCTGACGAGTACTTAGAGTGGTATACAGAGGACGCGTACTACCCGAATCAGAAGGTGATACTTTATTCCTCCCCGATAGAGTCAGCTCGTGAACATAAAACACAACACAACACACCTATGTACTTAATACTATATATATAATCAGGTTTTTGATCAAACACCAAATGTTTACTTGAGTTTATCGTAAACTTGAGAAAATCGAGGTTTTTAATCAAAAACCTAAACTTGTTCAGGTTTGTGATAAAATTTGAAGTGGCACATCGGCTATCGCTATCGCTGGTAAGTATATTATGGACGTAATGCTTCATAAAAATGTTATATATCTACCTACTTATTAGAAGTTACTCACGCGGGCGCAGTTGCGGGCATTACTGAAAGCATAACTTGATAATACGAGTATAAGTATTTTCTAAATACCTACGAATCTTTAGTTGGTCCCCACTCCTAAGGGCCTACAGTGCTGTTCAGACTACGCCGTTACGTTCCACTACGTGAAGCCTCGTGAGATGTACATGCTCGAGTACGTCATCTACCACCTGCGCCCGTTCGGTGTCGGGCGCCGCGGGGGTGGCGCGGGCGCGGGCACTGGCGGGAGCGGAGGCGAACCGCTCTGACAGAAGCTGGCGGGAGCGGAGGCGAGCTGCTCTGAGAGAAGCCGGCGGTAGCCGGCTTGCTGTATTCTGTTACTTTATTATACGAGTGGTCGCCCTATGGTCGAACTGTAGATCTCGCGAACATTCAAATCATTCTTTGGGATTCCCCAACCCAAAAAAATCCCTCCAAATAAATACAATAAACTAAAACTCATTTAACGTTCATGCTGTCAGACTTTGGAACGCTCTTCCTGGCGATAAGGAACAGTAAAACTGTGTTTATCTTTAATAAAAAGAAATTGAAAGTACACTATCTCGCTTCCTCGCCTTAATTATTTGTACGTTTAAGTTTGTTTATATAGCTTAGTATGTATGTTTGTATAAAGTTAATACTATCAGGCGTTACTTTTCGGAAGTCCATAGTTAAATAAAATAAATCTAACTACTTTGCAATATTCCGCCACATGGCGGAATATTGCAAAGTAGTTAGATTTATTTTATTTATGTATGTTTGTATTTGTGTATTTAATCATGATTTCTTTTAGGCCCATTAGAAGAGATCTCTTTAGAGATAAGTGGCGCCATTGTATACATGTTTAGTTTATATCCATTTAATTTTTTGTATATTACTGTGAATACAAGAATTAAATAAATAAATAAATGAAACTCCGGCTAAAAATATTTTTTACAGTAAAGTAATACTTGTGCCAAGTTTCGTGGAGATCAGATAATAAATGGGGCCGCTAGCCCGGAAAATCATTAGAACGTTATTTGACCTTATTTACCCCCAATCCAAAAAACATCAAACATTATACTCGTATAACAAGTTACATAACACGAAGATCGGATAATAACTGTGGCTGCTAGCCCGGAACACGTACAGACAGACAGACGGACGGCGGACGAAAGGAAAATGGTCCAATCCTGAAATGTAGACGCTTCGCTCGTTCCGTCGTCAACTTTCTACAAAGGTAACGTCCTAAATGTTAAGTACTAAAAGTACCTCAATACTAACAAAATACAGCGACTAGAGAGTAGAGAATAGAATAAATAAAATAAAATAAAATACCGTTTATTATCTTTGAATTTTTTTAGAAAATTATTTAGATTCGTCAAAAGTTGGTGTGACTCTACCGAGGGTTCCAAAATGCAACGAGACTGAGAAAAGCCCTCAAGAAACTCAGTTCGGCTTTTTTCAAAATATTTCATCTTAAATCTAATACAGAGTTATTTAGAAAGGAGCAATTCGTGTTACTTTTTTAAATTTATTGACAGATAAATTTGCTATTTCGGTTGGCAATGTATTGTACATTCGAATAAAGTTTCCCGCAAAAGAATTACTCACTTTATGAAGCCTAAATTTAGGAACAACCAGTTTATCCTTATTTCTTAAGTTTAGATTATGATTATCACTATTTTTCACAAACCTACTTTTGTTCTTGTGGGTATACATACAATAAAATTTCATAAATATACTGTGAATACACTGTAAGGATGTTAATATGCTTAAACTTATCTCTTAATGACTCCCGAGACCCAATTCCATAGATAGTCCGGACAGCCCTCTTCTGCAACACAAAGATGCATTCAATATCGGCAGCGTTACCCCACAGTAGTATGCCATATGTCATGATACTGTGGAAGTAGCTGAAGTAGACAAGACGCGCCGTTTTAATGTCTGTAAGTTGTCGGATCTTTTTGACAGCATAGGCTGCTGAACTAAGCCTGGCCGAAATTTTCCCGATATGAGGTCCCCATTGCAATTTGGAGTCTAACGTTATGCCCAGAAAGACAGTGTCATCGACCAATTCTATTATATCATCCCTAACCTTAACACTGGTTTCAACAAGTCTTACATTAGGTAAGGTAAATCTTACACATTTAGTTTTATTTTCATTTAATAATAAATTATTAGTACAAAACCAGTGGACTATCCTAGAGAGGGCAATGTTTACATCGGCAAGTTCGCGCTGTCCACGTTTAACTTTAAATATTAAAGAAGTGTCATTAGCAAACAAAACTATGTCTCTTAGGAGGTGAGGGAGATCATTAATATGTACTAGAAAAAGAAAAGGTCCCAAAATTGAACCCTGCGGTACCCCCATTGCTACAGGAGAACCAGTTGACTGTTTACCATTGATCACTACTTTCTGGACCCTATCACTTAAGTAAGAATTGACGAAATTCAAGGCCGTCCCCCGGATTCCGTAATGATCAAGTTTCTTAATTAAAGTCTGGTGCTGAATGCAATCGAAGGCCTTAGATAAGTCACAGAATACACCATGAGCATCATATGACTCATCCCAGGCCCTGTATATACACTCTAATAATTTAATTCCGGCATCAGTGGTGGACCGACCACGAGTGAATCCGAATTGTTTTGTATGTAATAGTTTATTAACGTTAAAGTGATTTTGCATTTGATTAAGCATATTTTTTTCAAAAATTTTACTAAATGTAGGTATTACAGAAATGGGACGGATCGGAAGTACTACCCGATTTAAACAGGGGAATTAATTTACTAGATTTCATTAAATCAGGGAACACACCACTATCAACACAATTATTAAATATTATTACTAGTTCTGGAGCAACCATTTCAATAAAAGAATTTACTAAATACACAGAGATGCCCCAGAGGTCAGCTGTTTTCTTGATATTTAAAGATTTAAAAGTTTTTAAGATAGTGTTTATGTTAACTTTACTGAATTTAAATATAACGTTACAACAAGGAACGTTTGCTTTTAACAAAGATTCTGCAATGGGGGTTGAAGAGCCTAGGGTTTTTGTCAAATCTACAGGAATTCGGGAGAAAAAATTTTCAAATTCGTTAGCGAGCTCGAAGTCTGATGAAGTTATTTTACCATTTATATTAAGTTTAAAATTATTATCATTTAATTTTTGTTGACCTCTTTCCGCGTTTATAACTTTCCAAGTAGATTTAACTTTGTCTGCACTATTGAGAATTTTATCACTTATATATTTTGATTTAGCTGCTAAACAATCTGCTTTAAACTTTTTTGAATAAGTTTTAACATAATCTAGAAATTCAACTGATCTAATAAGCTGTCTTTCTGAGTATAGTTCATAAAGTTTTTGTCTACTTTTGTGTATACCCTCAGTGGCCCATTCACTGAAAGTAGGACTATCACTAATCATGATCTCCTTAGACTTGAATATGGAGTTGAACTCGTTGTAAAAAGAATCAAAAAATAATTTATACATTACATTTGGATCTAAGCCAGTGTCTAAGAATGGAATTTTATTGCAAAGTCCAACCCTCATACGTTCCAAGCGGTCACCAGTTATTGGTCTACATAATATTTTACGTTTTATAACTTTTTCTTTAGTGATTTTAAAAGATGCTATTTGCCCACAATGGTCTGAATCTAGCTTTTTTATAATACTTTTACTTTCTGGCAACATATCGCTGTATATATTATCCAGGCAAGTGGCTATTGTATCACAATATCTAGTAGGCTCCAAAAATAAGTTTGTAAGATTGTGTGATTTAAATAAATTTAAAATATTATAACTCATAACATAACAAGTAAATTGACATTAAAATCACCACATACTATTAGGTACTTATTAGTTTTTCCAAGTTGACATAGAACTTTGTCAATAAGTTCCTCAAATTCGCAAAAGGGTGAGGTTCCAGGTTTATACATGTATACTACTATGAATTGCTCCATTTCCACGCACGACAGTTCGACTTTACACTCTAGAGAAAGAGACACAATATCTTTCCGTTCTTTAAATTTAAGTTTTTTATTTAATAAAATCATACATCTCCCCGTACTGTGGTCACCCTGCAGAATGCACTACCAACCCGGTGATTACTGAAATTGAACATGAGCTCATTCGACTTACGCATATGTTCTGTAATACAACAAATATCAATATTATCTGAATTCATTAACAGTTCCAACTCTAACTGTTTGCCATGTGTTAAACAACCAATATTTTGATTCCCTATGTTGATATAATTTACATTTATTGATTTGGTTTGATTTGGAGGGCATTTTTAACATAATTAATATTTGTAACTAAATTTAATTCAATTAATTGAATATGTCTGCTAAAGGGTAATATTGCCTCTGTTGTCGTAGAACCTAATTTAAATTACTTGGAACAGATTCCAAAGTCTTAACACTAAATCTACATTGCTCAATAAAAACAGTTTTGTCAGCCAAGTTCTTGGCTGAAGTGTAAAAATAATTGAATAGCAAACTTGCTATTTGTCTCTTATAATGCTTTGGTAGAAAAACCTACCTTTGTTTACATAAACAATATGTTTGTTATCGTTAAACTTACTGTCAGAAGTTGACAAATTGTATTTATATACAGTTCTCTTAAAAACAGAATTAAAGTCAATTACATGGAATTTATTATTATATTGGCAAGTTAAATTGAGTTGTAAATTTATCTTATATCTAAGAGAATTTTCCACCTCTGGCACACCTTTTGTGAATTTGAACCACTGCCGTGCTGCTCAGGATCTTCTGTACCAGAGCATCCGGCAGTGGTCCATAAACTTGGCCGTGGTCGCCGAGCCGTACTACGTCCACCCGGGAAGCCCGGTGGACGAGGACGGCTCGGCCTGTTGTATCTTTGGGGGGTCCGCCGCAGACAACTCGCGCCTTGCGATCATTGCAAGGGGCCGCGGGTGTGTTGCGGCGGACTATGATGGGTTGGCAGTCGTGGCTACCTACATCTCGCCGAACATTGACGAGTCTCAGTTTGAGCTATGGCTCACTGAGCTCGACGTCGTCTTCGCTGCGTGCCGTCCTCGCCCTGTCCTGCTCCTGGGAGACTTCAACGCCTGGAGTGAGGCGTGGGGCTCCCGGGAAACCAGGGACGAGGGGAGGCTTCTTGAGGACTGGACCAGAACACGTGGTCTGGAGGTCCTCAACCGGGGGAATGTCGCTGGCGGCGGGGGGGGGGAATCGATCGTGGACGTAACGTTCGCATCCCCTGACCTCGCCCGCCGTATTACAGGCTGGCGCGTGGAGGAGGGTGAGGAGACGCACTCGGATCATCGGTACATCCGGTTCGATGTCGTCCCCCCACCTGACCTCCCACAGCCGGTGGCTAATCCCCCGGATCCGCGTTGGGCACTTCACCATCTGGATCGGGAGGCTCTCCTGGAGGCATCCATCGTGCAGGCCTGGATTCCGGCGCCGGACCGGCCTGCCGATGTGGATGCCGAGGCGGAGTGGTTCAGGAGAGCCATGTCGCAAATCTGTGATGCGGCGATGCCTAGGGTTACACCCAGACCGGCCAGGAAACAGGTGTACTGGTGGTCGCCGGTGATTGCAGAGCTGCGCGCAACATGCATCTCCACCCGCCGCCGGTACACCAGGTTTCGCCGGAGGCGTCGCCGCCCAGACGACGCGGCAGCCCGAGAGGCGGAGCTTTTTCAGGCATACAGGGAGGCTAAAGGTAATCTCCAGGAGACGATAAAGCGGGCCAAGACGGCGGCCCGCGAGGAGCTCCTGGAGACCCTGCAGCAGAACCCATGGGGGCACCCGTACCTACAGGTCAGGGAGAAACTCCGACCTAGGGCGCCCCCACTGACCCAGAGTCTCCAGCCGCAGCAGCTGGAGCGGGTCATGGGCTCCCTGTTTCCGACGAGCGCGGAGGAGCACGTCCCTCCGCGCATGGCTCCGTCTCTGCCCGACGCGGATAGCGCCAGCGAAGACGACGTACCCGAAGTCAGGGTCGGGGAGCTAGGTGCGGCAGTACTCCGGCTTAAACGCCGGAAAATCACTGCCCCCGGACCCGACGGCATTCCTGGCCGTGCATGGGTCCTGGCCCTCGAAGAACTCGGGCCTCGACTGATGGGGCTCTTTAGCGCATGCCTCGAAAGGGGCCAGTTACCCAAGGTGTGGAGGACGGGGAAACTGGTCCTGATCCGTAAGGCGGGGCGGCCGGTGGACTCACCGTCCGGATACCGGCCGATCGTGTTGCTCGACGAGGTGTGTAAGCTCTTTGAGCGAATTATCGCGGAACGCCTCGTCGAGCATCTCACGAGTGTGGGGCCAGACCTGGCGGATAACCAGTTCGGTTTCCGTCGGAGACGCTCCACCGTGAGCGCGATCATGCGCGTGAAGAGCCTGACGGAGGAAGCAGTCTCGCAGGGCAAGGTGGTGGTGGCGGTGTCTCTTGACATCGCCAACGCGTTCAACACCTTGCCATGGAGCTGCGTTAGGGAGGCGCTCGTGTATCACGAAACGCCTCTCTACCTCCGTCGTATTGTCGGGGCCTATCTCTCGGAGAGGGCCATAGCTTTCCCCAGCTGGCTCGGGCCAGCTCGGCGAGATGTGTCGTGCGGTGTTCCGCAGGGGTCGATCCTGGGGCCGCTTCTGTGGAACATCGGCTACGACTGGGTGCTGCGGGGTGCGTTGCCTAGGGGTGTCAGCGTAACGTGCTACGCCGACGATACCCTCGTCACGGCGCGGGGTGCAACGTACCAGGAGGCAGCACTCAAGGTCACGACGGATGTTGCTCGAGTCGTGGGTCGGATACGGCAGCTGGGACTGGAGGTGGCCTTGCACAAGTCCGAGGTTCTGTGTTTTCACAGACCTCGGAACGGTCCACCAGAAGGTTCCAGCATAAATGTGGGAGGCGTTAGCATCGGCATCAAGCCCTCGATGAAGTACCTAGGGATCGTACTTGATAGCCGATGGGACTTCGGACCACATTTCCGAAGTTTGGTCCCCAAGGTGACGCAGGCATCGGTCGCGCTTTTGCGACTGATGCCCAACCTAAAGGGACCCAACGCCTCCTGCAGGAGACTGTACCTGGGGATCGTGCGGAGTATGGCCCTATACGGGGCTCCCGTATGGGCGGATAGGTTGGCGGTCAAGGGGAACGTGACTCTGTTAAACAGACCACTTAGAACCTTGGCCGTCAGAACCATACGGGGGTACCGCACGATCTCCGGAGAGGCTGCATGTCTCCTAGCCGGGACCCCTCCATGGGACCTGGAAGCGAGAGCCCTTGCGTCATTGTTCCAATGGCGCAAGGAGGCGCTGGAGCGGGACCACAGGCCTGCGTCTCGAGAAATCGAGGACCAGCGGTCCCAACTCCGCCAGGATCTCATGGAGTCATGGAGGGTGCGACTTGAGCAACCCAAGGGGGGTGCCATCTTCATCGCGGCGGTGAGACCGATCATGGACGATTGGCTGCAGAGGCAGCATGGTGACCTCACGTACCGTGCGACGCAGATCGTTGCCGGGCATGGATGCTTCGGTAGCTATCTGTTTCGCATGCATCGTGAGGTCACACCCCGGTGTCAACACTGCGAGGTTTCGGACAACGACACCGCACTCCACACGTTGGTGGAGTGCTCAGCGTGGGCGAGTCAGCGCCGGGACCTCGTAGTGGGTTTGGGCGTGGATACCCTCTCGCTGGGGACCATGCTTCAAGCCATGGTATCCAGCGGGAGTAGGTGGAACGCGGCCGTGTCCTTCTGCGAGCAAGTCATGCTCGCGAAGGAGGCGGCCGGGAGGGAGAGGGAGCGTACCCTCCCCGCCGAGTTCCGTAGTCGGCGGCCAGGCCGCCCCAGACTACGCGACTACGCCCAAGACTATCGTCCTCCATGATCGGGGCCTGAGGACGGCGGGATCGCCACCCACCGTCCTTACAGAAGCAGGCTAGAAGGGTTGCGTGCTGCGGGGCCTTTGCCCCATAGCATTCAACCAGATTCACTCACTGACGCGGGATAAAACCCGACCCCAATGACGCGGGATTCTCGTCCCGACCAAACACCCGCAGAGACCACAGAGGTGGTCAAAGTCCGCCGGGCGCCACTGGATATACCCTCTGCTAGTAACCAGAGACGCCCGGCAACGGACGTTAGAGCGGCCGCGGCCTTGGGCCGCGGAATTAAAAAAAAAAAAAAAAAAGTAGGTAGTACGAGGTTTTTTTTTTTTTTTTACGTGGTCGGTGATGCTTTTACGTACTTCACCGTCTCGCTGCGGGGGGAAGCGAGACGGCTTCGTGTGGGACTCCCGGCCCTAGGATGGAAAACGGGCCGGACTACCCACTAAAACCTATCCACGGTGTTTCTCCTTCGCCTTAGCCGGGCCGCCGGATAGACAGAAACTGTTAAGCAACGGCGGCCCGGCAAAGGGGCGCTCTTTCGAGCTCAACACGGGGGGCCTAACCCCCCCCCCCCCCAATCAACATAGAAGCGACGCCCCCGAAACACATAAGGGGCGTCGGACTCCTCAGGGCCTTTCGCGTGAGCGGTGGGCCCCCCGACCCACCGCCCACGGCCCTATCAGTCGGGGGCTTGGGCGTATGCAATACGCCGTCGCCCCCTGACTGGTGCCCGGCGGGGCGGAAGCGTGCGGCCTGCACGCTCCCGTTCCCGCAGGGCCTCTCTCTTTGCCGCCATCACCTCCCGAGCGAAGGAGGCGACGGCGGCCCAACATTCTTCGCTGCCGGCCATAGACAGAATGACGGCCGGCAGCGAACCTACACTGCCGATGATGCCCGTGAGGGCCAACCTCTGCGTGTCCCAGGCGGCGCATACAGCGAGCGTATGCTCCGCCGTATCTACGGCACCGCCTGCGCAGTGATGACAAACGGGCTCCGACAGGATCCCCACCACTTCCCACAGGAATTTGGCAAAACAGCCATGACCCGTGAGAAGTTGGGTAGGTAGTTCGAGGTTATGTTAGGTACCGGTAAATTAAAATCAAAACTTTTCTGTACTTACGAAAATAGATCGCCTGTTTTCAATGTTGAGTATATGAATAAACACGTATAATAAAATAATTTTACCTATTATAGGAGAAACATTATGTATTTACGTGAAATAACATTGAACAATACGGTCAGCTGATTCGTCACTTTTTAGCATATTTTTACACTAATATACACAAAATTCTTTGAAATGATTATTTTTGCACTACTATTGTGATGATATTGGAGTTATCTGATGTAATTTGTATTTATTTCACTCGTGATTTAGTTCGCCCACATTATTTTTCCGCTGCACAGATAATGTATACAGTCACCAAGCTCTATGAACTTCTTCTGAGAGTTACAACGTAGCGGTAGTTCACCTCACCACCACTGAGGAACGGAAGTAAGTAACGTAACAATAATATCTGAGAAATCAATAAACAATTAAACAATAATGTTAACTTAACTGAAATGCAGATTGAATGAGACCTGGGGACTGGGGTCTAAGTCGCGTAAATGAACGTAAAACGCCATGCTACTGCTATATTACTACGTTGCAACTGCAATTGGTAAAAAAATCGGTAGTCTGCTAAACTCACAAGCAACGCGCCAGGATGGCGCCAGAAAGACACCAAACCGAATAACTGCAGAGTATAATCATCATTAGGTTAAATTGGATTTAGTTACTCCCGACATTACCAACTTCCCAGCCCCTATTTCCCGGGAACCGAGCTTCCCACCTAAATTCTGCGCAAATTTTTGTTCCCCCTGCACCCCTTCCCATCACAAATTACATTCGCATGTAAAAAAATCCCAGGAATTCTTGTACTGCAAAAATACCCAAGATTGCCAGTACCCCATATCTCGAAAACTAAGCATCCTAGGTCAATTTTGCCCTCAATTTTCCGACCCCATAGTACCCTAAGGAAGTATTTGAACCCCATCTTCCCACAAAATTTTTCTTCCTAATTCTCATTCCACTTTTCACAAAACTTGAAGCCCCTATACCCCGGTAACGGAGCTTCCCAGCTCAATTCTGAGCATTTTTTTGTTCCCTGTCGAGACTTATTCCATTCGCCTGCAAAAAAAATCCCGGGAATTCCCATCTCACAAAAATAATCAAGATTCCCAGTACCCGATATCTCGGAAACTAAGCATCCTAGGTAAATTTTGACTTCATTTTCGGGTCCCCTTTGAACCCCTCGCAAGTAATAAAACTCCATCTCTTCCCATAAAAAAATTCCCAATTCCTATCCCACTTCCCAAAAACTTAGATATTACAGGTGACGGTTGGACGTGTTTGGGTTCTAGGTTCTATGAGTAGTTTTGGGGGGTATTCCTGGTAATACAACATCCATTACCCTGTACACTCGGCACCGGTTGACACCAAGTCGAGCGATCACTGCAAGATGGTTGTGGTAGTACCATACCATACCACGTAATACGAGCGTCGCCGTCGTCGCTCTGACCCTACGCACGCAATACATTGTTCACAGCAAAACTACAAGTGCGTCGACACAACAAACTATAACTAATGTTATTAGCACCTGACAAAATAATTGGTGTTTACTCAACGCAGATAATTTATGTATCAGCGCAATAGTGGGCGACGATTGAAAACATATTAGTTGGATAACCGTAGCTCGCGGCTGAGGGTCTCACAGGTGCTCCAAGGTGCTCCAAGGTGCTCCAAGGTGCTCCGACTGTCTCACTATGGACCTGTACAAGCTCGTTGCTACTCTTATAATCCTATCGGTCAGTAAATTTACTAATGTCTCCTCAATTTATATTCATAGTGTGTATATTATATTTGTGAGTGAATGTGGACACCACACATCCCAAATGTTTATGTTAATTATTTAAGTTTTTGTAGTTTTTTCAGCAGTCGCTTCACGGAATATATCGATGTTCAGCCGAATCGCAGTTAGACTGGAAAGCCGACCCCAACTCAGTTGGGAAAAGGCTCGGTAAATGAATTAAAGTTTTTATAGTAATAATGTCAGTAATAATAATTGAGACACTTCTATTGAGTGCACGATCAGTAACGAGTTAAGTTGGTACTCATATATACGAGTACATAGAACCAACAAGGTTTATTACTCAGAGTCTTCTTCAGGCATCCATTTAGTGTTTGGCCTTGTAATAAGTTAATAAATTAAACGCCCGTAGTGAGTGTGTACCAGGGCCAGTTGTGTACTGGCGGGGCGCCAACTATCCGCAGTTCCGTGACGCTCGGGTTGTAATGATCAAAATTATCATCGATGTTGCAGGTGGAGTGTCGTGGCAAGAACTTGGAGACAGTTGGTAAGTTTAGCAAGTACAATTGTATTTACTTAAGCAGAGAGATCTATCCTATCTCTCTGCTAGGCTAGCTTTCAGAAAACATCTTAAATTTTCGATTTTAAAGTATTTTGGTGCATTTATTTAAAAGTCCTTCTAGAATGAAATAATTTCCAAAGCAACAGTTTTAACTCTTTCCAATTACCGCTTTATAATTGCCAATTTTTTAAGTATTAAACTGGATACAGTATGTTATCCTTAAACACCTTCAATGCGTTTACTAAAATCCCATAATTTCCGTGGGTGAGTCTATGTATTTTGTTAAGTAGGTACTTATAATAAGTATATGAAATTACGATTTTACAGAGATAAAACTTGGAACACGTAACGTGAAACTGCTACTGAGCGGGGGCGTGCACGTGCAGCGCATCAGACCTGAACAACTAGCGGGACTCAAACTCAAAATTCCACATCTTGTGGATTTGGTGACAAAAGTGCGAGGCTATGCAGCACCACCACCACCACCACGCCCTCCGCCACCACCGACCCGCCGCCGTGAGAAGATTAGACACCACAAACCACCTCAAGAACGTTCTTCAAGTATATACATTGAACTTCAGCTATTCCCATACCCATATCACACTTTCACAATCTACAAAACATGTTCGTCATGAAAATATTTAGTTCAAAGTTTGTACTTGAGTGATGATACCCGTCGCAGCACACCCTGCCTTTACCACACCGCCACGCCACCCTACCCTGTCGCATCCTATCATCATACCACAACAAACTACCAAATATAGACGTCGGCACCATGCGCATTTCCATTTACCATGATTCCAAAACCAACCACCTCTGGAAGAGACACACTCAACTCAAAGTTATGGAGAGAATGATCAAAATTATCATCATCATCATCAAATAACAACGTTTTCGAGCTACAATCCCCAAACCATCCACGTCATAAAACTGGGATCATTGTCACTAATGACCGCTATCTATTTATTTATTTATGACAAGAAGCAATGCAAACTTACAGTGGGCACCAAATCGTTTGCTTCTATGCTAATTTCTATATACATTATCCTACCTATCAACTAAACAATTACCTACTACAATGTCAATTACATTTTCAATTTTCAATTTTCACACGATTTCGTACTTTACCTTTACCAATACAATTTTGTAGTCATCTATATCTATACTTATGTGTTTCAAAGCAACGAGTTTGCTTACACTATTCTTAAAATATTAAGAAAGAAATTATAAATCATCGTAGCTCAGTTGGTCAGAGCACTCCCCCTGTTAGGGAAAGGCCGTGGGTTCGAGTCCCGCCGATGACATCAGTTTTTGTGATCTATTTATAATTTCTTTCTTAATATATCTATACTTATAATAAATCTGTAGAAGTGAAAATTCTGTACATTGAAAATATCAAAAAAATAAATGGCAGGGGGTGTTACTAGACCGACACCGAACCCAAAATGTGTATAAAATTTTTTTGTCTGTGTGTCTGTCTGTCTGTTTGTTCAAACATCACTCAATAACTGCCGGTTCGATTACGATGAAACTTGGTATAATTATTCTTTAATATCCTGGGCACCTACTGGCTTAATTTTTATCTTGGAAAAGTAGGTATATACAATAAAAAACAAACTTAATTTTGCGGTTCGATCCCTAGACCCGATTACTGTACCAACCGCAAATAATAAGTTTGTCGTAGGTTACGTCACCCGCAGTGGAGTTCACTAAGGGGTGCTACACACGGCTAAGATACTATAATATTTTATCTTAAGATACAATATCGCTCGCCATACAATTCAATGGACTATAACACACGACGAAGATAATAAATAATATTTCATATTTTCGTATCTTAAGATGAATATGTATGGTATAATAGAGAATATAATAGAAGATATAATAGAGAAACTGTTGTAGGGGGGCTTTATGAACGCAATAAAACCCAAAACAATTGTTTTTAGAACTTTTGTCTGTTTGTCTGAATGTTTGAACACGTTAATCTCAGAAACGGCTTAACCGATTTGAATTTGCGGTTTTCAGTAATGCGTTGTGGTTTATTCAACTTGAAATTTTTGGTTTTGGTTTTCAATCGGTTCATAAATAAAAAATATATGTAGATCTTAAGTAATACGCAGGCGGAGCTGCGGGCAACAGCTAGTTTAAAATAATTTTGTTACAATGTCAGTAAATACTTATCAACTATTTCATAAAATGTCAAGCCTATTCTAGATTTCTGTTCTAGATTTCCGTTTTCCTAAGCTATCATAGATTTCCATTAACCACTCTCCCGCCACGACTACTATATTACTAACCTTGCCTACAAACAGTCCGGACCATTTTCTTCAATCCGTCTACACTCTTCCGATGTTCCGGTAGACATACCATTTCTTTTAAATTAACGAGCTTATAAAACATTATCTTCATTTTCAATTAAATAAAGTTATACTAACTGCCTACAGCTCCTTGGACTACGCGCACAACTTCGGTAGAAGACGAAGCGACCTCACCCTCTGCAGCAAGTCTAGACCTAGATGACACAAGAGCCTCGTGGTCCCAGGAACAGGTGAACTTACGAATTTACACACCACAGTCGTTACAAAAACAAGGAATACATCTATCCCCAAATTAAATATTGAATTCAGAGATATTTCTTCCAGAATATCTTCTAAATAAAAAAAACTTGAAGTGAATAAAAAAATGTTGAAGGAATGGACTATGTTTGTATTTACGCTTTTTAGTGTTCCGTAGTTCCAGTTTTAGAACCCTTATAGTTTCGTCATGTCTGTCCGTCCGTCTGTCCTCGGCTTTTCTCCTAAACGGTGAATGCTAGAAACATGAAACTTTGCATGGATGGCCCGCCGTTTCGTAACAAATAATTTTGTATGACAGCGAAAATCAAACAAAAAAAACAAGTTATAAAAAAATTTGGATTGATATCGTACTTTCATAGGAAATAAAAAATATTCTGTTATTTTGTGGGGTTTTCTCTCATTCATCGTTTTGCCGTTAAATTTCGTGTCCCTTCGTCCAGCATACTCACCATGGAATCCTGATATTTCATGAATGCCAAAAAATAGTGCTGAAATAGTGCTAATTAGTGCCCAAAGGAAAAAAATAGTGCTCTTATACTTAAGAAATTACAGCCATAGTTCGATGAGTATGCTGGACGAAGGTTTCGCCCAGCATACTCACCTCCGTTTGTGGAATCTGTGTACCTACGCTTCAACCATAATTCATACTTCAAAAAATTGTGCCGAAATAGTGCCAAATGGTGCCCAAAAAGAAAAGACGATGCTCTAATAACTCCGGAGTTATAGGCTTCGGTCAGTGAGTATGCTGGGCGTAGGTTCTACGCCCAGCATACTCACTTCACTACGCGAATACCGAACGAGCTATAGGTACAATTTACGGCTTAAAAAATTGTGCTTGAAATAGTGCCCAATATCAGTCCAATTTTCGCTTGACTTTTGACCTAGAAAACCATTAAATTTAATTGTAAACTTTTACATAACATTAGATTTAGTACAGTCGAGTTCAAAACTTTCTAATAACTTACATTTTGTTTAACAATTTTTTAACCCCCGACGCAAAAACGATGGAAATTTGACGTGTCTGTGTTTATGTGTGTGTGTCTGTGGCATCATAGCTCCTGAACGGATGCGATTTGGATTTTGTTTTTTTTTTGAAGGTGAATTAGTCGGCAGTGTTCTTAGCTATGTGTGATGAAAATCAGTTCAGTCGTTTAATAGATACGGGGAGATGAGGTGGAAATAAAACAACAATTTGCCGATGGATAAATGCATGAAACGCACAAAGCGTTATTTTGTTCTAGAGCGGTATGCAGCAATAGTTATTTTATATTATCTCCGAAACTACATGACCAATTATTGTTATACTGTAAAGGGCAAATTAATAGTATCTTTGTGATATTCTTGTGTTCATAAAATAACTTATTTTGATAAGCATTAATATGTTGTTATTTAAATAGCTATTCAAAAATGAACATGCTGAAAAATACTTTATAAAAAATAAAAGCATATATATCTACTAAAATATAAAAGAAAGAGATATGGTACTTATAGCCCAGCTGCTGCCAGCCCAGCAAATTATCTCGGATCGGTGCAGTATGCCTTAGGATCAGCTTTTGCTGGTGATTTTTTAAACACATTGTGATTATTATAAACTGTGATTGCTCAATTTATTATAGAATTTGTAAGTTAGTTATTGTGATTATAACATTGTAGCAGTAAATTTACAAAACTAGATAAGTGTTTTGTAATTTATTTTTTTTTGAGAAAGTTTTACTAATATTTGGAATACTATTTTTTATATATTTGAAACGACTATTTTTTCTATTTAAAATAGATTTTATTAGATTGTTGTATTAATGTTAGTCTTATTTTCAATGGTAGGTATAACAATATAAATAATATATTTGAAGATAATGACTGTTAACAAAAGCTGTGAAATAGTTTTTAATTACCGTGAAGTCTGATTACTATAGCCCTAGGGGGTAACTTTAAATAGTGCTGGGTAGCCAAAGGTTAGAATTTGTAAATAACACTACCTTTTTAGGAATAACAATAGATTCTAAATTACAATATGGTGACCATATCACCATTTTAGCTAATAAGCTTAGCTCTGCTGCATATGCTGTGAGACGGATTAGGCAGTTGACAGATGTAGCTACTGCTAGGCTAGTTTACTTTGGTTACTTCCATAGCTTGATGTCCTATGGAATACTATTTTGGGGAAATGCGGCAAAAGAGGGCAGTCCGTGCCATTTATTGTTTAGGTAAGAGAGATTCTCTTAGGGAGCGATTTAAAGATATTAATATTTTAACTGTAGCTTCCCAATATATATTTGATAACATACTTTATGTCAGGAAAAATATATCTAGCTATACTAAAGTAAGTGACGTTACAGACAAAAATCTACGTAATAAAATAAACTACTCCCTCCGTGTTATCAGCTTAGCAAGGTTAGTCATTCTTTCAAGGGGGAAGGTATACGCTTTTATAATAAATTGCCTGAATCGGTCCTTTGTATGTCCGACAATAAATTTAAAACCTTTATAAAGACCACATTATGTCAAAAAGCATATTATAAGACAATTAATTACCTTAACGATAAAAGTGTCTGGCTTGAACATGGTGCAGGCGCCTCCTAAAATGCCGTAATTGTAGCATATTTTGTACTTTAGTGACTATATACTTATATCCTCCTAAGACCCAGTGAACAATTTGGCCGAGAGGGAATTTTGACCTTATTGCTACCGGGTTACACTACTACAGGAGGCTACGATGCCCCTTTTATGGAGCATCCTGGCCTGCAGATGGCAGACCGTATATGGTTGATTAGTATGTTCCGGGCAGCGTTGGCGTCAAGATCAAACTCGCTGTTGCAGATGGACAAACTCCCCAGCGCCGTTTGTAGTTCATAGCCACCTTGAAGAACGCTCCCGTCTTGGCGTTGCACGACGAACAGGCTTGCGACGTGTACTGCTCATCCACTACTTCAACTTCAATATTTCGCTTACGTTTCAATCTCTTGATTAGCGAGTCGTGTTTGAATTTACACCACAGGAGGCGGTGTTCATAAACTTACTTCTGGCTCCATAGAGAACCAATTTTTTTTCTACTCCACCTCCATCAAAGACTTCTTTTATAATTCTCTCCTCACACTTGGCGGTTCTAATAAACTTGTCTAGCCGCAGCCAACTTGGCGTGTTTTTCGTACGGCTCTTGACGTACCTGGAACCATGACATACGAAAGACGGTGTATTCGACTACATGGGCAGTGTTTTTCGAAGAGACTGGAAAGGTTAACTTATCACGCACCCGCTGTTCGGCGAGTTCGCTGGGCGTGCACAGCGTGGTTCGCACCCGCTCCCGTTTCCACTCTAGGGTGTGAGAACGGACATATTTTCTAGTTATTCGCTGAAAACGGCCCAATTTAGACTCTACTACCGCTACCGGTAATCGGGAACCGAGGTCGACTGCTATGATTCGATCATACGAAGGTTTCTGGCGTTTACTGCTCAACGCCAATGTCTTTTTTACTACACGATTCATGGAAAGGCTTACACTCACGCCATCCGTTTGTAGAGCGCATCCAATTTTTTTTACATCAACAGCCAACCACGAGCTCCATAATTCTTGTAAATGGTTCTCTATGCGACCCCATACACTAGTGATTGATTCTGGGTCCACTCTACGTGTCAATTCGTGCCACCCCGTAGAGGTGTAGGTGATGTGTTTCAACCCATGCGACGGTTGTGGGAACAACTTGAAATCTTGCAACTTCTCTTGAATCTTGATCCATTCGGAAACGGTGGACCACCATTTGTGGCCTTTTAGTGTGTCCACGTTTATGACGGTACAAATGCGTTTCATTGCTTAATCATCCGGTGGTTGTATTTTGTAGAAAGCTTCAAAGAGGGCGGGATCGTTGCGTTTCATGCCGAAATAACGAGCCAATCGGGAATATGCATGAGTTTCAATGTTGGTATGGAGGGTGGTCTCGTACTGCTTGGCCATTTCTTGGAGGGTAAACAAACGCAATCTCTCGTCGTAGCGCCGATCTCCAAACATGGCACGATATGTTTCTACATAGGGACCCTTTCCTTTCATGGCGTACACGAAATTTAATACATCTGGTTTGGGTGGTAACCGCGTTGTTGTTTTCATGTAGTAGTTGATCCAAACACCTAGCTCGATATAGACACGGGATAGGTCTACCACGTCGCGACGTATCTCAGACAAGAGCTTCACTCTCTTTTCTGGGTCCAATAGGGGGCAGAGCGTGGACACCAATCCCCTTTTTATGGTGTAGACTTCCAACTCCACCGTTGGATCTAGATTGCGTTTCCGGATGGGTGGTAAATATGATTTACATTTCTTTGAACTTGTTTTCGTGTGATCGGCACGTCTTACAAAGGGGAGGCATCGCGAAGAAATGAATAACCTCGATGAGATACACGGTTTATATACAAGGTCCAACTTGGATGTCCTCAGACAGCGTTAAAAAAACAATACGGTTAAAATTGACTTTTATTTAATGTCCTCTAGAAAGTACATTGGATCTTGGGAGGATTTTTTTTGGTGCATTGTACACACCCTTTTTGACTTTGACACGGGACCAATGTATATTCGTCCACATTTAGTCTTAAGAAAATGTATAAATGAGTTAATTATTGAAAAAGAGTGACCGAGAGTTTTATTGCCAGGTTCTTTCTCTCGGTTCTACTTATTGCTTTGCGAATCTGGCAGTACATGTAAATATAGAAGCTATGACATTTTTTTTATTTTAAGTATCTACTGACGTTTGTAAAAGCCATTTAGTGACCTATACAAATAAATTAATCATTTCATTTCATTAGTAATAAATAATGTAAGTAATTAAAAATGTTTTTTATTATTAAACCTTTTATTAATCGAACTATTGGATCTTGTAAATATAAAAAAATGTACACTAAAAAACTGTATAATATAATAATATATTTCCTTTTTACAAATTGTCTAGATCTCAAATAGGTACCTATTCTATTAATTTTATTGGCTGCAATAGACTATTAGTGCCCAGACATTTTTTTTGCAAAATATTTCACCCTACAACCAATGAAGTAATACGAGTGGATTTCATTTAAGCTTACAATTTCATTTATTTATAAAAAAAAATTAAAATAAATGAAATTAGCATTTAATCGACAGTTTTTGATATGTGAGAAAATACCACAATTATTCCCAATCACATAACCGCCCACAATAAGAATTTTTTATATTTATATCCAAAAACATGTGTGAACGACTGTACCTCATTTAACGTTAGTATGTAGAAGTTTACAATTAAATTTAATGATTTTCTAGGTCAAAAGTCAAGCAAAAATTGGACTGATATTGGGCACTATTTCAAGCACAATTTTTTAAGCCATAAATTGTACCTATAGCTCGTTCGGTATTCGCGTAGTGAAGTGAGTATGCTGGGCGTAGAACCTACGCCCAGCATACTCACTGAACGAAGCCTATAACTCCGGAGTTATTAGAGCACCGTTTTTTCTTTTTGGGCACCATTTGGCACTATTTGGGCAAAATTTTTTGAAGTATGAATTATGGTTGAAGCGTACACAGATTCCACAAACGGAGGTGAGTATGCTGGGCGAAACCTTCGTCCAGCATACTCAACGAACTATGGCTGTAATTTCTTAAGTATAAGAGCACTATTTTTTTCCTTTGGGCACTAATTAGCACTATTTCAGCACTATTTTTTGGCATTCATGAAGTATCAGGATTCCATGGTGAGTATGCTGGACGAAGGGACACTAAATTTCCATCAATCCGTCAAATCAATTTTGTCCAAAAAGTGCTAATCGTGTTACGATTAACACTTGATGAATATGAATTTAATTCAAATAAGATAGAATAAAAATAAAATAAAATAACATTTATTATCTTTGAAATTTTTAGAAAATTATTTAGATTCGTCAAAAGTTGGTGTGACTCTATCGAGGGTTCCAAAATGCAACGAGACTGAGAAGAGCCCTCAAGAAACTCAGTTCGGCTTTTTTCAAAATATTTCATCTTAAATCTAATACAGAGTTATTTAGAAAGGAGCAAATTGTGTTACAACCATGCAGCCTTGTCATCTAAGAAATCATTAATACTATAATAAGCTTTATGGCACAATTTACTTTTTATTAGTTTTTTAAATTTATTGACAGATAAATTTGCTATTTCGGTTGGCAATGTATTGTACATTCGAATAAAGTTCCCCGCAAAAGAATTACTCACTCTATGAAGCCTAAATTTAGGAACAGCCAGTTTATCCTTATTTCTTAAGTTTAGATTATGATTATCACTATTTTTCACAAACTTACTTTTGTTCTTGTGGGTATACAAAAAAATTTCATAAATATACTGTGAATACACTGTAAGGATGTTAATATGCTTAAACTTATCTCTTAATGACTCCCGAGACCCCATTCCATAGATAGTCCGGACAGCCCTCTTCTGCAACACAAAGATGCATTCAATATCGGCAGCGTTACCCCACAGTAGTATGCCATATGTCATGATACTGTGGAAGTAGCTGAAGTAGACAAGACGCGCCGTTTTAATGTCTGTAAGTTGTCGGATCTTTTTGACAGCATAGGCTGCTGAACTAAGCCTGGCCGAAATTTTCCCGATATGAGGCCCCCATTGCAATTTGGAGTCTAACGTTATGCCCAGAAAGACAGTGTCATCGACCAATTCTATTATATCATCCCTAACCTTAACACTGGTTTTAACAAGTCTTACATTAGGTAAGGTGAATCTTACACATTTAGTTTTATTTTTATTTAATAATAAATTATTAGCTCAAAACCAGTGGACTATCCTAGGCAATGTTTACATCGTCAAGTTCGCGCTGTCCACGTTTAACTTTAAATATTAAAGAAGTGTCATCAGCAAACAAAACTATGTCTCTTATGAGGTGAGGGAGATTAATATATACTAGAAAAAGAAAAGGTCCCAAAATTGAACTCTGCGGTACCCCCATTGCTACAGAAGAACCAGTTGACTGTTTACCATTGATCACTACTCTCTGGACCCTATCACTTAAGTAAGAATTGACGAAATTCAAGGCCGTCCCCCGGATTCCGTAATGATCAAGTTTCTTAATTATAGTCTGGTGCTGAACGCAATCGGAGGCCTTAGATAAGTCACAGAATACACCATAAGCATCATATGACTCATCCCAGGCCCTGTATATACACTCTAATAATTTAATTCCGGCATCAGTGGTGGACCGACCACGAGTGAAACCGAATTGTTTTGTATGTAATAGTTTATTAACGTTAAAGTGATTTTGCATTTGATTAAGCATAATTTTTTCAAAAATTTTACTAAATATAGGTAGTACAGAAATGGGACGGAAATTGGACGGATCTGAAGTACTACCCGATTTAAACAGGGGAATTAATTTACTAGATTTCATTAAATCAGGGAACACACCACTATCAACACAATTATTAAATATTATTACTAGTTCTGGAGCAACCATTTCAATAAAAGAATTTACTAAATACACAGAGATGCCCCAGAGGTCAGCTGTTTTCTTGATATTTAAAGATTTAAAAGTTTTTAAGATAGTGTTTATGTTAACTTTACTGAATTTAAATATAACGTTACAACAAGGAACGTTTGCTTTTAACAAAGATTCTGCAATGGCGGTTGAAGAGCCTAGGGTTTTTGTCAAATCTACAGGAATTCGGGAGAAAAAATTTTCAAATTCGTTAGCGACCTCGAAGTCTGATGTAGTTATTTTAAAATTATTATCATTTAATTTTTGTTGACCTCTTTCCGCGTTTATAATTTTCCAAGTAGTTTTATCTTTGTCTGCACTATTGAGAATTTTATCACTTATATATTTTGATTTAGCTGCTAAACAATCTGCTTTAAACTTTTTGAATAAGTTTTAACATTATCTAGAAATTCAACTGATCTATTAAGCTGTCTTTCTGAATATAGTTCATAAAGTTTTTGTCTACTTTTGTGTATACCCTCAGTGGCCCATTCACTGAAAGTAGGACTATCACTAATCATGACCTCCTTAGACTTGAATATGGAGTTGAACACGTTGTAAAAAGAATCAAAAAATAATTTATACATTACATTTGGATCTAAGCCAGTGTCTAAGAATGGAATTTTATTGCAAAGTCCAACCCTCATACGTTCCAAGCGGTCACCAGTTATTGGTCTACATAATATTTTACGTTTTATAACTTTTTCTTTAGTGATTTTAAAAGATGTTATTTGCCCACAATGGTCTGAATCTAGCTTTTTTAAAATACTTTTACTTTCTGGCTGTATATATTATCCAGGCAAGTGGCTATTGTATCACAATATCTAGTAGGCTCCAAAAATAAGTTTGTAAGATTGTGTGATTTAAATAAATTTAAAATATTATAACTCAAAGGCGTATTAACAAGTAAATCGACATTAAAATCACCACATACTATTAGGTACTTATTAGTTTTTCCAAGTTTACATATAACTTGGTCAATAAGTTCCTCAAATTCGCAAAAGGGTGAGGTTCCAGGTTTATACACGCATACTTACTATGAATTGCTCCATTTCCACGCACGACAGTTCGACTTTACACTCTAGAGAAAGAGACACAATATCTTTCCGGTCTTTAAATTTAAGTTTTTTATTTAATAAAATCAAAGATCCCCCCGTACTGTGGTCACCCTGCAGAATGCACTACCAACGCGGTGATTACTGAAATTGAACATGAGCTCATTCGACTTACGCATATATTCTGTAATACAAAAAAATATCAAAATTATCTGAATTCATTACCTACCTAGACACCTACACATCAATGTTTATATCTCTATATATAAAAATGAATCCCTATTTCCCTTGGTCACGCCATCACGCGTGAACGGCTGGACAGATTTTGCTTACTTATTATTTTTTTGTTGTGTTCGTAATTATCAGGAGAAGGATTTTATGGAAGAAAAAAAGTTATGCGGAGCATTAGAAAAATGAATGCGGTACGAAGTTCGCCAGGACAGCTTGTCGTTTATATTATAACTCTATTTAATGCATGGTCGCCATGGTAATTATAATGCCAAAAATCTCAGCATAACATTATCTATTCAGTATTGTGGAACATAACATAATAATGTAATGTACTCTTACACAAACATTTCAAGTATGTTACAAGTACTGAATACAAAACTTAATTGAATAAGATATAGGTAGGTACTAACCATTTCTTGTCATTATTATTAAATTCCATAAAGTCACTATCATTTAATACACTAATTGACACTTCTGTCAATATTTCAGAGCGTGCACGCCTACTAGCTGTTGGAGAATGGGAGTCAGGGTTATGGATCCAGGCGCTCCCATCGCCCAACATCGGTACAATGTTGGACGACACAACCTTCCGCATTGCCACTTGCCTTCGGCTGGGTACACCTTGTGTATCTCCGCATCATTGCACCTGTGGAGTAGCCGTCGATAATCTGGGACACTATGGCCTTTCTTGTAGCAGAAGCACAGGTCGTATACCTCGGCACGCTATTCTAAACGACATAATTCGTAGGGCTCTTTCCGACGCAGGTCTTCCGGCCGTACGTGAACCAAATGGTTTAGCACGAAGCGATGGAAAGAGACCGAACGGTATGTCGTGGCTACCGTGGAAGATGGGAAGGGCTTTGGTGTGGGACGCTACATGCGTTGACACCTTAGTACCTTCACACCTACCAAGCTCATCCGGCTGTGCCGGCGCTGCTGCTGCATCGGCTGAAGGCCTCAAACGGCGTAAATATGCTAACCTAGCAGGTGATTACATATTTGAGCCGTTTGGGGTTGAGTCACTGGGGTCATGGGGTCCGAGTGCTCGCCGCCTTTATAGAGACATTGCTAAACGCTTAATCGATGCTTCTCAGGACCAGAAGTCTGGCTATTTTCTGGCCCAAAGAATAAGTATCGCCATCCAACGTGGCAACACAGCCAGCATTCTGGGAACCTTCCCAGTCGGCAATGACGCGGAGGATTTTTTTAACGATATTTTGTAATGTAAATATTTTTAGTAAAAAATTATGTATATTATTACTTAATTCTTCTAGTCAATAAATTGTATTTTCTGGATTAATCCAGGATCGTAAAATTCGAATCATTACATCCGTTCCGACATAGTGCATTTGAGTAAGAAGACAATTAAAAACGATTACACCACGAATTATATCAATGTTTAAACGCCACATACGATTTTGTTCGAGTTAATAAAAGATTCTCAAAAAAATATTATATGATTTATCAATTTACTTAGGTAACCATACACTTTTTATTAAGGTTTTTAAAAAAAACGGCTACTGGGCATTCTCCACATACATGAAAAAAAAATTTTTTTGAGGTACCTCTCGTACACGTAACCAGAATTTGTATTTTTTTCTTGCGTCAACAGGTCAACCGTCACCTAATGATTCACACACTCCGGGTGTAAATCTAAACGGCTGGCTCGAAAAATCTGAAAATGTTCAAAGAATAAATTTCGTTTATTCAGTTTAGGCACATAAAGAGCACATATGAATGTCAATATTTTACAATTTTTGAGCTGTAGCGAGCCGAAGGCGAGGGAAGCTCCTATTACTACACTCGAGGGATTTCACTTTTTTTTTATATTTGGTTCGCCAAATTGACGCCGCCTTTCGCCACTCTCACAATACTGTAGAGAGTGGCCCTCAACTTGATGACCTACTGATGTGCCTCTTCACGCTCCGCTTAAAGAACCCAGGATTATATGTGGGAGGAAACACGTGCACAGGCAGGGCGTTCCATGCCCCTATCGTTCGGCAGAGAAACGAACGTTTAAAACGTTCGGTTCTCGCGAACATTCTATCCACTGTGTGGGAGTGGCATCTCTGCCCGGCACGCGTTGTTCGGTATCGGAAGGAAGAGGGTGGGATCAGATTGAACAGCTCTTCAGAACACTCGCCGTGGTAAATACGATAGAATGCGGCTAAGGAAGCTATTGTTCGGCGCTGAGCTAGCGGCTCAAGGCTTCCCGTTACCTCCGGACAATCTATAATACGGATAGCCCGTCGCTGCATAGCGTCGAGAGCGTCCAGTAGATACTTCGCGGAGCCGTCCCAGAGGTGAGAGCAGTATTCGACGCAGGGTCAATCTGCGTCTTGTACAGCAGACACCTCTGGTCCGGTGTAAAGGATCGCTTTACCTTATTCAGTAATCCTAGTTTCCGCGAAGCTAGCCCTATACATCTTTCGATGTAGTTTTTATTATTGTCGGAATACTCCTCCTGAACGGCTGAACCGATCTTCCTCAAACTTTGCATGGTGGCAGTGACCATGATCGTGAGTGCATATATCTGAAATCAGAAACATCGAAGTGACCACGGAGGAATAATCACCAAAAAACCTATTCCAGGAGGACTTAAACAGTTCTACCGAGAGAACTACACATAACGCGCGCGCCATACATATGACTTTAAAAGAGGTCAAATAGACGATCAGTTCAAAAAAAAAGAAATCAGAAATAAAAAAACTATATAAAAAAAAAGAAAATTCAGAAATCAGCTAGCGCGTGATTTATATACCGCGATAGAAAGTCTCGCTTCAGCTCACTTTTGCACCGCGACCCGCCGTGTACACCTAGTATGTCATGCAATATTATTAAGCGGAGCGAAGCGGAGCTCAATCTTAGGCGACAAATGTAAATCGTTTGTGCGTCTACTCCTCCGAAACGGCTCGACCGATTTTGACCAAATTTGGCATGCTGGTCGACATCATACCCGGGAGTGCATATATCTGAAATCATGAAAATAGAGCTGACCAGGGAGGAATAATCACTGAAAAACCAGATGATTAAATGGTTGCCATGGAAACACGCGCGTCAACAATGAAAATAGATTTTTTTTTCATTCGATTAATTAATTTAAGTGTTCTATTCTGATTCTGATATGTAATAAAAACATTTGCTCCACTCGACATTTGCAATTAGCAGCATGCTGCGCATACCTAGTACTAAATTAAGTGCATATAAAGAACCATTTGTGATAGTAGTTCATGTAATGAACTTTAAAACAAAACTATAACGGATCCGATAACTTTGTTAGTTCAGGAGTTATAGAGATTATTATGGTTGACTACTGAACCCTATTGTATGCGTGGCCCGAAATGCATTTGGGCGGGTTTTTTTACTTAATACGGCATACAAATAGGCGCAAAAGCCAAAGCGTTGCCATACTTCATATTTTGTATTTTTTGTGATATGCATTCTTTTGCCCCTGTACCCTTCATTTGAGCTAGCTGCGCATGTAAATGCAAATTAACCAGTATATACATTCCTGAAAAATCTATTTTCAAAGTTTTTCTCTGTCTGGCTGTATATTTATTTTGGATAACCTGTGAAATGGCTAAACCGATTTTAACGGGACTTTCACTGGCAGATAGCTGATATTATATGGAGTAACTTAAGCTACTTTTACTACTTACTTATAAAATTTATTTCAGCAAAAACCCACGGGAAAGATAGAGCTGAGTACAGCAGGAACTCGAACGGACACTTCCCAAGTTAGAGAATTGTCAACAGATAGGACCACTGCTGATTGCTCTACTAAATCATATACAACAACTACTGCTGCTGACTCAGTAGTCAATGATCACGTAGTCAATATTCAAGTTATAAAAGATACGCCTGAACTGAATTCAACCGAGGACGATTCCTCACTTGAAATTCTATTGAAGTGGTTTCCTAAATATAAAACAACAATAAAAAAGGAACCAAAATACAACTGGTTATCAACTAATGAACCAAAACCGAATACTACAACACAATCACCTGGCGTGGACTCCAACGAGTCTCTGGAAGCTAATTATCTTTGGACATACGAACCGTTTGTGCATACAATCACGGCATCTGACACGACAGAGGCAATGACAGACTATGTGTCTTCTGAATATTATACTAAACCAAAATATCAAAAGGTTTATGATCGGATATCAACAAGTATTCACTCAGGAGTAGTAACTGACCCTACATCCTCGTCCGAGCTAGAATCAACATCCAAAACTCAAGATGTGTACGAAGTGACGTCAACTGATGTCTCTACATATACAACAACAACCAGAGAATATGTAACTTATTCACCACCGGCACTCACTTCCGAATATAGCACGAAAGAGACTATTCCCGAAGTTCATAGCTACTGTATTACAGATAACCCTATATCAAATATAAATGTAAATTCTATCGAGGAGTACCCACCTACAGACAATAAAGATGAACCTAATTCAAATAATACGTACACCGACACCTCTATGCATACTTTAATAACGGAATCATATGTGGCAGATTCAATAATAGATACAACTACAACTGTTACTGATACTGAGACAAAATTTGCTGATCATATACCCACAGATGCATCGGCAATAAATACTACAACAGAATTAAACATATCTGACTCCACATTAGATATCCCAATTACATTATCTCTGGAAGAAGTCTCTATGACCAAAACACAACATACAATAAACTCCCAAGAAACGTATTATTACATGGCAAACGATACACTAGCAGAAGATAAATTTGAAGATCTGTCAAGAACTATTTCTTATAAAGAAGATGGAATAACAAGCTCGCCAGTCACCACAGGACCAACTGAGACAGGCTACATTACAAGTAGCTCTTCTGAATTCAGTACAACAGAGGCACAAGCGCAAACTACAGCATTTGAAGACATACAACTAAATATTGGATAGAAACAGGCGTTACTTGGCGAAAATCCATGACAAAACAATGGTAAGTAAAATGTTTTTAAGAAAAAACCTTTTAAATTTATATAATAGCATTAATTTTTCGCAGAATTAAAAGGACAACAAAACGTCGACAATTGTCCGATCGAGTCACGAAGTTTCCTAGAATTTAATTTAAAATCATTTAGCAAGGAACTGACCTGTGCAGTTCAGTTGCATTCTTTGCTTTGTGCAGTGAGGTAGCTAAATAGTTGTTTAGTGTGTTAATTTGTGAGTTGTGTGTGATAGTGATTGTGTTGTGTAGTAATGGCTCTGAGTAACGAAGAGTATTACGAGATGATGCATGTGTAGGAGCATCAGAAGGCAATTTGCCCGGGAGTTGTACCGTGAGTTTTGATACCTAAAAATACTGTGTACGCTGTCGAGTCGAAGCCGCATTTAGCACTGTTACACAAGAAATTAACCTTTCCTGTAAACAGGTAAGATTTTTCTAAAATTGGGGACAGAGATTTTACTATCACTTGCATATGGTGCACCTGTCGAACCACATACGAGGATCTGGGGAGACATAACTATGTGTTGGTCAAAATTTTATTTACATAAACAAAAATAATCCTTTAAGGACGCCCATACCGCCGCGACGCCCGCACAACCGCCAAGGGCATTGTACATACGTACCACGCGCTCATTGTCTAGTTGTAGCTACGTCAAGCCGTAACGTTGGGACACGTTTGTTTTGATTTGAAATATCTTTTTAAATTTTTTTTGAACTTTTTTTTTCTTCTTTGGCGGTCGCCATATATCGAAACGGGTAATGGTCGACCAGCTGCTGATGCTGGTTCCGGGTTGATAACCCTTTCGTAACATTCTGTATATTTATATTCAGGAATATGTATTTTCACCGGGCGCCACTGGGAATTCTCTGTGTCTACTGGAGGCGCTCGGCAATGGACGTAGGTGAGGCCGCGGCCTTCGGCCGCGGATTAAAAAAAAAAGTGCTATGTATTTGTTTGAATCTTATTCAAATACTTAACTCGAATACATATAATTATAGAATGCTGAACATTTGTTTTAGGTAACCACACCAGCAGACGAGTCCGTGGTAAGAACTAAACACAACACTCAACAACTTTACACTCATGTAGTTAACTATTGATTTTAACAAACATAAATCACGCCTCTATTCCCGAAGGGGTAGGCAGAGGAGCATCACGAACCCATAAGTTGCCAGTAGTTTCGTTATTCCCACGAAGTAATAGGTGGCAAGCTTGTTGCCGTTACCAATTTACCAGGCTCTACACAACATCCACTACCACTCTGTAATTCAAACCAAAATTCATTTTTTTTTACATACCGCTAAATAGATTCTCAACCGTACGAGCGTATCGATTTTAACAAATATAATAGCATATTTATTATTTCGTGTATACTGCGGCAGCGAACGATTTACGAATGCGCTACGAATATCTTATGTTCCTCTCACATCATATACATCTACTAAGTACCCACAGGTAGTAGAAGTTGTCCATCACGACGTCGCCCGGGGAGAAAGCGTGACTTTGTATTTATCTATTTGTTTTTAAACATACTTAGATCTTATATATTTGTGTAGTAGTCCGGAGACGCAAGAAGCCGTCGGGGCCGCACAGCAAGCGGCGCCGACGCCGCCGCAGGAGCACCACGGGCGCGTCGCCCGCCTCCTCCACTCCTGCAGGAGACACTACGAGTACCGGCTCACCAGCCTGTAGGCCTACACCTCCTGAGATACCACATCCCAACTCACCTCCGTCGCACTCCGAGTTGTACGTATCCTTCGATATTATGAGGGAAAATCGTACAAGTATAGAATGAGTCATTAAATCAAGGTACGTTTAATAAATCCGTTTTGTTAAGTTGTAAGCAATCATCATATTATTATCTACATACAACATAATGTACAAATAATATAATACAGATAGAATAAATAAATTAATCATTGATAAACAAAAAGCTCTTGTTTGGGGTCTCTTATGTCAATGAAATCAATCTACATTTTTGTATTATTCAAGTGCGTACAGTTCCATTGTGTGAGTGACCACGAAAAGTAGAGTAAAAAACTCTTTGTGTAGCTGGGTGTACACCACATGTGTGTGTAAAAGAGGTCACATATACATTCACGTACACTGAACTCACACAAATGCAAAGCTCCGCTTACGCCTCTCGACCTGTACCTAAGCAACAAATGAAATGCTCTCTGTTACATAGTACAGTTTGACAGTATGTGTTTGTCATGACAGTTCTAGCGTACCCTGTACCCTGTACCCTGTTTGCCACAACATGACAATATAAAAATATAAAACTTAAAACATAGTTTAATTACAATACTAATTCTGTGATCTGAGTGTGCCTGAGTGTCGGTATCGTCAGGCTATTCTAATTTCCTGGCGGTGTCGTCGCGTTCCGCACTGTTCTATCTTCAAAAGCAATCTCATTCTTAAAAAACATAAACACTACAAACATCAGTAGTCTAGTCTTATCGATTCATCGAGGGTCTGTTGGGTGGTGGTCTACTGGCAGTGCTCGTTGCGGTCCTGCATGCCGACCATGGCGGAGCGCCGCCAGCCGAAGAAGAAGTAGCCGACGGTGAGCCCCAGCACCAGCGCCAGGCACAGGTACACGTTGTACGTCATGAACACCAACATCAGCATGTAGGAGAGCGTCGACTGTATAAAATGCATGCAAGTCTGCACCGCATGCCCCACACTCAGCATCTTCTGCCTGCAACGTTTAATATATCATGATACAAACGTACAAGGAACAGTCGAAGAGTAACCACAGAGTAAAAGGTCGTATGTCATGGGCATTTATTACTGGTAGGTATAACTTTCATACAGCGACAAGATGTGTTTAGAAATTATCCAAAGCACTAATTTTTTAAGAAATTATCGTACAAGAGATTTGCGTCTCCTTTTCTAGAAAATTGGTGTGACTATTCCATTCAAGGATTTCCAAAAATCATCCAAAATAAGTTAAGAAAGTAGGTAATGATGACAATTAACCATAAAAATGTGCAATATGCTTACGTTGTAGAAGTGTGTTGCACCCGACCTCCCTCATTCTTGGCAATATCCAGTTGGGATTCTCCGAGGGCCACCCGCCTCTGTGCATGCTCCTCGCGGAAGCACTTGAGCCCCTCGTACAGTAAGGCCGCTAGGAAGATGGCCACTGCTGAACCAAACAGTTGCCACGCATTTTTTGTCGCCCATCCATTGAACAGAATTTCAGCGCACACGCACGCGTGAAACTGGGGAGTATTTACATTAATTGTACAAACTTCGACAACCTTACAAAATGTAATAGCTACACGCTCTCGTTCTCTTCGATTAGTCACACTATATTTAAAACAGGATCTGCGAGCATCTGCGAAGGCATTTACTTTTCACAAAAGGTACACTCACCACCATAGCGTGACCGTGGTGACCGCACGGGTCATCGGGATCTGGGTGGTGGTCACCGTGGTCATGGTCACCGTGGTCATGGTCATCGTGGCCGAACAAGCTCATGTTGATGATGAGTCCTCTGGAAAATTAAGTACATTCTCGTTACCAAAAAGAACTAACTAGGTACTCGCAATTACGTGTTTAGATAACTGAAATGTCATTTACAAATATAATAATGATATAACGGTAGGTCTAGGAGAAGTACGAATATAAAAAAACAAGGAGTGCTTTCAGGCGAGCTAAAATCCCACCGAAGTTGTGGAGCAGAGCAAATGTGCGTGGTGTGCTGTGCCGGTGTTATCCACGATCACAACTAATGTTGTGATCGTGGATGACACCGGCACCGGACATGATGACACCGGAAAGTAATAAAACTAATTGATTCCTTAATAGGAATAAATTAGTTTTATTACTTTTCACTTTGCTGACTCATAGAGAAATATGTAACTGTTATCTTACGTTACTCTTTGCGCAATGTACTTTAGTGATAGTGGTGAATACTAGGTCGCCGCAGTCGCGAAACGTACCGTTACGCTGCAGCATATATTTGAGCGAAGCGAGTTTTGATTCAAAGCGATATAACTCTGTCAAAGTATTTTTTGTCATTACGCTATGGGAATTTTTACCATCAATTAAATTATTTTTATTTGATCGAAATTCAAAATTCTGGTTTTGTAAGAACTTGGGTAATTCTATAAGCTTTTAATGAGTGCAAGAAAATCCGAAATCGGCCGAGTATTCGCCGAGAAACAATTTAACATAAATCGTAATTTGAGTCACCCGTTGAGAGCTCCGCTCGCCTTCGGCTCGCTTCGCTCAAAAAACGACTTAGATATGTGGGAATTTTAAGAGTATTTTGATTCTATGATAACAAGTAACAGCTAAGTACCGCAACACTCGATCGGTCATTAACATTTCCAATGTTTGTATCGTACTCGACCAAACTACGAGCACTTAGATATTTCAATTTTCCGCATAAATGTTATTGACTGTTGTTCCATCATCACTGTTGGATATTCTATGAAGAACCGCATGAACCTAACATAAACAAGCTATAGACAGACGATCAAACATGTGCTACGTAGGATACATATACTTACGTAGTTACGAGCGAGAGTGACCACACAAGGACATTATTTACACGTTATGATTATTGTTCTCATTAAACAAAACATCTGCGATGAAGTCATTAACAAATACCTACTTGCCCACTATAGAATGCCACTGAAGACACACATCCCGTCCCGCAGTCTCTATATTACCCCAGAATTAGCATTAGCATATTTTATGAATACATCTACAGTAAAAAGTATCCGGCTTTTCTTGCGGAATTAACTAATAGGTAGGTACACGTAATTGGGACACGTTATCGCTAAGTGACCGAAATCCTACTACTACTATGTGAGAGAAATACGAGGACGATTAAAGCAAGTTATTTCAATAATCAGCTTCGGTCGAAACTAATAATAAACGAAAAATGTCACAGCAGATAATATTATTACTTTAATTATGTGTACACAAATCACCAACAGACCACAAAGTGAATATGACTGATACTTACCGCAGTCTAAATACAAACAACGTTATTATAGTTTTAGTCAAATATCTACAGCAGGGATGACCTGATTATTTGTTATCAGTTTAGATAAAACGTTATCTAGTACGAAGATTTTAGACCTAAAGTAACTTTGATTTACATAAGACCTGTGACGAAATTTGGACGAACATCGCGCAAACATAATCGTTGTGACCCACAGAGCTACGCCACCACAGAGCTACGCCACCAGAGCTACGCCACCACAAAGCTACGCCTCCACAGAGCTACGCCACCCCAGAGCTACCCAGAGCACAGGGCCGGTACGGTTCCGCAGGTCCGAAACTCCTTGCTCTGCGTTGCAACCTAAGCAAACTTTCATAAATAAACAAACAGACAAACTAATAAATCAATCACAAAGCATGTATGTACTTATTAATTTATTAGTACTTTTAGAAAATCTTCACGTGGTAGTCTGAGGCATGATATTCTGTTCAAAACCAGTTTCAGTTTTCACCTGGTGGTTGTTAGCCTAAACCCTAACCCCTGGGAATCCATAGAAAACATCACTATGGAGCAGTTAATTATCCTGTATGCCAAATAATTACACCCTATGAGGTACATCAATGTATCTTATCTACATAGACGCTGTACCGAAATACCGTCCGTGCCGTTCGATAATGTAAATAACATCCGCTAGGGAAATGGCCGTATTGTTGAGCGGTCTACTGTATCTAATAGAAGATATGAGGAGGCTCGAACTACAACTTGCTACAGTATGATGAGGGCACTAGACAACTGAACACATACCTATATATGGGTATAGGTATAGGCCCTTGTAGGGCAGAGCTAAACCACAAACATAACAAGTTAGCCACAGTCACTATTGGTAGAGCTCTTCCATTATACAGCTGCATTAAATAAGAAAACCACGCGGTGCGTCATGTTAACAAATGGTAGGAGACTTTCGCCATTGTCTCACAATATGACCAAATATTTATAATTTTAAGAATGCAGTCTCGTGTGTAGGGATTGGGGAAACACCCTAAAATGTAAACACTCCAGAAGCTGCGCTTGCGCAGGCAGACAGTGGTCGCGTCAGGAAAACTCAATATGATGACCCACATAAGTGTCTAAGTAAAATCATTGTACGAGTATTACTTAGCTGCCAGAGTAGAGAGAAGGACAGCAAGGTTTTGTTCCCACCTTGCATTGAGTAGTAGTGAGCTAAAACTCGAAGTCCAGGGGTCTATCGGTATATTGAAGAGTGGTATGTTTAATGACAATATGCGTACTTACTACCGACGCTGTAAAACACCTAAATTCACTTAAATACAAAATTAAAGTATAACAACATAACACACATTCGATCGACACAAAGCTATTCACTTCTACTGACTTGTGCCATCAGAATGGAAGTTATTATTTGTGCTCCAAGTGCGAATGACTAATTGATAATAATATTATATATATAATATTGTTTCCTCGATCCAAAGTGTTCTTTGATATATTAATTACGTAAATGTACACAATGAGTCGATGTCCCAGCTGCGCGTGCGCCACAATGGCCTGTGTTTACGAGTGCAGTCAGTAAGGTGCAGGTACACTACACTGAGTGTGTGGTGTACCTGCACATTTACACCTTACGAGAGAACTTTTTAAAATCTAGATAGACTTTTCAGTTGGTTGGTTGGTTGGAGCTAATATAAGATTTGATCAAAACTGTTAAATTCAGAATAGATGATTCCAGAATCACTACAAGTATAACTAAGCAGCTCAAGGTAGGATAGGCAGCTTGCACTCAGTGAGATGAGTGCTTCAAAAAGCGTAATTATTGTTTAAATTTTCATGAAATGTGACTATAATCGTGAGCAAATGAATAGATCCCGATGTGAGGACCGTCCGCGGCCTCCGTCCGACCTGCATCTGCCATGACGTATGTATGTATGTTTGTATTTTCACAAGTGATTTGAATTTTAAGTTATTAACTAACGTTCGCTCGTGACTTCGTCCGCGTGCACTCCTATTAATCGTAGCGTATATGTATCTCGCTAACAATGTAGTTTTACATAGATTTTTTTAAATCAGAGTTTTGAAACCTATTTACTTAATGCAAACAAATAAACAAGCAATCCCATGTTTCCTCTTTTTAATATTAGTATAGTTAGGTACGTACCGTGCTTGTGAGTAGAGCTGGATGCAAGTCCGTGGGGCTATGCCGTGTCGTGGTGGTGTGATGGTGTGTGGTGTGTGTCGAGCTCTATACACCAGTGCTCATATATACCGGCGCGAGTGGCGAGCTCGATGTTATCGCACTCAATGAGCCGTGCCGCTAATCAGTGACGACGCCGCGGCGTCTGCGCCGACCTCCCCACACCTCCGGCTCGCTGCAACTGCCACTACCACTATCAACGACCTATACACTATGACCCAAAACCTAGATCTCCACACTGCAATGTCTACAGAGTGGAGTCACTCGGGTCACACGTTATATTCTCAGGTAGGGGTTCTGGGAGACGAGTTCCTGAGAAGTTCCCTGTAATTTCCAACATTTTTACTTTACTTATAGGTCGGCTACTATGCGTCGGCACTTTACCACTCACGGTCGTTAAGCCGAGCTTTACAGAATTATAATATTGCAATGATTCTGATACAAAGTTCAAACCTGCCTCATACTACATTGTGTATCAATTTATACCTACCTAAATAAATATAATCGCTCGTCGCTAACCGTTGATAAGGTTCTATTAGCTTCTAGTTCCGGCTTCCGGCAAATCCTCAACAGTAGCCGGTAGATAATAGGTTAATAAAAACATTCCTTACGTACTTACATATACCTAACCTACCTACTTGATAAACAATAAACCTGAAATGTATCATTAATATGATTATAGAGACATCATTGTTATGGTGCTATCATTCTTTTCCGAGTGAAGCGAGCGGTGCCGCGGCAGCGGCCGGCGAGTGCCAGAAACGACTTGCATTAATAGAAAAAAGATATTTGTCACAGGTGAAAGTGACAACTGTGTAATATGTATACTTAGTTGCATAACTTGCGTAAGTGTAGGTATCTACCTCCCAAATAACAGCCAAGTCAACAGTGATCACCACATTCGTAGGTCATTGACCGGCGGAATGTGACGTCACCTTTCATAACTGCTGTAGTAAGTACTATACAAGGCAGGTGATAAGGACACAACACTAGATAGAGTCGCCTTGGCAACCTGCGAGCCACGAGCGGCGCCAGTGGGTAATCCCGTTCGGTCACAGTCGACACCACCACCTTACGTCGATTCACTTCGTTCTGGCTCGATTGAAAGATATGATAACTTATACTTAGATAACAACGGTAGTGTCGCGTGCAAATCCTACCCAATTTGCACGCGCCACTAATTTTCAGTGGCTTTTATTGGTGACGTGTGGAACAATTGCTACTTATCCATTGAAGGGTTTGCTTTACATGTTCATGTTACCTACCTATTGTTCTTTGTACACTTTGTACACTAGAGGTAACCTACAGCGCGTAGGCTACGCGTTGCATAACATAACCTCCTGCAATGAATGTATCGAATTACCAGTAGCCCTGTGTACTATTTTTGTAGCCATTATAGTCAGTCCCACGTAATAGAAACAGATGGCGAGCCTATTGCCGCTTTTTGGGAACCTTTACATTTGCCAGAGTGCACCCCTTACAGGTGAGATTGACTTAGCATCTTAAGATTTTGGTTGGTACGAGTATAATGCGATGTACTGTTTGCTTACTTATTCAATACTAGTGGTCGCCCGCGACTTCGTCCGCGTGGTAATTTGGATTTTTTCCTGTTCCCGTAGTATCGCGCATTCGGTTTGTCATCGTCGCTTCCTACTCTTACTTGACACTTATCGTCATATTTTGAACAATTCACACAATATCTTTATAAATTGTAGCCTATGTGTTATTCTGATGTATAAGCTATATATATTTGTAAAGTTTCATTAAAATCCATTCAGTAGTTTTTACGTGAAAGAGTAACAAACATCCATCCATCCATACATACATACATAGGTACATACTCACAAACTTCGTTTATAATATTAGTAGGATGGAGTCATCTCGTAAAGTGTATCGACAAAGTATATCGTCCGTAAAGTATATCGTAGAAACCTAAAACTTAAAGGGAGTGTTTATTATATGGCTTATACTTCCGATAAGAAAGGATATTCCAAAATTCTACTTCTAAAGGGGTGAAAAAGGGGAAACCAGGTTTGTACGGGACAACGTGACTCCTCAGAAACAACTGCACATTTTAAAATTTCTTTCGGTAATATAAAGCTACATTTATAGTGAGTAACATAGGATATATAACATCACGACAGAGTTAATAGGAGCGGGCCAGCATGGCGTGTAGACTATAGCTTGTTGGACGTTAATAACCGCAGTCTCTCAGAAATGGTAATTCCTAGGAAAAAAGTTGAAAGGTCATTTTTGTAGGTTATTTTATTATCTACAATTTTGTTTAAAACTATTTTTTGATATAATTCACTGTTTACGAGAAGAATCCAAAAAACCGAAAATTTTTCACTTTAACCTTGAATATCTTTTTAGCACTGATGGGATCTTTTGATATTTGATTATAATGGTGTACTTAAGACCTGCACAAATTTGCTCTATAAGCTCTTTACGAAATAATGCAACCTTACAATTTTGATCCGAAAATTTTAACTGGATTACTCTGTTAGCTAACAGTAGCTTTATTTTACCGAATCGTACACCTATTTTAAAAAATAGAATCAAATCACCTGATATGAGATTTTTTTTTTAGAAATAGGTGTAGAAATTGGTAAAATAAAGCTACTTACGAAAAATGAGCTTGCTTTCAATATTCTAGGGCCCACGTACTATAAAGAACGTTTGCCCACGAATCTATGGATTAACGCACTGTTTCCAAGAGAAAATTTTGCTCCAAAGATTTTTTAAGAGACTCAATGTCGCCGTGTCGTTTAGAGCAGGCCAAGTCCTCTAAAACTGACCATAATTTGTAGTCTAGTCTAAAGGGTTGAGGTCTGGGCTAGATGAGGGCCGGTCTTCAGCTCTTATAAAGTCCGGAACGTTGGTTTCTAGCCAGGCTTGGGTAGTTCGTGCCTTGTGACCAGGAGCAGAGTCCTGCTGGAAAGTCCACGGTATACAGGTGAATTTTTCAAGTGGGCTTGGATGGCCAAATCCAGAACTATAAGGAATAGCGAAAAATATTCAAAGGAGTCACGAGCCCCATTTTGATGAAACTTGAAACCTCATCATTACATCATTTTAAAACCTATAATCCTAACTGGGAATCGAACCCATTGATTTAGAAAAAAATCACACCCTTTATTATTACACCATACGATAGTGTTGCTGTTAAGGATCAAATTCTGAGAAGTAATGATATACGGCAAATTTAAGGAAAACTTAAAATTTTCATAAAAATCATATTTCTTGTGTCTCTTAGTCTCTTATCACACTGGCAGAGGCGCGCGCGCTACCACCGCCTCGCCCGCCCAGTGTTATAAGAGACAGACCTTCCGATCCCGAACGACTCGTGCCGGGCAGAGATGCCACCCCCACACAGTGGATAGCATGTTCGCGAGAACCGAACGTTTTAAACGTTCGTTTCTCTGCAGAACGATAGTGGCCTGGAACGCCCTGCCTGTGCACGTGTTTCCTCCCACATATAATCCTGGGTTCTTTAAGCGGAGCGTGAAGAGGCACATCAGTAGGTCGTCAAGTTGAGGGCCACTCTCAATAGTAATGTGTGCTGTGAGAGTGGCTCACAATCGCTAGACGTCGTCACGACTTACCACCAGGCGGGCGGCGTCAATTTGGCGAACCAAATATAAAAAAAAAAAAAAAAAAAAAAAGACATGTACTTGCCAGCTTGTTTCTTATAGTGTACGTAGGTCACATAAGTTTAGCGTAACTTAAAAAAACAACATGTTAAAACCAAAATATTATGTTTATTGCTTTTCAAAATACTCTCCTTTACATTTTAAACATTTTTTCATGCGATCGAACCATTTTTAAAACAGGAAGACCACAGTTCTGAAGGCATGATTTCTACGTGCTGATTGAACGCTATCACTGCCTCTTTGGATCTTTGATTTTGGGGAAATACAGAAATCACAGGGTGCTAGGTCGGGGCTATGCGCAGGATGGGTGACGAGTTGTACTTTTCGGAAGCTAAAATTACTTTGTGAAGAAGCGTTGTCATGATGTAGGAGAACGCGGCTTTTGGGTCGTCTTTCGCGAACTTTTTCTAACACCCTGGGTAAACAAATGGTAGAATACCAATCGGCATTAACACTCTTTTGATCTTCAAGTGGAATTGTACAGATGGGACCCGTAGCTGAGAGAAAAAACGCGATAATTTTTTTACCAACGTTTCTCGTCTGCCTCACTTTTGTTGGCTTGTTCTCATTTTCAAACACCCATTCACAAAATTCCTGTTTTTTTTTCGGGTTCAAAACAATAAATCCACCTTTCGTCACCTGTGACAATGTCATAAACAGCATTAGAATGTCCGTGGTCGTACTTCAGTAGCATCTGTGAACACCATTCCACATGAGCCCACTTCTGCTCCGCTGTCAGTTCATGAGGGATCCAACGACAACAAAGTTTCCGAACTTTCAATTCTTCGTGTAAAATTTTCTGGATTTGAATCAAACCAATCCCCAATAGTCCTCGAATTGTCTCATAGGTAATCCGCGGGTTTTCTTCAATTAATCGCTTAACAGTAGCCACATTATTTTCGTTGACGGCAGTTGAAGGCCGCCCCTCACGAAATTCGTCATGTAAAGAAACTCGACCTCTCTCAAATTCAGCAAACCATCGCCTCACGGTGCTCAAACAAGGTGTTTCTCTACCAAAAGCATTTTAAAGACGAGCGGCACAGTCTTGCGGAGAGAGAGAACTTTTAAAATCATAAAAAATCATCGCGCGCTCTAAAATCTTTTCGACTTAATTCCATTTTCGTTGCACACGTAGAACTTTGATGTGTGATAAAAAACAATTGACAAATGATTTCCCGCCAATTGTTTTTTTTTTTTTTTTATTACTAAGTAGGTTGCAACGTTTAAAAAAATATAACATTCGAAATTTAAATAGTTCTGATTAGCTAGAAGTGCAAAACTTTTAGTGTGCCTCATGTATAATACGCGAGATTACGGTACTACTTACTAATTCCATACGCGAGATACAACAATATTATGTTCTACTTTCAAATTTTACCTGCACACGAGCATCATCTATACTTATAATAAATCTGTAGAAGTGAAAATTCTGTACATTGAAAATATCAAAAAAATAAATGGCAGGGGGTGTTGCTGGGGTGCTTTGGTCAGTTCCTCCACGTGGTGCACCCCGGGCAACGGCAGTGGCTGCAACTCTGCGGCAACGTACCGCAGAGTTGTAGCTACTACGACTAATTCTGGCCAAGGTGGGGGTCTTGCCGCCTCGCATGAGGAACGCAGACCCACCACGACGGGGGCCTAGTGCGGCCCAGGTCTCTCCGCCGACACTCTGCAGAGCAGAGTGCTGCTGTACGGAGAAACCATCAGGGCGACGGGTCCGACATCACTGAGCTCATCAGCGGTGTCGGACACGGTCTCGCAGAGACCACCATTCGGCCGAACCCCGCCTGACCTCAGGCGGGAAGTCGGTTCTTCGGAACCGTGAGGAAGAAAACCTCGTTAAAAAATCACCAACGGGGCGGGCGGAACGGTCTTGTAAAGACCCCCGCCCGGCCCAGCCGTAATCCTGAATTGACAGGACCGGTGGCCCCTCGGGGCCGCGAGGATGAACACCTCTATAAAAAATTAACCCAATCCCAAGCTCTGACACCTGGTGAGGGGATGAATCGTGCAGGGGAGCTGTCACGCCTAGGGTGTCGCCCGTCGAAGGACGTTAAACTAATAAAAAAAAATGGCTTTGCAAAGTACGAATAATAAGATTACCCAACGGGGAACTGGAGGTGAGGAATCCCTCCACGAACACCCGGCTGTGACTGATGCGGGGCTCAGGCCCGGCACCAGTCACAGCGACCCCCATCAGGTATTTGGGAGGGGTCAACAAAGCCCGACAGGCCAGGGGGTGTGCCTCAAAACCACCCCCCAAACCGACGCGGAGGTCGCGTCGACCGCTGCTGGGACAGACGTCGTTCCCAGCAGCATGGAGACGGAGGGTTCTTCCTTGTGGAAGACCCCAGTCAAAAGGACTCGGGAGAAGGTGGTCCCGAAGGCGGGGTCGTCGCGTGACCGGAGCACCAGTTGCTCTGGGGAGACCGCATCCAGCGAGACCGAGGAGGGGGTTCCGACGAAGGACCTGGCGATTACGACGTCCGGTAAATACCGAAAGTCGCCGGTATTTAAAGCCCCCGCCCCTACAGTGCCGTTCCTGCCCAGTGGCAGGGACAAGGAGGTGCCAGCCGCGCGGGAGCTCATGCTGGCTCTTACCCGAATTGCAGAAGCCATGAAGGGTGGCACCAAAAATCTGTAGGGTAAGAGGCAGGTGGTGAAGACGGCAGTGACACACGCCCAGTCTTCCCTGGATGAGCTCCTAGCGCGGAGCGTCCCCGCAGAGGAGCAGAAGCTACGGGGCCAGGTGGCCAGCCTGGAGGCGGAACTTGCCGCGTCCCGGCTACAGATGGAGGCCCTGCGACAGGAGGTCGCGAATCTGACCAAGCTGGTCAAGGGGCCTACCGGGACCCAGACGGAGCAACCCACGCCGCCTTCCCCGAAGGCTGGGCCATCAAGGACGGCACCCAGGACCGCGCCCAATGCGGCGCCCGTATCGCCGCCACAGCCTGTGCCGCCTACTCTTACAGAGCTCATGGCGGCGATCGAGAGGCGCCTTGGCGTCCTTGAGGACCGGGCGTACCGCCCTGCGCTGATGCAGCCCGCGTTGTCCTACGCGGCTGTTGCTGGCGCCGGCGTTGCGCCCCGTCCGAGAGGCCGGCCTCCTAGCCGCCGCCCCACCCTGCCCCCGTCCGCTGTCCCAGCGAGGCGGACGCCAGCCATAGCTGTGGCCATTTCGCGGAAGGGCAAGGGGAAGGGCAAGAGGAGTGCCACCCCCGCTGCCTTCAGGGCCACTCCCGCTGCTGCTCCTGCTGCCTCCTTACATCCCTCCAGACGGGAGGGATGGGAAGTAGTGGGTGCCAAAAAGCAGCGCAAGAGGGCCAAAAAGAAAGCGGCCAGAGCCGCCGCGGCGAAGGCGCCGAAGAGGCCCCGCCCTCCTCGCTCCACCGCCGTCGTCCTGACCGTGACGCCGGCAGGTGTGGAGAAGGGTGTGGGGTACGCCGATGTCCTGAGGCAGGTTAAAGCCTCAGTGAACCTCTCGGCCCTCGATATTCAGGGGGGGCTCCGGTGTAAAAACACCCGCACCGGTGCTCGCCTCCTCGAGGTCTCCGGCGCCTCCAGCGGTCCCAAAGCGGACGCCCTAGCGGCTCAACTTAGGGTCGCGCTGGACGCAGAAGCCGTCCGCGTCACCAGACCTACCAAATGCGCCGCATTGCGCATCACGGGTCTGGATGACGCGGCCACGACGGAGGAAGTAATCTCCGCCGTCGTGGAGGCGGGCGGCTGCCCCCATGACCAGGTGAAAGCTGGAGATATCTCCTTCGGCTCCACCGGTCATGGGATGACAGTCGTCCAGTGCCCCGTCGCGGCGGCACTTAAACTGGCGGACGGACGAAGCCTCCTTGTAGGGGGCTTCCTAAAGGCGCAGGTGCACCTCCTTCGTGCCCGGGAAACCAGGTGTTTCCGGTGCATGGTGGTGGGGCACGTCGGGGTGCAGTGCACAGCGGAAGACACCGTGGGCGATCGGTGCTTCCGCTGCAGCCGGCCCGGTCATAAGGCCAATGGCTGTGAGGCCCCGCCTCGCTGTTATAGATGCGAGGCGGAGGGCAAAACGGCGGACCATCGGGTCGGCAGCCGTACCTGCGCCGCCTCGAGGCCTAAACCTCGTCCGTCCGCTGTAGGCAGCGGGGGAGCCGCTTCTGCGCGGCCAGGTTCACAGCGGGATGCTGACATGGACGTACATTAATGTGCGCCCATGTCCGCATCCTGCAGGTGAACTTGAACCACTGCCGCGCTGCTCAGGATCTTCTGTACCAGAGCATCGCGCAGTGGTCCATTAACTTGGCCGTGGTCGCCGAGCCGTATTATGTCCACTCGGGAAGCCCGGTGGACCAGGACGGCTCGGCCTGTTGCATTTTTGGGGGTTCCGCCGTGGACACCTCGCGCCTTGCATTGATTGCAAGCGGCCGGGGGTATGTTGCGGCGGAATTTGAAGGGTTTGCGGTCGTGTCGGCCTACATCTCGCCGAACATTGACGAGTCTCAGTTTGAGCTATGGCTCACTGAGCTCGACGTCGTCTTCGCTGCGTGCCGCCCTCGCCCTGTCCTGCTTCTGGGAGACTTCAACGCCTGGAGTGAGGCGTGGGGCTCCCGGGAAACCAGGGACAGGGGGAGGCTTCTTGAGGACTGGACCAGAACACGTGGTCTGGAGGTCCTCAACCGGGGAAATGTCGTCACCTTTTGGCGGCGAGGGGGGGAATCGATCGTAGACGTAACGTTCGCATCCCCTGACCTCGCCCGCCGTATTACAGGCTGGCGCGTGGAGGAGGGTGAGGAGACGCACTCGGACCATCGGTACATCCGGTTCGATGTCGTCCCCTCACCTGACCTCCCACAGCCGGTAGCAAATCCCCCGGAACCGCGTTGGGCACTTCACCATCTTGATCGGGAAGCTCTCCTGGAGGCATCCATCGTGCAGGCCTGGATTCTGGCACCGGACCGGCCTGCCGATGTGGATGCCGAGGCGGAGTGGTTCAGGAGAGCCATGTCGCAAATCTGTGATGCGGCGATGCCTAGGGTTACACCCAGACCGGCCAGGAAGCAGGGGTACTGGTGGTCGCCGGAGATTGCAGAGCTGCGCGCAGCATGCATCTCCGCCCGCCGCCGGTACACCAGGTTTCGCCGGAGGCATCGCCGCCCAGACGACGCGGCAGCCCGAGAGGCGGAGCTTTATCAGGCATACAGGGAGGCCAAAGGTATTCTCCAGGAGACGATAAAGCGGGCCAAGACGGCGGCCCGCGAGGAGCTCCTGGAGACCCTGCAGCAGAACCCATGGGGGCGCCCGTACCTACAGGTCAGGGAGAAACTCCGACCTAGGGCGCCCCCACTGACCCAGAGTCTCCAGCCGCAGCAGCTGGAGCGGGTCATGGGCTCCCTGTTTCCGACGAGCGCGGAGGAGCACGTCCCTCCGCGCATGGCTCCGTCTCTGCCCGACGCGGATAGCACCAGCGAAGACGACGTACCCGAAGTCAGCGTGGGGGAGCTAGGTGCGGCAGTACTCCGGCTTAAACGCCGGAAAATCACTGCCCCCGGACCCGACGGCATTCCTGGCCGTGCATGGGTCCTGGCCCTCGAAGAACTCGGGCCTCGACTGATGGGGCTCTTTAGCGCATGCCTCGAAAGGGGCCAGTTTCCCAAGGTGTGGAGGACGGGGAAACTGGTCCTGATCCGTAAGGCGGGGCGGCCGGTGGACGCACCGTCCGGATACCGGCCGATCGTGTTGCTCGACGAGGTATGTAAGCTCTTTGAGCGAATTATCGCGGAACGCCTCGTCGAGCATCTCACGAGTGTGGGGCCAGACCTGGCGGATAACCAGTTCGGTTTCCGTCGGGGACGCTCCACCGTGAGCGCGATCATGCGCGTGAAGAGCCTGACGGAGGAAGCAGTCTCGCAGGGCAAGGTGGTGGTGGCGGTGTCTCTTGACATCGCCAACGCGTTCAACACCTTGCCATGGAGCTGCGTTAGGGAGGCGCTCGTGTATCACGAAACGCCTCTCTACCTCCGTCGTATTGTCGGGGCCTATCTCTCGGAGAGGGTCATAGCTTTCCCCAGCTGGCTCGGGCCAGCTCGGCGAGATGTGTCGTGCGGTGTTCCACAGGGGTCGGTTCTGGGGCCGCTTCTGTGGAACATCTGCTACGACTGGGTGCTGCGGGGTGCGTTGCCTAGGGGCGTCGGCGTAACGTGCTACGCCGACGATACCCTCGTCACGGCGCGGGTGCAACGTACCAGGAGGCAGCACTCAAGGTCACGACGGGTGTTGCTCGAGTCGTGGGTCGGATACGGCAGCTGGGACTGGAGGTGGCCTTGCACAAGTCCGAGGTTCTGTGTTTTCACAGACCTCGGAACGGTCCACCCGAAGGTTCCAGCATAAATGTGGGAGGCGTTAGCATCGGCATCAAGCCCTCGATGAAGTACCTAGGGATCGTACTTGATAGCCGATGGAACTTCGGACCACATTTCCGAAGTTTGGTCCCCAAGGTGACGCAGGCATCGGTCGCGCTTTCGCGACTGATGCCCAACCTAAAGGGACCCAACGCTTCCTGCAGGAGACTGTACCTGGGGATCGTGCGGAGTATGGCCCTATACGGGGCTCCCGTATGGGCGGATAGGTTGGCGGTCAAGGGGAACGTGACTCTGTTAAACAGACCACTTCGAACCTTGGCCGTCAGAACCATACGGGGGTACCGCACGATCTCCGGAGAGGCTGCATGTCTCCTAGCCGGGACCCCTCCATGGGACCTGGAAGCGAGAGCCCTTGCGTCATTGTTCCAATGGCGCAAGGAGGCGCTGGAGCGGGACCACAGGCCTGCGTCTCGAGAAATCGAGGACCAGCGGTCCCAACTCCGCCAGGATCTCATGGAGTCATGGAGGGTGCGACTTGAGCAACCCAAGTGGGGTACCACCATCATCGCGGCGGTGAGACCGATCATGGACGATTGGCTGCAGAGGCAGCATGGTGACCTCACGTATCGTGCGACGCAGATCGTTGCCGGGCATGGATGCTTCGGTAGCTATCTATTTCGCATGCATCGTGAGGTCACACCCCGGTGTCAACACTGCGAGGTTTCCGACGACGACACCGCACTCCACACGTTGGTGGAGTGCTCAGCGTGGGCGAGCCAGCGCCGGGACCTCGTAGTGGGTCTGGGCGTGGATACCCTCTCGCTGGAGACCATGCTTCAAGCCATGGTCTCCAGCCGGAGTAGGTGGAACGCGGCCGTGTCCTTCTGCGAGCAAGTCATGCTCGCGAAGGAGGCGGCCGGAAGGGAGAGGGAGCGTACCCTCCCCGCCGAGTTCCGTAGTCGGCGGCCAGGGCGCCCCAGACTACGCGACTACGCCCAAGACTATCGACCTCCATGATCGGGGCCTGAGGACGGCGGGATCGCCATCCGCCGTCCTTACAGAAGCAGGCTAGAAGGGTTGCGTGCTGCGGGGCCTTTGCCCCATAGCACGCAACCAGATTCACTCACTGACGCGGGATAAAACCCTTCCCCCAACGACGCGGGATTCTCGTCCCGACCCAACACCCGAAGAGACCACAGAGGTGGTCAAAGTCCGCCGGGCGCCACTGGACATACCCTCTGCTAGTAACCAGAGACGCCCGGCAACGGACGTTACAGCGGCCGCGGCCTTAAAAAAAAAAAAAAAAAGGGGGTGTTGCTAGACCGACACCGAACCCAAAAATGTGATTAAAATTTTTTTTGTCTGTCAGTCTGTCTGTTCAGGCATCACGCAAAAACTACCGGTTCGATTACGATGAAACTTGGTATATCTATTCTTTAATATCCTGGGCACCACGCTGGGTACTTTTTATCCCGGTAAAGTATATACAATAAAAAACAAACTTAATTTTGCGGTTCGATCCCTAGACCCGATAACTATACCAACCGCAAATAATAAGTTTGTCGTAGGTTTTTTTCTTTTTCTTTATATTGGGTTCGCCAAATTGACGCGCCGGTGGTAAGTCGTCACGACGTCTAGCGATTGTGGGCCACTCCCACAGCACATATTACTGTAGAGAGTGGCCCTCAACTTGACGGCCTACTGATGTGCCTCTTCACGCTCCGCTTAAAGAACCCAGGGTTATATGTGGGAGGAAACACGTGCACAGGCAGGGCGTTCCAGGCCACTATTGTTCGGTAGAGAAACGAACGTTTAAAACGTTGGGTTCTCGCGAACATGCTATCCACTATGTGGGAGTGGCATCTATCTCTGCCCGGCACGCGTTGTTCAGGATCGGAAGGAAGAGGGTGGGATCAGATTGAAGAGCTCTTCAGAACAGGTTACGTCACCCGCAGTGGAGTTCACTAAGGGGCGCTGCACACGGCTAAGATACTATAATATTTTAACTTAAGATACAATATCGCTCGCCATACAATTTAATGGACTATCACACACAACGAAGATCATCTTTCACCGAGCCTTTTCCCAACGCAGTTGGGGTCGGCTTTCCAGTCTAACTGCGATTCGGCTGAACTTCGATATTTTCCGTGAAACGACTGCCATCTGACCTCCACATCACATAGGCGATAACGAAGTTCTGTAGTTAGCCCGGTTGGATTTTTGATTTAGGGCTCCAACTACCCCTAACGACTGCCATAGATGATCGTATGACAACCGGGACCGACGGCATAACGTGCTCTCCGAGGCACGGAGGGGTCTCAGTGTCTTAAGCAATGGTCATCCATCCTAAGACCGGCCTGACTCGATGTTGCTTAACCTTTGCAATGTGTCAACATTGTCGGTTACCACTAGACCACAAGCCCCTCTAGATAATAAATAATATTTCATATTTTCGTATCTTAAGATGAATTTTTATGGTATAAAAGAGAATACGAGTATTATAGTAGATATAATAGAGAAACTGTTGTAGGAGGGCTTTATGAACGCAATAAAACCCAAAACAATGGTTTTTAGAACTTTTCTCTGTTTGTCTGAATGTTTGGACACGCTAATCTCAGAAACGGCGTAACCGATTTTAATTTTTGATTTGAATTTGCATAAATAAAAATGTTATGTAGATCTAAAGTAACACGCAGGCGGAGCTGCGGGCAACAGCTAGTTTAGAAATATAATTACGAAATAGTCAGTTCTGTGATTACGAACAAAAATGATTCAAAATTGACATAAAATATGAATTTTATGAAAATTCTAAGTTTTCCTTAAATTTGTCGTATATCATTACTTGCCAGAATTTGATCCTTAACAGCAACACTATCGTATGGTGTAATAATAAAGGATGTGATTTTTTTTCTAAATCAATGGGTTCGATTCCCAGCTAGAATTATAGGTTTTTAAAAAATCTAATGATGAGGTTTTAAGATTCATCAAAATCGGGCTCGTGACTCCTTTGAGCATTTTTCGCTATTCCTTATAGTTCCGGATTTGGCCATCCAAAAGCCAACCAACTTGAAAAATTCACCCTGTATTTTTAAAAAGTGTACCTATTGCTGAGAGATTTCACAACATGATCCAAGACAGTATCTTGATACACTTTGGCTGAAGTTTTCACTCCTTTTTCACAAAAATGTAGTTTTGTGACACCCTGATAAGACACTCCCCACCAAACCATCACTGACGCAGGATGACGACCACGTTGTACCTTTCCGACCACTTGAGCAGCTTCTTTAGAACTGTGAGCGTACACTTTATCATTTTTAACCCCCGACGGAAACCCGAGCGGGGTGTTATAAGTTTGACATGTGTGTGTGTGTGTGTGTGTGTTTGTAAGTCTGTCTGAGGCATCGTAGCTCCCAAACGGATGAACCGATTTTGATTCTGTTTCCTTTGTTTGAAAGATGGGTTAGGGGAGAGTGTTATTAGCTATGTTTTATAGAAATCGGTTAAGCCATTTCAAAGATATGAGGGGTGAAAGTGGTGATGAAAAATTGAATTTGTTCAAATATACCCGTGTTGGGTATCAAATGAAAGGTCATAACTTATACATCACGATACCGATAGTTTTATGAAAATCAGTATAGCCATTCGAAAGATATGAGGAGTGGAATGTATTTCTAATTCTGTAACCACACTCCGCGCAATTCGCATTAGCTCTGAATAATTGTTGATAGACTATACGTATGTTGATATTAAATAATGAATTAGCTATTATACTTCGTCTATTCCTGTAAGTTACCCCTATAAAAAGCATGAAATAAAAAATTTAATCAAAAAATTTAAAAAACTTCCGACTTACAAAAAAATAACAATAAAAAAACCTGTAAAAGGTAAAAAGATAACTATTATATTATGACCTCTCTACCCTAAGTATTGAACCTTAATTATTATTATAGGTAGCTTTATTTATTTATTATTTACATATTTAACTAACAGTTTGTCTCGTCAGGCCTCCGTCACTCGCTCAAGGCCGCCCGCTATATACCTACCGCTCGGCGTACTTTCGAGAGTACAAACTGGCAGAGGGCTGCCGAAGCCCGCCTGAGCGCTCGCATCGCACCGCACTGCACGTTTCCCGCGCTTACGCTTCGAAATGCAGAAACCACGTAATTATTGTGCGGATTATAGTAGGTATGCAAATGGTATGCACTATTTTAATAATAACAAAATGCATTTTTAACTTGGGTTTCATTTACTTACATTTCTTTTTGTTTTTCGTGCACCGGGATTACATTATGTTTGGCTAACAAAAAAAGCAGCCAAGTGCGAGTCGGACTCGCCCATGAAGGGTTCCGTAGCAGCAAGTAACATAATATTTTAATTTTTAAAATTTATGGCGTATTAAAAAACTACTAACTAGATCTCGTTCATACCAATTTTCGGTACCTAGAAGTTTGCATGGTCATGTACAACATATATATATATTTTGTTTTATCATTCTCTTATTTTAGAAGTTAGAGGTGAGGGGGGAACACATTTTACCACTTTGGAAGGGTCTCTCGCGCAAACTAATCAGTTTCGAAAAAAAATGATATTAGAAACCTCAATATCATTTTTGATGACCTAACCATAGATATTATTTATTTTCTTTTTAGGGCTCCGTACCCAAAGGGGAAATACAGAACCCTATTACTAAGACTGCACTGTCCGTCTGTCTGTCTGTCTGTTCGTCCGTCCGTCTGTCACCAGGCTGTATTTCATGAACCGTGATAATTAGTATACCTTGAACCGTGACATAGTAAATAATGTATTTTTATTTATTGATCAATAAAAAATATAAATCATTATATAAAACTAAAACATATTTGATTGACTTATAAAAAAATGGTTGATTTGTAACATTCGTTTTATTACAATAATCATAATAGGTACAACCCTAGCGCATTCTTACGAAGGCGTCACTCGCACGGCGGGCAACACAGTCTCGACTCTATGAACGCGTATTTAAGGTACAATTCTTCTCGTTCTGTGCAGCAGGTATTATTATTAAAATTTTGTAGGTTAATATAGAGTAGGTATTTTCGCTTTTGTATGGGAGTGATGTATCTGTTACGTAGTAACTATTTATTAATCTGTGGTCTCGTCGGGGACCTATACCTATACCTAAACAATTGAGCATATCAAGGAACTTCAAAAATATTCAACGCGTACGCGCAAAACATCTACAGTTGGGATATTGCGAGACAGACGTACGATTAGGTTATGATTAGGTGAGCGGTCCCCGACGAGACAAATTGTTAGTTAAAAATATGAATACATAAATAATATAGCTACCTATAATACTCGTAATAATAAAGGTTCAATAATTAGGGTAGATAGGTCATGATATAAGTTATTTTTTTACTTTTTACAGGTTTTTTTATTATTCTTTTTTTTTTTTTATTATATATATATTTTTTTTTATTATATATATATTATTATTTATATATATTTCTTAAGACACTGAGACCCCTCCGTGCCTCGGAGAGCACGTTAAGTCGTCGGTCCCGGTTGTCATACGAACATCATTCTATGGCAGTCATTAGGGGTAGTTGAAGCCCTTAAAAATCCGACCGGTCTAACTACAGAACTCGATGTCGCCCATGGGTTGTGAAGGTCAGATGGCAGTCGCTTCACGGAAAATATCGAAGTTCAGCCGAATCACAGTTAGACTGGAAAGCTGACCCCAACTAAGTTGGGAAAAGGCTCGGTGAATGATGATTGTAGTGTTCTTCAATCGTGAAAATTATGTCATCGATAAAAAGGATATTTATGTGCCTTTAACTTTCACCTGCGTATCGCGACAGAAGGCGCTTTGATCGATCCACTCTCTTTAATCGTAAAGATTGATTTAGGGCATGTTCTGTATATCGACGATAAGCACCGAGCTTCAGATCTACAGATCAGACAGAGTCCTAGCGGGAATCTTCGTTTCTCGCGATAAGATTTTTTGCTTCCTTATGGGGTTTGGACGAATTCTGGCTTTAGCAGCATTAATAGCCTTTGTAGTTCTAACAGCACGCGACCGCCCCGATCTTTTCTGGTCTTCGACAGACGAAGTGTTGTTGTATCTACGTATTGATAGTACGATATACGAACATACGGCTGATACCAAATTTTTGAAGTGTCTGGAATATGACCGACGGCTCCATACCCACTTTGTGCAAGGCGATCACTGCGATCCTATTTTCTTTAACACCCCATTCCATATTGTAATTCGATAACGAACTCCTCAATCTAAACGGACATGAAAAAATATGTAAATGCGCAAAATCGAAAGAAGTCTTTAAAATAATATACGTGTTCCAAATTCAAAATAATTAATAAGTTGAAAAAAAGAAAAGTTTTAATGTACAAACAGTATTTATGGCCAGACTAATTATACATATCCATGCGACGGACGGACGGACATGACGAAACTATAGGGTTCCGAGTCTTTTACTGCGGAACCCTAATAAGACAGAATTGTAGTGTTGTCCATTAACACGAGATGAACATAGTGGCGTTCAAGCGAAGTTCACAAACCGTATTTCAATCATCATCCCCAGATTTTCCCCACATGCACGTCACCACAGGCGCTCCTCCACACCCTCCACACATCCCTCCTACCTAACCTGGACACGTCATCTCCTCAGTCCCTCCTACCTAACCTAGTCGTAAGGTAAGTATACCTATATACTTTTTCACGCAATCCGTCCATATTTTGTTGGGCCTCCCTACCGAAGGGTGAGGAGGGACCGGATACTTCTAAAGATACTTCTAAAGCCCTCTACTTTACACCTTGATTTTGTTTTATTTTATCAATTTCGAGAACTTACAGCTAACCGTCTTATGAACTAAAACACATTACTGCATGGTCAATTACAAGTTCTCACCAATAATCATAAAGTAAGTAAGTACACAGCAACAGTGCGATGCAACCCTCCTACATCAACACACTACCGCAACAACAATAACAACATCATAAACGAAACAAATAGGTCATTCCCTTACACCCACAACCCATCAAAGGTACCTAGGTCATTCCCTTACACCCACAACCCATCAAAGGTACCTAGGTCATTCCCTTACACCCACAACCCATCAAAGGTACCTAGGTCATTCCCTTACACCCACAACCCATCAAAGGTACCTAGGTCATTCCCTTACACCCACAACCCATCAAAGGTACCTAGGTCATTCCCTTACACCCACAACCCATCAAAGGTACCTAGGTCATTCCCTTACACCCACAACCCATCAAAGGTACCTAGGTCATTCCCTTACACCCACAACCCATCAAAGGTACCTAGGTCATTCCCTTACACCCACAACCCATCAAAGGTACCTAGGTCATTCCCTTACACCCACAACCCATCAAAGGTACCTAGGTCATTCCCTTACACCCACAACCCATCAAAGGTACCTAGGTCATTCCCTTACACCCACAACCCATCAAAGGTACCTAGGTCATTCCCTTACACCCACAACCCATCAAAGGTACCTAGGTCATTCCCTTATACCCACAACCCATCAAAGGTACCTAGGTCATTCCCTTACACCCACAACCCATCAAAGGTACCTAGGTCATTCCCTTACACCCACAACCCATCAAAGGTACCTAGGTCATTCCCTTACACCCACAACCCATCAAAGGTACCTAGGTTATTCCCTTACACCCACAACCCATCAAAGAATGCATTACTCAGCAATCTTTTTTCGCTCAGAGAACTGGAATGAAACAAATCAACACCTTCGAACTCCCGAGCTATCACGTCACATAGTCTTTGCACGCTTTTAATACGAGTATGAAGGAATTTTTGCGATAGTTGGAGTTTGCTAATGGAACATGCAATAGACACGGCCTTCGCAAAATGAGTGATGTGTAACTAATCCTACCTTATAAAGCATTTCTGGACAGTCGATAGTGCCTTTCACGATATTCCAAAGAAAAGTTTGGTCGGCTTCGCGTCGTCACACGTGTATTGGTAAAAGATTAAATTTCCTCCATCGCGCGTTATAATTGGCGAGATATATTTCAGCACGATACTGAAATGAAATGAAATGATTTGAAATGAAATGATTTGAAATGAAATGAAATGAAATGAAATGATTTATTTATTTGTATAGGTCACTAAATGGCTCTTACAAACGTCAGTAGGTAAGTATTTAAAATAAAAAATGTCATTGCTTCTATATTTACATGTAATGCCAGATTCGCAAAACAATAAGTAGAACAGAGAGAAAGAACCTGGCAATAAAACTCTCGGTCACTCTTTTTCAATAAATTACTCATTTACACATTTTCTTAAGACTAAATATGGACGAATGTACATTGGTCTCGTGTCAGAATCAAAAAGCGTGTATAATGCAAAAAAAATTTGTTTGTCACCTAAGTACAAAATATGCTACAATTACGGCATTTTAGGAGGCGGCTGCAAAGAGAATACAATACTACGTAAGAAGAGACGGGACTCCCATAGTGCAAAATAATCTTACAAAGTGTCAAATCAGGGATAACGTTATGTAGCCAACCTAACAAATGTTACACATACAGAGTCGCCAACATAAGGGAAAAATAGAGATGTGCCACTTAATATTATTTTATTTATCGATATCGATAAATGCAGTGGCATTTATCGATATCGATAAACGCCTTGGTCCGTACTTTTTTTAAATAATTTTATATTTTCGCAGACGCTATACTCCATTTTTCAACTAAAGTACTGCGTCATACAAGTTACATGTTAAAAATAAATAAGTGTTCAATTTCCCGGAGGCAGTACATTTAATTAAAAAACGGAGTATAGGCTCAGTTTGGGTTTTAAAATGATAAGTTCATGAAATTAAATATTTATTTAAAAACATTACATGTATATTAAAAATATTTGTAATTTCTTCTTCAATCAATATTCTGCAGCTCGTAGTATTGGTGACTGTGTTATGTTATGACCCTTTTTATTTAAAACTCACTTTAGTAGGCTAGAAGGTTTTATATAATCTACAATCTGCTTCGCTTCTATTGTGTAATGATGATCTGGTTATCTGAGCCTCCAATACATCCTTAGTCCATAGCACCCAACAGTCCCTCTTGTTCTCCTTTCTGTAAGTATAAATTAGAGCTCAAGCAACCATTGTCACTTGTCTAAGTATCCTACATTCTAAACTATGGTAAACTTGGTTTCATCTTTTCTTTAGGTAAAAGGAAGGGTTAGGCTTTTCTCTTTAGCATACAATTGAATGAACCAGGGAATGATTTATCTAAGGGCAAGTAAGTTACTATACTCACTTTATACTATACACAATGGTCAGACGGTCCTGGTGGATCATCGGAGGCCGTCTACACTTTACTGTACAACTCTTTCACTCTAATCAATGGTCGGACGGCCCTGCTGTGGATTCAATACATCACATCAGAGGAAGCCATCCGTACTCTACTTTGAGGACGTCTCCTCACTCTGATCTGGCGGTCCTGATGGGGGTCACATACACCCCGTCACAGGAAGCCGCTCACTTTACTTTAGGGACGTCCCCAACACTCTTTAAGGACGTCCCTCATCTCTTTACTTGGCACCTAGATGAACATAGGACGTCTCAATCCATCCCCAATTAAGTAAGTTACATGAAACCAATACAAAGGATATCAACGTCCCGGCATCTGTCTGGTGTGTCACTCACACTCTCTTTCTTTAGTCTCTTTATAATTCTATTAGTCTCAACAGGTTACTCAATTCAGTATCACTTTAACGGGTCAAACTTACTTTCACGGTTGGATGGAGGTTACTTTCCATCCATTCGTACAATATCATGAGAATGAGCTAGAAAGGTTATTGCAATGTGCTGACAAGTAAATTATCAGAGCAATAGCTTTAAATTACAAGTCAACCTACCCCGCAACTTTATCATCAAGCTTCTACCAACTATAACATGCAGCTAAGACACTAAACAGAACTCATTTGATATACTTAGCTTATAGGCCGACAGGAATCAGGTCACCTTTGCATCTTTATAATTACACTTTAACAATTCGCGGCTTCGTTGGCTCGCGTCATTGTTGAAAATTGAATTATATTTTTTAGAGGTTAGGTAGGGTTCTCCGTCGATGGATCCATTGGATGTAACCGCCCGCATTCCAGCGATTACCTAGTTATGAAGATAAGGTTTTACATCACGTTCGAACACAAAAACACATTTATCAAATGTTTTGAGCGATAATTTGTCTTTCCATCATTCTTTCATGCTATGTAGTTATATATTTTGTTATCGTCCGGTGTTATTGTTCTCATCCATAGGAAATCTGGCCATGAAAATCCGTTTTGTGCCGTCCTTTCTTCCAGATTTTAAACTACATATTTCACACTTTCTATACATACTTCATATTCGATTTTAATAAACAATGTATAAAACAGTCTTTTCTAGAGAACGGTCTTACAAAATTTTTAATAAAATTCAGCTATTCTCCCAATTATTTCACTAATAACATTCAAAGAAAAACATTATTATTGAAATTGAAAATAACGATTAGACATCCACAGTGACACATGACATTTCATCAAGGAACGAGCGGGACAGATTGAGAAATTGAGTGAGACAAATATTGAGCCAATAAAATTTATCCCCGTTTCACAATGATTTTAAATACAATGGATTTCGGATCATCGCTCAAAAGTGTCCGAACTAAAAGAGAAACAAAACGCTAAAAGAGAAACAATCGCGCGCCAGTCTTGATTTTGACAACTGAACGACAACACGTTGCACAATGCCGTACTGTATTGTAAAAACGTGTAAAAACTACGAAAAAAAAGCAAATTGAAGACGGTGTATCATATTTTCAGTAAATAAGCTTTTGTTTTATTATTTGCAATTTATTATTTCACTTAAAATACAGTATTTCGTCGATAATAAATTAAAAGACAAAAGTAAATATTGCAATCCAGTCCAATACCGAAGTACCTATCTGTCCCTTTCGAACTCATCCCAAGCTCAGTAAAAAGAAAGAGACCATTTCATTTTCACTGAATAATGTACTAACAAAATGACCATTCAGATTTATTCGGATTACCGATAGCGATAAAACTATTTGGAACAAAGATTATAGTGGAGACGCCTTGGCTCTTTATGATTTTTTTTCGTTATATGAACCAACATCTATTTCAGTTTTCCTCGGGATCCAGTACACTGTGCACAATGGAAAAATATTATTGCCCTAGCACGGCGAGAAGAATATTTTGATCCAAAAAATAACAATCTTGTTTGTTCGGCTCATTTTATGGACATAACAAAAAGAGGTCCGATCTTTATGAAACTTGTACAAGAATCCCTTGATTGAGATAAGCCCAAAAATGTTTTTAATTTTCACAGGGTATCATTGTTTTGTCATAAATATAATTACACATGTCATTTTATTTCGTGTATGTACTGTTATTTTCTTTTTATTTGGATTCTCGGTAATGTATTCCCACGGGAATCGGGGCCGAGATAACTATATCTCGCGGGCGGAGTCACGGTGATCAGCTAGTAGCCAATAATTTCGTATCCCAAAAATTAACCATAAGATAAAAATAAATGAATGATGCGCAGTTTTAGCAACTAATTCAGTCACTTGAAACACGGCTATCTTGTAGTAGACGTAGCGACATAGCGTTATGAAAATAGTAATGAAAGCGGAAGAACTTTGACACCCGCAAGAAGTTTGGCATTTATAATATTATAATTAGTTAAATTCATTAATTCCCTTTTTGTTATTCATACACTACAGTTACTTATTATGAAACTGACTCGAAAAAAAAAATCTTTGTCAGTCGTTAATTAGTTTTTCAGCTTATTTCGTCTAACATAAACAAGTAATTACAATTTATAAGATTATGGAATTTATTGTAGTCTTACATTAATTATTACGCCTACGTAGGTACATATCATGGAATCCTTAAAAGACTTTAACAAAATAAACCTACTCCATTGTTTCTATGTTCACGTAGTTCAAGTATACGCTGCATAAGGTGAATTAGTCAGGCGGACAGATAGAAGCTACGTAATGCGATAAATTAGTGCAAACAAAAGTGAACACTATTCCGTTGAATCAAGGTTTAAATTTTAATATGAAATTTGTTTATATCTATGTATGCCTATGTATAATGTATAGGTCGACTCGGGACATTATTTTCTTGCGATTTGTTCTAGATCCTATGTCCGTTGTATTATAAGATCTTTGCCGTTTCATAATAGTTTTTTTTTGTATGTAGTTGCGACAGACTGGGCGGCTGCACCATGCTCAAGCCACTATATAATACAGAAGGTACCTGTTTTCAATTAAGTCAATATAAATGTTATACATAGGATTCCATACCTGTGGACAACATTCGAGGTGGCTAAGGACCAAGGAAGGCGCAATAAATGATTTTATTTGTTTTGATGTTGGTGAAATCGGAGGACAACCGCATAATAAATCCTAACGCCCTATACGCTTTTTAACGATATTTAGTACATGTTCATCGAATAGAAGTTTACGAGTCGAAGATTATACCTAAATCTCTAATTTTGGTGACACGTCCGATGCCAGTGCCCTCAAGTGTGTAGTCAAAGAGTATGGGTTTTGGTTTCTTGGTAAATGTACAGATATATCACTTCGAAATATTTAATTGTAGTTTATTAACTCTGCAGTAAACAGTAAAACGGTTAAGGTCGTCTTGCAGCATAACTGCGTCGTTGACTGTATAGATGGGATAAAGTATCTTCAAATCGTCGGCATAGAGTAGAATTTAGATTGGACAAAACAGTTGGTGATATCGTTCACAAAGATGGTGAACAGCAACGGGGCTAACAAAAAGACTTGTGGAATACCGGATGGGACAAAAGACGCTCCAGATAATGGGTTCAACCCATTCAGCACGACTATTTGACATCTATTCCTGATGTACGTACTGAACCATTTGTATAGGTTACCTCTGATACCGGACGCTAAAAGCTTGCCCATAAGCAAGTCATGATCAATTCGATCGAAAGCTTTGCAGTACGTGTATATTACGTCCACTGGAGACCCCTGGAACATATAGCTTGAGAGGTAATCGCTGCAAAGGAGCAAATTTGTTGCAGTGGAGCGACCACTTAGAAATCCGTACTGGTCTTTCCCCAAACTGTGCTTTATGCGGCGTATTGTAAATAGTTTTTTCAAACGTTTTTGCGAAAACACATAGCTTCGAAATGGGTCTATAATTCGCCACCATATCTTTAGGGCCCTTTTTGTGAACCGGCGGGCGTAATGAAAGCCTTTCCAGAGCTGTAACTGTACCTTCACATAGCGATCGTTTGTGTAGCAGAGAGGGGCAAAGATATACTCGTTGCGCACCTCACGATAAGAATCGGTGGTTTAGAATCTGGACCCGCAGTTTTATGGTTGTAGTTTAAATGCGCATTGTATTGTAGTAAGTTACAACACTCCACGACATTGAAAAATCCAATTTGAGATTGTCCTGCAATGTCAAATGCCCGTAGGATAAAAGGAAGTACCATTGGGGTTAGGTAACCACGTAATATTTGGCAGGTTACAGTCACCCACTATCAAAAATCGGTCTGTAGGATTTCTCATAACTAGGTCTGTGAGATTCTGAGAGAAATTAGCTAGTCGTGTTACAAAAGAGTTGCCCAACTTTTGGTTGCACATATAAACCACCCCAATGTGCATCTCATCTTTCTAATCACATTACTTCCTCTCTTCTCATAACATGTTGACACCATGACAGTCGCTCGCTTCTCAATGTTTCATATCAAATGGAACCGTATTTTAATATCCCACGAAAATTAAATAACTTCATTTTATTAATTATTTATTGACATTAAATGCATTTTGGTTTCGTTTATATATATATATATATAGCTATAATACAATAGTATCGTTCGTTAAGTATTACAGATGTACCTAACACGACCAATAGTAACGCACCACCGACCACCAGCCCGCGCCCGCGCCCGCGCCCGCGCCCACGCCCACGCCCGCGCCCGCGCCCGCGCCCGCGCCCGCGCCTGCCCACGGCGCCGCACGCGCAGGGACTTGCGGCCTACGTCTAGTTACGGCTACGAATTTTGTACTAACAAAGAAATAAAATACACGCATATGTACATACCCTAGTGCACCAGTTTATTAATAAAATACAATAAGTGACTAACCATAACAAGCTGCTACTGGCTGCTGGGTGCTGGCAGTGGGTACATTCCTAGCAGTCGTGTCCCTACAGGTACATCACCACGTCTAAGCCCGAGACCAGCTGCCCACTAGTGCCCACTAGTGCCCACTAGTGCCCACTAGTGCCCACTAGTGCCCACAGCTCGCGGGAACACTCGCTTCTCGTTGTCCAATATTCTCTACACAATAGTTATCTAGCTGCGGTAACAATGATATTATCGTAAGCTCTTAATATTTGATAATTAATATTTGATAATTGATATTAGGTATATAACATTATGTAGATGAAGATAGATTTAGTTTTACAAAGTAATTTACATTATACTAGACAATATAGGCTAAAAGCCAGCGATTGCCAGGCTTACGTCATATTGTAAAAGTTGAAAATTTTAAGAGCATGTCCCTAATACAGGTAAGAACGAACAGTGAGTATGGAGTTGCGGTCGGTGGACTGGTCGGTAGCGCATCGGCTTTCGACTCCGGAGTCACGGGTTCGATTCCTAGGTCGAATCAAATATTTGTGTGATCCACAAATGTTTGTTTCGGAGTTTAGGTGTTTTCTATGTATATTATGTATGTATTGAAATATATATGTCTGTTTATCAGTAGTCCAGATCCCAAAGCACAAGCTTACAGCTCATTGTGGGTAGATGATGTTGTGTGATTATGTCCAAAATTATTTATTTATTTATGCGACGATATCACGGACTGCATATCACGGAGGAACTGCGTCGCATCTTAGGTACGGAATCTTGTTTTGGGGCAACTCCGTTAATAAGGATGAGGTTTAAAGCTCAAAAAAGCTGTTTCAGAGCGATGTTTAAATTGCACAATCGTGATAGCTGTAGGCCGTATTTTAAACAATATAGAATTTTGACGTTACATTCAATATAGATTTGTGAAATGGCTATTTTTGTAAAGACAAATCCTAACCTCTTTGAAAGCATGGCAGATGGAGTCGTACGTAATAGAATGCAAAATACATCTAATAGACTTCGCATACGTAAAACTAATAAATACAACGTTGTTGCACAAAATAGTTTCCTGTATGGCGCCAGTCATCTACAATAAGATATATGCCTAATACTCGTAGGTAGATCAAAGAGCTCCAAATTATTATTATGTAATACCCCACCACCTTTGATCAGCAAATAAATGATTTGATTTGATAAATTTCCAGCTATTACAAAATAACGTAAGTCTGGCAGTCGCTGGTTCTTTGTATAATAGACATTAACAAAGCGCACACACATAGCCACTGCCATTCTTCACATCGACTCTCTTAAATTATATGAAATAGCAGAGGATCTAAGTGGCATCACCACATATAAATAGGTTAATACTGTGTAACTTGAACTGCTTCAGGTGTTGGTAACATTATGGTGTATCACAAGAAACAAACAGACAAGTGAGCAAGTGACTACAAGAGCAAGATGGCTCACATACAACTCAAATTTACAGAAATCAAGCACACATGTAACTATGGTCCCAGATATCTGAAATAATATAAGTCAACAGAATCATCCATGGATGATTCTGTTGACTTACAAAGAAACAGGCATATTAATGCGTGTTGTTGCCATAGACACTCCAAAGCACTTTCCCAAGAGCAAACCATGATGGGACCTTCAATTCTCAAATTTCAATTTGATTGTTTGTTTCTGTGAACTTTAAAAGGCCTTTGACTGCATCTACCAGGTAACTTAAATAAGGGAACTATTACACTTTCTATGGGTGTTCCACAAGGCTTGATACTTGGACCAGTAACTATTTATATCTACTAAAGTTGTCACAAAATAATAGGCCCGTTTGTTATTTGAGAAAAACCCTAGAATTTAACTTTGAACAAAACTGAAAGAAATAATAAAATGATAATTACTTACATTGATTGTTTTAAAAAATAAATATATGTTTTGGGGTTCAAACTCAAAGTAAATGACATATCAAATTTTTTCGAGTTTACAAAGTTGTTTTTGAACACAAGAAAAAATAGAAAATATAAAATAGATTTTCACAAACTACGCTAATGGTACGAACGAACAACGTGGCAGTCTGACTTGGGAGTCTCAGCTCATGTTTATTATTTATACATATATTTGATCTATAATTATAAGAAACTCTATCCATTGAGAATTGTAATCACCTGTCATTATAAATATTTACATTAGAGATTTCATGTTGAAACTTGGACAATGACAATAGGAAGAACCTTCTATCTTACAATTTAATTTTAAAATAGCTAACCTTAGACATTAAGTTCTGTTTATTTAATGTATCACTTTCAACAGAATATTGTACTAAATTAGCATTAACGCTGCCGACACACTTGCGTGCAGACGCCACCGTCATGGTCTCACTTTCGCTAGTGTGTCGACAGCCCAGTCATGTCTTTTGTTCATTATAGAGACACACTTCTATGATTAGTCACTAATATGATAAGCCGAGTTCCAGTTGTGTTGCAACAAACGTTACATTGTTAATTGCAAATGTAAGGGTGCTTTTCCACCAGATGTCCTATGCTATGTTGCGGTTGCGTTTGATATCTACCACTCATATTCATTCTACTAAATAGTGAATACGATTGGAATAGCACATTTCTGATGGAAAACCAGCCTAAGGTGAGGTGTGTCAGAAGTGTCACGCCAGAATTCAAGCAAGTGAACTATCCTATAATTATTATATACATAAAACAATAATTTTATATTGTTTTCAATAAATATAATATGAACATAATTTGTGACTCAAACTTTGATCGTTGACAAGTAGTAGCCGAGCTGGTAATGTGTCCAACATGCTACGTACAACATGGTACATTATTGAACTTAGTGTCTCGGCCACACAATGAACATCATTAATGTTAACTCGAGTTCCGTATATTTAATGGAGTACAAAATGTGAGATGTTTGAGTGAAGTGCTCTGTGACATTGATGGAGTGAGGTGCTCTGTATTTTGTCGCAACATGAACTCAAGCATTTAGAGCATAAGCAGAATGGACACATTCAAATTATGATAGTGACGAAAGATCTCGTAGTTTTCTCTTCACCAGAAAAGAGTTCATGGAGTAATAGATAAGGGAACATGTGAAATTAACAGTAAAATGAAAGAACCTTCTGTGGCTCAGGGGATAAGTCCTCAAACAAAATAGTGCAAGTATTATTGGAATGGTGCTAGGATGACACATGATAACTAAGAGTAGACTAGTAATAAGTTCTGGTTGTTCATAGGAAGTTCTGTTCTCTAAAAACTGTTTTATAGTTGGGCGCCGACCCCGGCTCGTGTCACGTGTCACGTGTCACACCGTCGCACTTCACTCGCACTGTCTCACTGTTGCACATTCACTGTTCACTGTACACTGTCAACTGCTGCGGTGTCACACGAGGTCTTCGGGTCCGACGCGCGGCCGCACTCACACGTACTGGTGGTCGCGCGGCAACATAGGCTCGGTGTCGGGTCGCGGCGACCCCCCGGGCCCGGCGTCAGGTCGCGACGTCCCCCCGAAGCCGCAGAACTCCATGCAGTTGAGCAGAGGCCCGCGCGAGAAGGGCGAGCGGCCTCCCCGCGCCTGGAAGTGTCGGTAGCGGCCGCGGTTCAGTTGCTCGTTGGTCGTCATTCCGAGGCACACCACCTGAGAACAATACAACCCATATTATTTCCTGAACTGTCATCTCTCATGTCTACACTTACACGCTCGAAATAGATCGGCTCCACCATTCATATAATGGAAACAACTGGTACCAGGTACAGCTGACAGCAGGTGAGCACGGTGACCCAGAACAGATGGAAGGCGGCGTTGAGCATGACCCACGCGACCCACGCGTTGCACTGCGCCCACGCCAGCGCCACGTCCAGCGGCGTGTCCCCGCGGGCCTGCTGCTCCTGCTCCAGCGGGCACTCCGCCAGGTAGTACTGCAGGCCACCCCACAGCATCCAGCAGCACATTACCAGCAGGCTCGTCAGGAACCCGATGAAGTAGAGGTGATTCTTTTCCCCTGCAAATGTACACGTAGCAAATGTTAGAAGCGAACGATTACGATGGATTATATAGAATCTCACGGCGTCTCACTAGACAGGCCGAGCAGAACCCTCCCGTCGACCCGCCACCCCCAACCCGTCAGTGTATGTACTCACCGATACAGTTCCCGACCCAGGGACAGTGGTGGTCGAAGCGCGCCACACAGCGGTTACACACGGAGCAGTGCTTGGAGCGCAGCGGGCGTCTCACTAGACAGGCCGAGCAGAACCGCGCCGGGTCGAACCCGCCGGTCGGCCCGCCACCCGACCCGCCACCCACCGCACCGCTGCTGCACTCCGACAGTTCGATGATCGTCTGCAAAAGTACGAGTACCTCACGTCACAGGTCACGGTCACAAATACACACAAAACTACGTTCTTTATCCCCAGAGAGGTAAACGAATATGTAGTCGCTGTTGGTTCTACGTGGTAAGCGACCACAGCTTACCCCAGCTTGCTTGGGCCGGCTCGGTTGGGACTGGGTGTTGCAGGGTGCGTTGCCTGAGGGTGTCGACGTAACGTGCTACGCCGACGATACACTCGTCACGGCAAGCCAGACGGGTGTTGCTCAAGTCGTGGGTGACTGAAGGAGAACGTTGGGATCGTGCTTGCTTGGGCCGGCTCGGTTGGGACTGGGTGTTGCAGGGTGCGTTGCCTGAGGGTGTCGACGTAACGTGCTACGCCGACGATACACTCGTCACGGCAAGCCAGACGGGTGTTGCTCAAGTCGTGGGTGACTGAAGGAGAACGTTGGGATCGTGCGAAGTATGACCCTATACGGGGCTTCTGTTTAGGCGGCGAGGTTGACGGTCAAGAACGCGTCTACTTTAAATAGACCGATGAAAACCTTGGCCAGCAAGATAATAAGGGGGTACCGCACGATCTCCGTAGAGACTGCATGTCTCTTAGCCGGGACCCCTTCATGGCACCAGAAAGCGAGAGCCCTTGCGTCGTTGTTTCAATGGCTCAAGGAGGCGCTGAAGCGGGACCACATGCCTACGTCTCGAGAAAGCGAGACTCAGCGGTTCCAACTTTGCCAGAATGTCATGGAGACATGGACAGTGCTACTTGAGCAACCGAAGTGGGGAACCGCCACCATCGCAGCGGTGAGACCGCCGATCATGGACGACTGGCTGCAGAGGCGGCATGGTGACCTCAGTGCAACACAGATCATTACTGGGCCTGGACGCTTCGGTAATTATCTGTTTCGCATCCATCGTGAGGTTACATCCCAGTGTCAACACTGCGAGGCCTCCGAAGAAGACATTTGTGGAGACGTTGGTGGAGTGCTCAGCGTGGACGAGTCAACGCCGGGACCTCGTCGTGGGTCTGGGCGTGGATACCCTCTGCGACCATGCTTCAAACCATGGTCTCCAACGGGAGTAGGTGAAACGCAGCCGTGTCCTTCTGCGAGCAGGTCTTGCTCGCGAAGGAGGCGGCCGAAAGGGTAAGGGAGCGTACCCTCCCCGCTGAGTTCCAAAGTCAGCGGCCACGAAGCCGCTGCGGGAGTGCTGCGGGGCACGCAACCAGATTGTCTCACCGACGCGGGTTAAACCTGTGTCCAGACACTGAATATTGTTGCCGGAGCCTCGTCGTCTGTCGGCAGGTGCACCCTTGCAGCCGAGGCCGCGAGGATGTACCGGGCCCTTAGCACCCGTCAGGTACGGATAGTAAGCTAGTTGTAGCATGGCAAATTGTACAAAAGTGTGCGTTCGCGCAGCGGAATGTTGTTGAATTTAAAGATTTTAATTATGCCTTAGAGCTACAAGTAATGCTACAAGATCTTAGCACGATGAGCCTTGAGGCAGGAGTTGCGATGAATAGATCCAAGAGGCAGCTAATGACCAACAGTGCAAAACATAAGATCACTATAGACGGACAGGATGTAACGTACATTGATGAATACATCTACTTGGGTCAGATGGTATCCTTCGAAAACAAGGCAAGGTAAAGAAATCGACCGCCGCATCGACAATACATGGAAGAGCTACTGGTCCATGAAGACAATAATGAAGGGAGATCTCCCAATCTCCCTCAAACGACGTCTCGTTGATATGTGCATCTTGCCCGTTCTGACTTTGGCGCTCAAACCTGGTCACTGACCAAAAAGCAAAAGTTCCGCCTTGGGGTTTGCCAAAGGTCAATTGAACGCAGCATCCTAAATATTAAAAGGATAGACAGGGTCCGAAATACCGAACTGCGTTCGAAGACCGGTATAATGGATGTGGGCTATAAGGCCGCGAAACTGAAATGGGAGTGGGCGGCCCACGTAAGCCGGATGAATCCTGACCGTTGGGCGAGGGTCACTAGTACATGGATACCGGAAGATGGAAGACGCCGCCCGGGTCGGCCCAGACAGAGATGGCGCAACGATTTGGATGCCTACCACGAAGACTGGTTTAAGGTGGCGCAAGATAGAGCACGTTGGAAGGAGTTGGGGGAGGCCTTTGCCCAGCAGTGGGACAGTACAACCTGATAAAAAAAAATATAAAAAAAAAAATTATGCAGATATTTCGTGTATGACGTCGTGTAATTAATTGTGTATGGTAAAAAGAAAATTTGTGCATGCAGCCATTGTGGAGAAATTCGCCAAAAACTGATTCCGCTGGGCGAACGTTGTCCTGGCGGAACTTTCTTTTAATCCATGGACATTTTTTTTCTTCTAAGTCCATGGATTAATCCATGGACTTAGAAGAAAAAAAATGTGTCCAAAAATTAGTGTTTATTTGTGTGTAATTCTGTATGTATGAATAAAATTAGTGCATGCATAAACTTCGGAGAAATTTAAGTTTCCGCTACGCGAACGTTTTGCCATTTGCTAGTTTTCATATAAAGCGCTTATATAGAGAGCTGTAGATTTTTACATACGTTGTTTTGAATTTGTTTAAAAAACAGATTTAAAAAAAATCGTAGGGTTTAAAAGATAAAAATATAAACGTAAAATACGCTTATTAGGTCTTAGTTCGTAAAGTATGCACTTTGGGGTCTAGTTTTTCACGTTTATACAAACCTTGTAAGTGTCTGCAACATCTTGCCAAGTATCAATGATGTTCCGTTAGTAATTAATAAGTTATAGGACAATTTACCGTGAATATACCACTGTTTACAAAGCAGTCAACTATCATGACGTTTTAAAGGAATTGCATAGTAAAATGTATTCCAATAATTAGTGTATTAATTCAACTACTCACGTGCAAAATTTCATCTCATTAAAATCAGTAATTAAAGAGAAACAACTAAAATACTGACAAAGCAGCGAAAACCTACATAACCCGACCAAGTTCGGATGGCTACGAAAAAGCGGCCGTGCAATATATTTAGGGAACATTCTAAAATTTACAGTATAATACCCGGTATTGAATTGGTACAGGTGAAAACACAATTGTTGTTTGGATATAATTTATAGGTCATTGTTCATTGTTCATTGTGTCATATTGAGGTTATTTTCTGTATTTGCTATTCATTTAAGAATATTTTCTTGAAAATACCTTTTTTATACCAATGTTTTAGTTTATAACACTTTTTAAATGTTGATTTATTTTTAGGTATATAAGGCAGACTCTCAAAACTAAACAACTTTTTGTTAGCATGTATTACTATAAGTTTCACCAAGTGCCGACAATCGAAACCATCAACTATAAACAACTGAATAGTCTAGTTATGAAATGAAATGATTTATTTATTTGTATAGGTCTCTAAATCATCCTTACAGTGTATTCACAGTATATTTATGAAATTTTATTGTATACCCACAAGAACAAAAGTAAATTTGTGAAAAATAGTGATAATCATAATCTAAACTTAAGAAATAAGGATAAACTGGCTGTTCCTAAATTTAGGCTTCATAAAGTGAGTAATTCTTTTGCGGGGAACTTTATTCGAATGTACAATACATTGCCAACCGAAATAGCAAATTTATCTGTCAATAAATTTAAAAAACTAATAAAAAGTAAATTGTGCCATAAAGCTTATTATAGTATTAATGATTTCTTAGATGACAAGGCTGCCTGGTTGTAACACGAATTGCTCCTTTCTAAATAACTCTGTATTAGATTTAAGATGAAATATTTTGAAAAAAGCCGAGCTGAGTTTCTTGAGGGCTCTTCTCAGTCTCGTTGCATTTTGGAACCCTCGGTAGAGTCACACCAACTTCTGACGAATCTAAATAATTTTCTGAAAATTTCAAAGATAATAAACGTTATTTTATTTTATTTTATTGGTCCTATAACTCATTAATTACTAACGGAACATCATTGATACTTGGCAAGATGTTGCAGACACTTACAAGGTTTGTATAAACGTGAAAAACTAGACCCCAGAGTGCATACTTTACGAACTAAAGCCCCCCATATACGGGACGATTCATCGTTACGATCCATCGCTTTAGACCGATCGAAACGACGGATCTGTAATGTATGTTACGATCGTTAACGATTTACTTCATCGCAGACGACATCGGAGATCGCAACAAAAACCCATGCAATCATGAATATCGTAACGATGAATCGACAGTGTATTGGCTCTTGCGATCAACGATTCGATTTTTGTTCCTTAATTTATTCATCTATACTTATAATAAATCTGTAGAAGTGAAAATTCTCTACATTGAAAATATCAAAAAAATAAATGGCAGGGGGTGTTACTAGACCGACACCGAACCCAAAAATGAGATTAAAAAATTTTTTGTCTGTCTGTCTGTCTGTTCAGGCATCACGCATAAACTACCGGTTCGATTACGATGAAACTTGGTAAAATTATTCTTTAATATCCTGGGCACCACACTGGGTACTTTTTATCCCGGAAAAGTATATACAATAAAAAAAAAATAATTTTGCGGTTCGATACCTAGACCCGATTACTGTACCAACCGCAAATAATAAGTTTGTCGTAGGTTTTTTTTTGTATATTGGGTTCGTCAAATTGACGCCGCCCGCCTGGTGGTAAGTCGTGATGACGAAGTCTAGCAATTGTGGACCACTCTCACAGCAGCAGGGAGCGGCATAATGTCTGCCCGGCACGCGTTGTTGTGGAAGGAAGAGGGTGGGATCAGATTGAAGAGCTCTCAGAACAGGTTACGTCACCCGCAGTGGAGTTCACTAAGGGGCGCTGCACACAGCTAAGATACTATAATATTACATACATACATACATATGGTCACGCCTCTTTCCCATTGGGGTAGGCAGAGACTATGGAATTCCAATTGCTACGGTCCTGGCATACTTCTTTCGCTTCTTCCACTTTCATAACTATCTTCATGCACGCTCTCCGGTTCTGGGTGCTCTTGACCTGACCTTTGTTCAAAACATCTCCGATTTGGTCGAAGTACGTTCGCCTAGGTCGACCCTTACCTGCCTGTCCATTCACGCCCGCCTTATGTATCTGTTTCGTCAATCTTCTTTCATACATCCTTTCTACGTGCCCGAACCATCTAAGCATCCCTTTTTCTATCTTACTCACTACATCTTCTGATACACCGCAAAGTTCTCGTATCTCGCTGTTCCTCACTTTCTCAACCAATGTCACCCCAGTACCCCATACTTCTCAAACTTCTCATTTCCACTGCATTTATTTTACTTTCATGCTTCTTCTGCCAAACCCAACATTCACTTCCATACATAAGTGTAGGGACCAGCACTCATCTATGAACAGCCAGCCTAGCCCTCCGGTAAATCTTCTAACTGTTCATAAAGTTATGCAGAGCCCCATTCACTTGATTTCCTGCCACAACTCTTCTTTCAATGTCGTCGTCACATCTTCCATCCCTTGTAAACTTGGACCCTAAATACACAAACTCTTTCACTTGCTCCACTCTTTCTCCTTCAATAACAATCGCACAGTTCGACATGCTTTCGTCTCGTTCAAATACCATTACTTTCAAATATTGGATAGAAACAGGCGTTACTTGGCGAAAATCCATGACAAAACAATGGTAAGTAAAATGTTTTTAAGAAAAAACCTTTTAAATTTATATAATAGCATTAATTTTTCGCAGAATTAAAAGGACAACAAAACGTCGACAATTGTTTCGCCTCTAAACGAGGCATTATCAAGACTGTCTCAGAGAGAACAGCTGTTGTCTCAGAGAGAACAGCTGTTCTCTCTGAGACAATCGATCGTTGCGCGTATGAGCGGCAACACTACAGATCAATCGTTTCGTGTATGAGCAGCAACACTACAGATCAATCGTTGCGCGTATGAGCGGCAACACTACAGATCAATCGTTTCGTGTATGAGCAGCAACACTACAGATCAATCGTTGCGCGTATGAGCGGCAACACTACAGATCAATCGTTTCGTGTATGAGCAGCAACACTACAGATCAATCGTTGCGCGTATGAGCGGCAACACTACAGATCAATCGTTTCGTGTATGAGCAGCAACACTACAGATCAATCGTTGCGCGTATGAGCGGCAACACTACAGATCAATCGTTTCGTGTATGAGCAGCAACACTACAGATCAATCGTTGCGCGTATGAGCGGCAACACTACAGATCAATCGTTTCGTGTATGAGCAGCAACACTACAGATCAATCGTTGCGCGTATGAGCGGCAACACTACAGATCAATCGTTTCGTGTATGAGCAGCAACACTACACATCAATCGTTGCGCGTATGAGCGGCAACACTACAGATCAATCGTTTCGTGTATGAGCAGCAACACTACAGATCAATCGTTGCGCGTATGAGCGGCAACACTACAGATCAATCGTTTCGTGTATGAGCAGCAACACTACAGATCAATCGTTGCGCGTATGAGCGGCAACACTACAGATCAATCGTTTCGTGTATGAGCAGCAACACTACAGATCAATCGTTGCGCGTATGAGCGGCAACACTACAGATCAATCGTTTCGTGTATGAGCAGCAACACTACAGATCAATCGTTGCGCGTATGAGCGGCAACACTACAGATCAATCGTTTCGTGTATGAGCAGCAACACTACACATCAATCGTTGCGCGTATGAGCGGCAACACTACAGATCAATCGTTTCGATCCATCGCTACGAAGGATCGCAACGATGAATTGTACCGTATATGGGGGGCTTAAGACCTAATAAGCGTATTTTACGTTTATATTTTTATCTTTTAAACCCTACGATTTTTTCTAAATCTGTTTTTTAAACAAATATAAACAAATTCAAAACAACGTATGTAAAAATCTACAGCTCTCTATATAAGCGCTTTATATGAAAACTAGCAAATGGCCAAACGTTCGCGTAGGGAAACTTAAATTTCTCCGAACTTTCTGCATACACAAATTTTATTCATACATACACAATTACACACAAATTTTTGGACACATTTGTTTTCTTCTAAGTCCATGGATTAAAAGAAAGTTCCGCCAGGACAACGTTCGCCCAGCGGAATCAGTTTTTGGCGAATTTCTCCACAAAGACTGCATGCATAAATTTTTTTTTACCATACACAATTACACGACGTCATACACTAAATATCTGCATAATTAAAATCTTTAAATTCAACAACATTCCGCTGCGCGAACGCACACTGTACAAAATACATGGTTTTTTCGGGTAGTGTTTGGTTCAAGAAATTGGGCGCCCGCGACTTCGTCTGCGCAAGGTTACTGGTTATACCTCTAGTACTCCTATTTATGCTTAAACCAAAATTCCCCTGTTCTGCGGTTTAGGCGATGGAGTTGTTAGGGAGGGAGCTACGGTCGTATCGTTTAGGGGATAGTGGAAAGAGGAAAGGGATAGAAGATGATAGATAACAGATTACATATTAAAGTTAAAAGTTAAAAGAAAAGAGGACAAAGATAAAAGTTAAAAGTCTAAAGCCAAAAGTCAAATGAAAGTTAAAATATAAAATAAAACCCAAAGATCAAGAACATGAAAGAGGTATTATGCCAATGTCACGGACATGGTTTATCTAGGTAGTCGTATTTTATTTAAAAAAAAGTGTCAAGTAGCCTATGCGGTGAATGTAGAGTAGTGTATTGTTTAAGTACCCGGAACTTGTCCTGGCGGTCCCCGCTGATGACGCCGGGGTCGCTGCGCCACGAGCGCAGGAAGCAGTACCAGAGCGCCGCGGAGCTGCCCACGAACAGCAGCGTGGCCGCCGCGCCCACCGCCTGCGTCACGTACAGCGCCCACGTTATGTAGAACCACATCTGTCGACAACACAGCCTCACTGCACTAGCTAGCCGACTGACTGCCACTGATATACATCGTTGTACCTTCATCCTACAACTGTCTTCATGTACCATAATACTATTCTGCTTGAGATCATAGATGAGCAGGAGGAATCTTACCTTAGTAGCGAGATACACGCTCAACGGAAATATATTCTTGAGGTCATCATCGAAGAGCAGGTTGCTGACGAAGTGCAGAGTCGCGTAGAAGCAGACGAGCAGGAATGCCTTGACCAGGTACAGTGCGTCCATCTCCAGCACCAGCCCCGTCAGGTAGAACGCCACGAACGGCATCACCACCACACACCACCAACGGAACTTCTGTCATAGTAACATAGTACGTACTGGTAAGAACCTCCTACTAGATAGGATCGACAATAAAATTGGACGAATGTGGTATAATTCGCATCTGTCTACCCGGGAAAGAAGCGTGATCATAATAAGTTTGTATGTGTGTAGGTAGAAAATGTGGGTTCGACTCATTTTGACTTGGTTGTAAAATACCTACTTTGCAAAATGTCTAGTTTGCAGAATGACTACATAGCAAAATGTCTAGTTTGCAGAATGACTACATAGCAAAATGTCTAGTTTGCAGAATGACTACATAGCAAAATGTCTAGTTTGCAGAATGACTACATAGCAAAATGTCTAGTTTGCAGAATGACTACATAGCAAAATGTCTAGTTTGCAGAATTACTACATAGCAAAATGTCTAGTTTGCAGAATTACTACATAGCAAAATGTCTAGTTTGCAGAATGACTACATTTTTTTTTATATTGGGTTCGTCAAATTGACGCCGCCCGCCTGGTGGTAAGTCGTTACGACGTCTAGCGATTGTGGGCCACTCTCACAGCGCACAATACTGTAACGCCATCTCGTAGCGAGTAATAAGACTACCAAACTCGGCGCCATCTAGTAGCAAATCGCAGTACTACTACGTAACGTCTTTCGGGAATGTTCTGTCAAGGTACTTCTATGTAACGTGTTATCTAGAAGCATCTCGAAGGTGTGGAATGTTCGCGATAATTCTTCCGTGAAGATTCTAGAGTAATCTAGAGTAATGACCGTACTATAAAGGCGGAGCACTTCGGTGGCGGGGGATCAGTATTTCCAAAGCGATAATACGAGTTATACCTGCGAGTTCAAGTGCGATTAAAAGTGTTCAGTGAAGCTTATAGTGAAGTGTAAATTAGTGTTGTAATAAATAAAGTGTTTTGTGGTAGTTTGATCGGCATTTTCCATTCCGTAGAACCCCGGCTCGTAACAATTGGTGTCAGAATTGGGGATTTGGACAATGCCGGTGTTACCGAAAGAAGACACAGAGGGCGTCCGTACCAGGGGTCAGCGCCAGCAGGAGTTGGACAGCAGGCGCTTCGGAGGTAATACGCCGGAGAGGTTGGGTGGTCAGGAGCAGCCAACGGTGGAAGCAGGCCCGCCCACGGTATCTCCAGCGCCAGCACCTCCAGACTTTGCTGCGCTGATGGCGATGCTACAGGAGCAAGCCCGTCGCCAGGAGGAGCAGGCCCGCCACCAGGAGGAGCAAGCCCGTCGCCAGGAGGAGCAGGCCCGCCACCAGGAGGAGCAAGCCCGCCGGTTGGAAGAACAGCTGCTGCGGGACAAGGAGGAGCAGGCACGCCGCCAGGAGGAGCAGGCACGCCGCCAGGAGGAGCAGGCACGCCGCCAGGAGGAGCAGGCCCGCCGGTTGGAAGAACAGCTGCTGCGTGACAAGGAGGAGCAGGCACGCCGCCAGGAGGAACAGACGCTCCTCATGAAAGATCTTCGAGCGACTTTTGGCAAGGAGATGAATGTGATGAAGGATCAAGTTCATCATGTTGAGAACCGCATCACGGAAGCCGAAACTCGGATTGAAGATGTAAAAAACCAGATTACAGATGTGAGGAAAGAGCTGGGAAATCTGAAAGCTGGAGATGGGATTGCGACTTCCTTACCTGCCGTACCTTCAGCGCGTGGATTTAAAGTACCGCCATTCGATGGGACATCTTCATGGTCAGCCTATAAAAAGCAGTTTGAAGCCGTTAAGAAGGCAAACGGGTGGAGCAAAGCCCAGGCCATGACTGCGCTTACATTGGGTTTGCGAGACAAGGCGTTAACCATCCTAGAAGCTCTCGGAGACGATGTTTCCTACGAGCAGCTACTAGAAGCCTTGGAAACCAGATACGGTGACGCTCACCTGGAACACGTGTATCGTGCGCAGCTGAAGGATCGTGTCCAGCGCTCTGGTGAAAACTTGCAACAGTGGGCCCTGGAAGTTGAGAAGCTGGTACGGAAGGCATACCAGTCGTTACCTGCGCTCATCGATGGGAATCTGGTGCAAGTATTCATCGACGGCATCCACGACCTGGAAGTCAGGGCCGCTGTCAGACTCGGGCACCATGAGACTCTCAAAGACGCCTTGGCTCATGCTTTGGAGGTCGAAGCCGTACGGAAGGATCATCGATCTCACCGTGTCAGGGAAGTTGTAGCATCACCGGCTCGCGACCGTTTCACGAGGTATAGCCCTAGGTGCTACACATGTGGTGAGAGGGGCCACCTTCGATCCAGTTGCCCAAAGCGGACTGCGGAAAGAGAAGAAAGTCGTTCCCAAGAGGATAGGGTGGCTAATGTCACCGCCCAGCAACAGGAAGGGAAACGAATAAATGCCAGGACTGCGGGGCGGGTGCTGGCTGATTTTAGAAGAGCCCCAAGGGTTTCGATCTCACAAACCCAGGATGGGAACAGCCTGATCATCAAGGGCGAGGTAAATGGAACACCATGCAAGCTGACAATAGATACTGGAGCATCTCGCACGGTTGTCAGTTCCCGACTTGCAAATCGGTTCCTTGGGGACTCTGCAAACCGTGACCGCATCAACTTGGTAACGGCCACGGGTCAGCGCATACCCGTCCGAGGAGAGAAAGAGATGCAGTTAAAGTTGGGCAATGGAATTTACCTGCATAATGTCATCGTGGCTGACATAATGGACGACTGCATACTGGGCTTAGACTTTATGAGGAAGAACTCTTGTGAGATCGACGTCAAGCAAGGAGCGATGAAATGTGGTCAAGAGGAACTTTTCATGGAAGGAGCGTTATCAGGAAAAGTGTACAGCTTGAAGAAGGTCGTGCTTCCTGCCAGATCAGAAACGACTGTACCAGTTAGTCTCCCTCAGAATTCTGGGCGAACACATCGATGTGTACTCATAGAAGGGATATACAATGAACTTCCATGGAAAATGGCCCGAACTCTGGTAAGAGCCAATGAAGCCTCAGTGGTACGTGTGCTGAACCTTAGTGATAAGGAACACGTGATAGAAAAGAGCACATTGATTGGCACTTGCGAAGAAGTAGATTGGATGCGCCGATGCCAAGAGTTGAGTACTGGGAACATCGTCAACAAGGACGCTAGAAACAACGTGTTGACACTTTTAGAAGACTGTCGTAACATCTTAACGAAGAATGAAATGGACAAGGCTAAGAAGATGTTACTCAAGTACGCCGATATTTTCTCTTCGAGTGATGCTGACATTGGGAAGACTGGATTGGTTCAGCATAGAATCAATACAGGAAATGAGGCACCCATCCGTCAGCGACCAAGGAGACTGCCAGTAGCACGGGAAAAGGAAGTTGAGACCATGATTGAAGGAATGGTAAAAGATGGTGTGATAGAACCATCGTCAAGTCCATGGTGCTCACCTGTAGTGCTGGTGAGGAAGAAAGATGGCAGTATGCGGTTTTGTGTCGACTATCGTCGTCTGAACGACGTTACGAAAAAGGACAGCTACCCTTTACCAAGGATCGATGACACGTTGGACATGCTGACAGGGGTGAAGTGGTTTAGCACGCTAGACCTGAAAAGTGGCTACTGGCAAGTTGAAATCGATCCGAAGGATAAAGAGAAGACTGCATTTTCCACAGGAAAGGGTTTGTGGCAGTTTAAAGTTATGCCATTTGGTTTATGCAACGCCCCGGCTACTTTTGAAAGATTAATGGAAATTGTACTCGCCGGATTGACTGGGGACGCCTGTCTTGTCTATCTAGATGACATTATCATCGTGGGCCGTACGTTAGAAGAGCATCTTCAAAACCTGGAACGCGTGCTTGTAAAGATCCGAAGCGCGAACCTGAAGCTCAGCCCGAAGAAGTGCTCATTCCTCAAACGGCAAGTAAGCTTCCTAGGCTACGTAGTGTCTGAAGATGGTATCCGCACGGATCCAGAGAAAATCATCGCCGTCAAGGATTGGCCGGTTCCAAAGGATAAGACGCAGGTCAGAGCATTTTTGGGTTTGTGCTCATACTACCGGCGATTCGTCCAGAACTTTGCGGATATTGCCAAGCCCTTACACAAGCTCACGGAGGAGAAGCGACAATTCTGTTGGGACGGAAGCTGCGGCATCGCATTCCAGGAGCTAAAGAATCGTCTGTGCAATACACCTATTTTGGGTTATCCTGATGCGGAAAATGAATTTATAGTTGACACAGACGCAAGTGATATCGGACTCGGAGGTGTGTTATCTCAAAGGAAAGGAGATCGAGAGGTTGTTATAGCCTACTTCAGCAAATCCTTATCGAAACCTGAAAGGAATTATTGCGTCACGAGGAGAGAATTACTCGCCGTGGTGAAGACATTGCAGCATTTCAGCAAATATTTACTAGGGCGAAAATTCCTTATACGTACCGACCATGCTGCATTGAAGTGGCTATTACAATTTAAGAATCCAGAAGGACAAGTCGCCAGATGGATTGAGCTATTACAGGAATATGACTTTGTAATCGAACATCGCAGTGGGAGATCCCATGGCAACGCAGACGCATTGTCAAGAAGACCTTGCCCTGAAGACTGTAAGCACTGTGCCAAACAGGAGATAAAGGAAGCCATACCTGTGAAGATGCTTAAAACGGATCTGAGCGACGAATGGAAAGAAAGCCTACAACATGCTCAACAGGACGACGCAGACATCAAGCCAATATTTGAGTGGATTAAAGCAAGTGCTCCTAAACCCATGTGGAGTGACGTCGCTTCAATGAGTTCAATCACAAAAAGTTATTGGGCGCAATGGGACAGTTTAGTTATTCAGGATGGAGTCTTGTGCCGCAAATGGGAAAATGCTCGAGGAGACAGCTGTCATTTGCAAATGGTCGTCCCTAAAGTTAAGGTCCCAGATGTGCTACAGCTCTACCATAATGGATGTTCAGGGGGCCATATGGGAGTAAAAAGGACTCTGTTGAAGATACGTGAGCGGTTTTACTGGATCCACTGTCGCGACGACGTTGAGGACTGGTGTCGCAAATGTACGAGTTGTGCTGCTGTGAAAGGACCTCATACACGGAGCAGAGGTGCACTGAAACTGTATAACGTTGGGGCACCATGGGAAAGGATAGCCCTAGATGTTGCGGGACCGTTTCCTGAAAGTGAAAGCGGAAACAAGTACTTCATGGTTGTGATGGATTATTTCACGAAGTGGCCAGAAGTCTTCGCTATACCTAATCAAGAAGCTACTACGGTGGCAGATAAATTAGTTCACGAAGTCTTCTGTCGTTTCGGGGTGCCTCTAGAAATCCATAGCGATCAAGGAAGAAATTTTGAATCTCAGGTGTTCCAGGAAATGTGTCGGGTCATGGGTACTCACAAAACCAGAACGACCTCTTACCACCCGCAGTCAGATGGAATGGTGGAGCGATTTAATCAGACATTGGAGAGATATCTGGCAAAAGTTGTGGAAAGCAGGCAAAAAGATTGGGACAAGCACATCCAACCGTTTCTTTTGTCTTACCGAAGTGCGGTTCACGAAAGCACGTCAGTGACACCAGCTTATGCGAACTTTGGAAGAGAATTACGGTTGCCTGCCGACTTACTAACCGGTATACCACCTGACGCTCCACGCAATATCACTGATTATGCGAATGACTTGCGCAGCAGGATGAATGACATTTATGAGCATGTCAGACAATCAGGTCAACAAATGTCTGAAAAGATGAAGACCCGTTACGACCGAAAGACAAACAATAAGAGCTTCGATGAAGGTTCGTTAGTGTGGTTACATAACCCAGTCCGCAGTAAAGGGAAGTCTCCTAAGCTGCAAGCTAAATGGGATGGACCATACCGAGTTGTGACCAAGATTAACGATGTCACTTACCGAATACGGAAGAGTCCAAGAAGTGCGCCAAAGATAGTTCATGTGGATCGATTGGCGCGATATTATGGGCCTGACAATGCTCGGGACGAGCATGTCTTAGGAGGGGGCAGTGTAACGCCATCTCGTAGCGAGTAATAAGACTACCAAACTCGGCGCCATCTAGTAGCAAATCGCAGTACTACTACGTAACGTCTTTCGGGAATGTTCTGTCAAGGTACTTCTATGTAACGTGTTATCTAGAAGCATCTCGAAGGTGTGGAATGTTCGCGATAATTCTTCCGTGAAGATTCTAGAGTAATCTAGAGTAATGACCGTACTATAAAGGCGGAGCACTTCGGTGGCGGGGGATCAGTATTTCAAGAGCGATAATACGAGTTATACCTGCGAGTTCAAGTGCGATTAAAAGTGTTCAGTGAAGCTTATAGTGAAGTGTAAATTAGTGTTGTAATAAATAAAGTGTTTTGTGGTAGTTTGATCGGCATTTTCCATTCCGTAGAACCCGGCTCGTAACAATACTATAGAGAGTGGCCCTCAACTTGATGACCTACTGATGTGCCTCTTCACGCTCCGCTTAAAGAACCCAGGGTTATATGTGGGAGGAAACACGTGCA